>CM040779.1:37396167-37408667 GCA_022829085.1 Abramis brama | reverse complement strand
ATTTCTAGTCTAATGATCCAGACGAGCCTGTAAAGTTTGATTCTGATGTCAAAACTGAAGAAAGATTCTCATCAAACACTTCATCTTCTTCATCATCATCATCATCATCATCATCATCAGTGACATCCATCAACAGCTGAAGACCTGAACATCTTCATCATCATCTTCATCATCACTGATCTTCATCTGTTCACTCCTGTCTTCTGGAATCTTCTACACACTCTTATGAACACAAACACACTCATCAAGATCTTCTTTCTCAGTCTGAACTCTCATTGTTCTCCATCAGTAATCAAAAGTATTGATCTACTGTAAATATCTCTCTCTCTCACTCACACACACACACTCACACACACACACACACACACACACACAGGACTTATGGTGCGTTCAAGTCCTCCTGGGAAGTTCGTACGTACGAGGTGGGAAGTCGTGCTTATAACGGCATGTGCGTTCAAGTCACTTTCGTCGAAGCAAGATGGCGGAGTACTTTCTCTTAATTAATTACACAGAAATACAATAAGGTTCTTAAACTCTTGTTCTAGAAAATGAAGAACAAAGAAATGTGCATCAGGTGTACTTTGTATTTTTATGTTTTTAATTAATTTATGAAGCCACTGCCAACTCATCGTTACATGTTGCATTGTTATATTATAATACTATTATATTCTGTGTTGGCGATTAGCTAACTGCGCTGTTAATAGAAAAGCCTGACAATATCACAGCTAAATACCTTTACGTATTGTGTATTCCGCCATGTTAATCACTGACACGCCCCCAACTCGTACAGATCGGGGCTTAGAGAAAATCCCGAGCTCCCCACTGGTATTTACGACATTGTGGTGGCGTTCAACTCTTAAATACGATCTATACGAGATGTCTTGAACGCACCATTAAACTGGGATTTTCTGACTTACTCTCAGACACCCGTTAGTTTTCATGTATATAATCATTTATTTATACTATATTTATTTTTATATATTGTTCATATTTTTAATAATTGCTACAAGCAAGTAATATTCACCTCATATTAAAGGCAACTTTATATTTGATAGTGTTTGGATGTTGTCTTTAATGCATATTGTAAAGAGTTCTGATGCTGGACTGACTCGAGCCAATCACCTGAGCTGGAAATGTCACATGACCGACTCTAGAGCTGCAGGGAGATGACATCATGTCACCACTGATTGGCCAATGAATCAACACATCATCATCTATATACTGTAATCTGAACAATACTGTATAACACTGTAAGATAATATACTGTAATCATCTTTAATGTGTTCATTGTTTCTGCCTAAATGAATATGTGCCGTTAACCACTGTAACTCATGACTGTATTATCTGTGTATTTCTGATGTATATGACGTTACTTTGTCACAGTATGTATAAGCACTATACAAATAAACGTAAAAGTGAAAATAAAACTAAACATGTGAAATAAAGCGGCTCCAGATTGCCCTTTGACCCTGTCCTGCAGTCTCGTGTCTCCCTCTACAGGAGATCATCAGAATCACAGCAGAGTTAAAGAAGCTACAGATGAAAATGTGTTTTACAGCAACAAATGAAAACACTTACAGATTTCAGTTCATCAGGGAATATGAAAATCAACAAGTTGTAATTTGAAGGGAATCATTATTGAAGTCAAACACAAAGATGTCAAATGTGCGTCACTATAAAATATGACTTCTGCTGTTTTGATATTATTCTGAAGGTTTGAATGGTTTGATCAGAATCAAGATCTCTTTAGTTCCAGTGAATTCTGTGACGCTTCCAGCTTTAATATCATAAAGCAGCCTGTGATTATGATGATGAGTTTATGACAGAATCACTTTTATTCTCCGCTTTCTCCATCATGTGCTTCATCTGTCGTTTCACACAGAAGATCTCTCTGTTTCTCTTTCTGATAGAGTTAGAAACAGGGAATAATTGATGTTCTTCCCAGAGACTGTGTTTCTGGATTCTTCTGTTAGCAGAAGCTGATGATGATGTTTCATATCAGGCAAATCTCCATCAGCTCCTGATTCAACAATATGACAAACTCAGATCACTCATACATGCATTACAATCATGAGTCTCAGTATAATATGTTTTCCTCATTTAAAAGCTCCTGAAAGATGTCATTTCTGCAGAAGATGAAAATAAATCCACACATTCATTCACACAGAACATACCTTAGTACTTCTTCAGAACAATATCTCCTCTGAATATCTGATGTGAGACGCAGCCGTATTGTTTCCTGAAGAGTTTCAAGAGTCTGAATGTTAAATGTAAAACTCAGATCTGATAAACTCCATCAGCTGCTCATTTAATCATCTCTGATTTATTAACACTGATTTCCATCAGCAGAACATTAGTGACTTTAACAGACGAACTGAAGCTGTTCAGAACAACAACAGATCAACACTTACTCAATACTCAATATCTACTGTTCACAAACACATCATAGTATACATTAAAGCAGAAGTTGCTAGAAGTTCAGTCATTCACACAAAATGTAAAATCACATTATTATTTGTGAGTTGATAATGAATGACATTCAGTGAATTAAACTGAGAGAATGTCACTTGTTTAAAATAGAAATGAAGGCATTGTAAATAAATCTGTATGAGTGTGTGTTTTCTATTCCTCCTAACACACAGAATATGATCTGCAGTTTTCATCTTTGTCCACTAGATGTCAGAAGTAGATTTGAGGTGAAACTCAAAGGCCTTTAGTTTCAGGATCAGAGACAGTGAAGAGAAATCAGAGAATCTGATCTGAAGCTCAATGAGGATCATCATGTGTCCAGTGCTGGAGAGAGAACTGAGAAAATATACTCATCTCAGCCCAGCGAGAGGACATGAGCTTTCAGAGACAGAGGAGAGGAGATCTCAGAGAGAATGGACAGAGTGGTTTCTGTTCCTGACAGATTGGTAGAGGAATAAAGTTTTGGTTATGTGAATTCAAATTTGTAAATGAAACAATCGTATAGGCCTACATTATTTTATCTACTGAATTATAATTAGTAAATGAAACTAAAAATTATTTATGTGCATTATTTTTGTAAAGTTATAACTTGTAAATGTAATAAAGAAATTTATCTGTACATTTATTTTTTGTCATGTCAATTAATTTGTAAATGATACAAAATACATTGTTCCATACATTTGTACAACTATTTGCATGATAAGGTATGTTTTCTATAGACTGTTCTTGAGCTGAGCAGGATCTGGATGAGCTGGACTATAGATAGATAGATAGATAGATAGATAGATAGATAGATAGATAGATAGATAGATAGATAGATAGATAGATAGATAGATAGATAGCAACACAACAACCTAAAAAAGCTAAAAACACAGAAGCATCAGTAAAAACATAAATATCATTAATATGATGGGGGCCGGCCCTGCTAGAGTGGTCTTCAATAGCCATAAATATATAGATGAAAGTGTAATGTGGCACTCATGAGAGATGCCGAAGATAATCTCCTCAGTTTTCTGTGTATTGAGGATGAGGGCGTTTAGATCACACCACTTTACCAGATTCTTCACTGTTTCCACATAGAGATCGGCCCCTCTCCTTCATCAGAGCTACCAGTGCAGTCTCATCGGAAAATCTGATGATCTGGTGTCTGGGTGCAGAGGTGAGACAGCCGCTGGTATAGAGCGTGAAGAGCAAAGGAGAGCGAACACATCCTTACAGCTGGATGTGATCATGGGGGAATAGGTGTTATTGACCCTGACCAGCTGTTGCCCGTTAGTGAGTAAAGAACAGAACCAGTGAATGAGAGATGGGTTCGTACCCATTTGAGCCATTTTGGATAACAATATGTCCGGTTTTATTGTATTGAATGCAGAGAAGTCAATACCCTGGCATATGGCTTTATTTTCGGAGCGTCCAGGTGTTTTGAGACCGGATGCATGAGAGTGCCACCATCCTCCGTGATGCGCTGTTGCCTGTATGCGAAGTGGAACGGATCCAGTGTGTCCTGTACAGACTGAGAGAGTACAGAGGATACCAGAGACGCTGCCGGCGGGACATCATCTGGGATCAGTGCATGTTTCCACTGTCCACCAACAGGTTTGCAGGGCGGATTCTCAGAAAGAGGAGGAATAAATGAAATTAACTCACATCTTCAAAAATCAAACCATAAAATATTGTAACATGCAAAACCGTTTTGCGCTAAACTCTGCAGGACAGCAGCCATCCGGGACCAATGTGTCCTATCCCTGATCTATGAGACAAATATATTTGTTTAAATTTTAAATTAAATTTTTTTTTATATTTTGTGTTTCTATTATATACTGTTCATATTTTATAATATCAAAAATCTAATATCCATGTGTAAAAAGTCAGTTCCCTTTCAAGGGAACTCGCGTTGCGTCGAGAATGACGCTATGGGGAACGCTTTGCGTGATGACGTCTTGAAGCACATGTAAAATCAGTCCAATGGTGTGGCGGAACGTCAGAGGCGGGTGACGTCACGTACCAGGAAGCTATAAAAGCCGGCCTGAAACAGAAAACGAAAGCTTTCTGAGTCTTCAGTCGCGCTCTGTGTTGAAATCTGTCCTTGTTATTTGGTGTTGTCTGTCTATATATATATATATTCAGTATGGCGAGCAAGCAGCAGTTTAGAGTGTGTGTTCATCCTTGCCCGCGTTATATAACGGGAGGTGATACTCACACTCTTTGTGTTGTTTGTTTGGGAGAGGAGCATGCCCAGTCAGCACTCGAGGGTGGTGACTGTGTGCATTGCTGTGCGCTTCCATTGCGTACGCTCCGATCCCGCTTGGCTCGGTTCAATCCCGACCACGCTCCCCAGGGCTCGGGTCCCGCCGCTGCCGAGGCACGGCGTCGATCTCAGACCTGGGGTTCACAGATGGATTTATCAGTGGATGTTGAGACGGGCTCTGCCTTATCTCAGCATCCGTCTGATAGATCCAGTGCCTCTTATCAGGGTGTGGAAGCACGCGCTGCGGTTTCTTCCCCCCCGATAGAGGTACCAGTACTGCAACTATCCAGCTCTGAGGAGTTGGATGTTGTGAGTATTGAAGCTGAGTCTGAGGATTCGCCACCTCAGTCTCATGCGTTTGAGGAACTGCTCGATGTCATTACTAGAGCTGTTGACAGACTGTCTATTGAGTGGCCAGAAGATAGGCAGGACGTTCGTTCGAAAAGTAAGCTCGACGAACGCTTCCTGCCATCTCGTGCGCAGCCCCAGCGCAGGAGCCTGCCGTTTTTCCCCGATCTCCACACCGAGGTGTGGAGATCGTGGGCGAAACCAGTGTCTCACAGAGTTTATACACCACAAACATCTCACTACTCCTCAATATCTAAATATAAAGAGTATGGTTATGGGGAGATGCCGAAGGTGGAAGAGACGCTTGCGGGCTATCTCTCTCCAGCAACGGCATCTTCTCTGAAAGCTCCTACACTTCCCTCTAAGCCAGTTAAAGTAACATCTTCCCTGGTTCATAAGTCGTATGCAGCCACTGGTCAAGCTGCAGCGTGTCTGCATACGATGTCCATTTTACAAGCCTATCAGGCTGAATTATTGGGGGATTTGGAGGAGGGCGGGGGAATTGGTCCTGACACTGTGGCCGAACTTCGCAGAGCCACAGATTTGTCTCTCAGGGCCACCAAGGAGACCGCTAAATCTATCGGGCGGTCTATGGCAGCCCTGGTGGCCACTGAGAGGCATCTGTGGCTCAATCTAAGTGATATCAAGGATAAAGAAAAGCATGTTCTCTTAGATGCTCCGGTCTCCACTGTTGGTTTGTTTGGTGATGCAGTTAGTGTTGCGGTAGCAAAATCACAAGAAGCCGCTAAGCAAGCTGCTGCTCTCCAGAAACTTCTCCCCCGCCGTTCTTTCTATGAGGCTGCTGAGCGGGAGCAGCCTCACTCCTCTAAAAAGAGCGCTGAGCACCGTGCCACTCAGAAACAGAGCGTGTCCTCCCGTGCTCCCCCACAAAAATCTCGGGGACACGGAGGGCGCGCTCAAACCCAGCAGTCCTCGAGGGGTAAAGCGGATCTGCGGACCGTTATTACCGCCAAGAAGGCTGCTGGGAAGAAATCCTGACGTCCGAGGGCTCAGGACTAATGAGGGTAGTCCCCCCCGAAGCAGAGCGGTTAACACCTCTTTTTACGGTGCCCGTCTCTCTTCGGTACCCTCAGGGGACCGTTCTGCTAACCCTGCCGCCTCCGGTGTTACAGGGCGCAGCGGTCTCCGGCGAGCACATATCTCAAGGACCACCCGGAAACGTAGTGGCCTCGGGATGCCCGCCCCCTCCGAGGAGGGTGTTAGAGCAGTCTGTTCGATCGTTCCCTGCCGGTGCGCCGTTACAGGGCGACGAATTGACTGCTCAACAACAACAAAATCCAGAAACCAGTCTCGAGAGGCTGGTACCTCTAGTAGAATCTTTGACAGCGTGGAAGCTACTGTCAAATGTTTCTTGTTGGGTCCTGCAGACCGTGGAAAAAGGGTATCAGATACAATTCAAAAAACGCCCACCTCGGTTTATGGGGGTCCTGCCCACAGTGGTGGGCCCCGAGCAGGTTCTGGTCATGGAACAGGAAGTGAACACTCTGTTAGAGAAAGGGGCCATAGAATATGTACCTCCCTCCGACAGGGAAACCGGGTTTTACAGCCGGTACTTCATTGTTCCGAAAAAGGACGGGGGATTGCGTCCCATTTTAGATCTTCGAGTTCTGAACGATTCAGTCATGCAGCTCAAGTTCAAAATGTTAACATTGAGACAGATCGTGCCACAGATCAGGTCCGAGGACTGGTTTGTCACGATAGATCTCAAGGACGCATATTTCCATATTTCCATCCGTCCGTGTCATTGGAAGTTCCTGAGGTTTGCTTTCGGGGGCAAAGCATACCAATATCGTGTTCTTCCATTCGGCCTAGCTTTATCACCCCGCACTTTCACCAAATGCATGGATGCAGCTCTGGCGCCGCTGCGCCTCCAGGGTATTCGCATCATGAACTACATCGACGATTGGTTGATTTTAGCTCAGTCGCATCAGTTGGCGGTTCAACATCAAGATGTTGTTCTCGCCCACATGAAAGAGCTGGGGTTACGGCTGAACGCCAAGAAGAGTGTGCTTTCTCCACTCCAGAGGACCACTTTTTTAGGCGTGGTTTGGGACTCAGTGTCGATGCAGGCGCGCCTGTCACCGCCACGTATAGAGTCCATCCTTGCAGCTGTGAAAAGTGTAAAGCTAGGCCAGCTACTCACTGTCAAACAGTTCCAGAGGCTGTTGGGTCTCATGGCAGCAGCTTCCAACGTGATACCTTTTGGACTGCTGCACATGAGGCCCCTGCAGTGGTGGCTCAGGACCAGGGGGTTTTCCCCGAGGGGCAACCCATTTCGCACAATCAAGGTCACGCGGCGATGCTTACGTGCCCTGGTTATGTGGAAGAAACCTTGGTTCCTGTCCCAGGGCCCAGTGTTGGGAGCTCCTTGTCGTCGCAAACTGCTAACGACGGATGCTTCCCTCACGGGTTGGGGAGCGATCCTGGAGGGTCGCTCATCTCAAGGTCTGTGGGAAGACCATCATCATTCCTGGCATATCAATCGCCTAGAGATGTTAGCTGTCTTCCGGGCTCTGAGGAGCTTTATCACAGATCTCAGGGGACACCATGTGTTAGTACACACGGACAACACGTCGGTAGTCGCCTATATCAACCACCAAGGGGGTTTGCGCTCGTGCCCGTTATCCAACTTGGCACGCCATATCCTCTTGTGGTCCCAGGGGAAGTTACTGTCACTCAGGGCAGCTTACATCCCCGGGGTCCAGAATATTGGAGCAGACACTCTGTCGAGACAGGGGCCGAGGCCCGGGGAATGGAGGCTCCACCCCGAGGTGGTGGAGCTAATATGGAGGGAGTTTGGCCAAGCTCAAGTGGATCTGTTTGCGTCTCGAGAGACGTCTCACTGTCCACTTTGGTTCTCCCTCACGCATCCAGCTCCTCTGGGACTGGATGCTATGGTGCAGACGTGGCCGAGGCTACGTCTGTACGCTTTTCCCCCAGTTGCTCTGCTCCCGGGAGTTCTGGAGAGAGTTCGCAGGGACCGGGTTTGCCTGCTTCTTATAGCCCCGCGCTGGCCGGGCAGAGTATGGTTTCCCGATCTTGTGTCGCTCCTCGACGGGCCTCCTCTGGAGCTACCCGTCAGGAGGGACCTTCTGTCCCAGGCGGAGGGCTCGATATTTCACCCCCGCCCAGAACTGTGGAACCTGTGGGCTTGGCCTCTGAGGGGGCCCAGCTCATAGAGTCAGGTCTCTCAACTGAGGTTGTGGAGACCATTCTACAGTCCAGAGCTCCCTCCACGAGGAAACTTTATGCCCTGAAGTGGAGAGTCTTCACTTCTTGGTGTAGTGACCGTCGGTTGGATCCAGTCAACTGCCCAATTGGTACAGTTCTGGAGTTCCTGCAGGACCGGTTCACTGCAGGTCTGACCCCGTCCACTTTAAAGGTTTATGTGGCGGCCATAGGTGCTTACCACATTCCTTTGGGTGGAATGTCTGTGGGGAAGGACCCTCTGGTATCTCGTTTCCTTCGTGGCACCTGGAGGCTGAGGCCTGCAGTTCGCTCTAGGGTGCCACCATGGGACTTGTCCATTGCACTTCAAGGCCTGTCCCTGGCCCCCTTTGAGCCCATTGAGGAGGTTCCTGAGAAGTTTCTAACTTTGAAAGCTCTTTTTCTTCTGGCTATCTCTTCTCTCAAGAGAATTGGGGATCTTCAAGCATTGTCGGTTGCTCCGTCATGCTTAGAGTTTGCTCCGGGTATGGTGAAAGCTTTTCTACATCCCAGACCGGGTTATATCCCCAAGGTCCCCACTAATGTGGCCAGACCTATTGTTCTGCAGGCCTTTTGTCCTCCTCCTTTTCAGAATGCGGACCAGGAGGCTAATAATTTGCTTTGCCCAGTTCGGGCGTTAGACGCCTATGTCCACAGAGCTGCCCTGTGGCGTAAAAGTGATCAGTTATTTGTATGCTTTGGCTCCCCTAACAAGGGAGGTCCGGTGTCTAAGCAAAGAATGAGCAAGTGGGTGGTCGAGGCTATCTCACTTGCTTATGAGGCGGCTGGGCAGCCTTCTCCTTTGGCTGTCCGGTCGCACTCTACGAGGAGTATGGCGGCCTCTAAGGCCCTTATATCAGGAGTTTCGTTACAGGACGTCTGTGATGCGGCAGGCTGGTCCTCACCGCACACTTTCGTCAGGTTCTACTCTCTGGATCTAGACTCTGCTCCAGGGTCTCATGTTTTGTCTTCCTAGTGCTGCTCACCAGATTTCACACGGGACAGACACTTGTAGCTATCGAGGCGTTGGTATAGACGTTCCCCATAGCGTCATTCTCGACGCAACGCGAGTTCCCTTGAAAGGGAACGACTCGGTTACGACTGTAACCTCGGTTCCCTGAAGAGGGAACGAGCGTTGCGTCGCCCTGCCATATCTCCTTCATGCCTGTCAGCCCGACTTCAGACTATACGAAGCTTTCGTTTTCTGTTTCAGGCCGGCTTTTATAGCTTCCTGGTACGTGACGTCACCCGCCTCTGACGTTCCGCCACACCATTGGACTGATTTTACATGTGCTTCAAGACGTCATCACGCAAAGCGTTCCCCATAGCGTCATTCTCGACGCAACGCTCGTTCCCTCTTCAGGGAACCGAGGTTACAGTCGTAACCGAGGCGTTTTTCATACAATATTTGCCTCTGAGATGAAGTGGAGTCGAATAACAATCTAAAGTACTTCACATTTATACTTTAATCCTGAGTAAATGAGTGTCGGTACATTCCTCCACTGGTTATTTGGGAAATGAAACTAACACAATGTATTGTCACATTAACAAACTGTTGCTAGCTGTGTCCCAGGAGTTGTTCAGTGTGTATAAAGAGCCCTCATGTGTCATTGTCTCTAGTATTGATTGTGTATCCGCTGTTGGAGAGTCTGTGTGGTTCAGGGTTCAGATAAACCACACTTGTGGAAGATGGCGCCGCACTATGGCGACTCGGTTTTGCTCTCTGTTTGTTTGGTCTATTTGTTGTTTTGTTTGTTTATGAAATCTTGCGACGGTCTCATTCAATATGACAGAGCCGAACTCATCCACATTCGGGACAACTTGCCGGTTTCACAGTCATTTGTGCCGGATCCATTCTCTGGTTTCCCTTGGAAACACCCAAAACACCGGCTGAGGAAGAGAGGTAAGCGTGGAGGAGCATTGGTTCGGCTAAGATACCGGGGGCACAGGCTTGCCCTCCCGAGCCTCACTCTCTCCAACGTTCGCTCGTTATCAAACAAGAAGGACGAACTTACTGCCCTCATTCTTTTCCAACGGGATCTAAGAGACTGCTCTGCCATTTGCCTGACAGAAACTTGGTTGCACGAGTATATCCCTGACTCTGCGTTACAACTGGATGGCTTCACCTTTCATCGGGCAGATCGCACCAGCGAATCCCTTAAGCAGCGTGGTGGCGGTGTTTGTATTTATATTAACCGAAACTGGTGTGTGTATACCAAAACTCTATCACACAACTGTTCGCCGGACTTGGAATATCTCACAGTTAAATGCATCCCCTTTTACTCACCGAGAGAAATCTCCTCCGTCATACTATGTGTTGTTTACATTCCACCGAGCGCTGCGATGACGTCAGCGACACAGGAACTGGCTGATCACATCTTCGCCATGGAAAACTCCAACCCGGATTCTGTAATCCTGTTGCTGGGTGACTTTAACCATGTATCTATGAAGAAAGCTCTTCCAAGATACAAGCCTCAGATTCATACTCCTACCAGGCTGGATAAAACTTTGGACCAGTGTTACTCTTCCATTCCAGAAGCATATCAAGCTCTAATCAGAGCCCCGATTGGTGAGTCTGATCACAACACTGTATTACTTGTCCCTAAATACCGCCAGAAACTAAAAACAACTAAACCAGTGAAAAAGAGGGTCAGGTGGTACTCTCCTCCGGCCATAGACATGTTACAAGACTGTTTTGATGTCACAGACTGGAGTGTTTTTGTGCATGATGATATTGACACTTTCACTGATACTGTAATGTCTTATATAAACTTTTGTGAGTCTGTGTGTATTCCCATCAAAACTGTCATCAGTTACAGTAACAACAAGCCTTGGCTTAACAAGGATGTAAGGCGTTTATGTAGGGAAAAAAACGCTGCATTCAGATGTGATGATAAAGCACTATACAGACTCCTCAAATACCAACTCAAAAAGGCTATTAAAACAGCTAAAGCCATTTACAGAGTGAAACTTGAAAATAAGCTCCAAGTCCATGACATTAAGGGTGTCTGGCAGGGTCTGCAGACAATTACCAACTATAAGATCAAGCATCACGTCTCAGACTGCGACCCCTCCCTCCCTGAGAAGCTAAATGATTTTTACTGCAGATTTGAGCCCAGAGTAACCCAGATTAATTCTCTGAGCCTTCCTCTAACGGGTATGGTCGATCACCCCTCCCCCCCTTTACAATCTCAGAGCACGATGTTAGGAGGCTGCTGCACCATCAAAATATCAGGAAAGCTGCGGGCCTGATGGTATAACACCAGCTACGCTGAGGAACTGCGCAGACCAGCTTACTCCAATATTCACTTACATCTTTAACTGGTCTCTCTCCTCCTCAACTGTACCTATCTGTTTTAAATCAGCTATGGTTATTCCAGTGCCTAAGAAGAATAACATCACCTGCCTAAATGACTACAGGTCAATTGCGCTCACATCGACTGTAATGAAGGTATTTGAGCGCTTGGTCTGCAGAAAACTAGCACATATCACACTGGACTGTCATCAGTTTGCCTATAGGGCAAATAGGGGTGTAGATGACGCAGTGTCATTGAGCGTTCATTTTATTCTCCAACATCTTGAGTCAAAAAATACATATGCTCGCATCCTGTTCCTTGATTTTTGTTCAGCCTTCAACACCATTATCCCTATCAGGCTGTATAATTCTCTTTTAGCGATGGGTGTTGATGTTGTTCTCTGTCAATGGATTTTGAACTTTTTATCCTGTAGGAAACAATTTGTTAAAATTAATAATCATGTGTCATCAACGAGGACTCTTAATACCGGCTCCCCACAAGGGTGTGTCCTGTCCCCGTTTTTATTTTCACTTTACACTAATAATTGCACATCCAATCAAACATCAGTCAAACTGTTAAAATTTGCAGACGATACCACCATATTAGGCCTTATCTCTGATGGTGATGAGACTGACTATCGGGCAGAGGTTGAGCGGCTGGTGAAGTGGTGCGAGGCCAATAACTTAATCCTCAATACAACTAAAACAAAAGAAATGATTGTAGATTTTAGAAGGAAGACTGTTCAACACCTTTCCCTCTCCATCAATGATCAGGTTGTTGAGAGGGTTCCGTCCTTCCGTTTCTTGGGCACCACCATTCACCAGTCGCTCTCATGGGACCTGAACATCAGTCTCATTGTAAACAAAGCCCATCAGAGACTTTATTTCCTCCGTCAGTTACGGAAATTCGGG
>CM040779.1:37253667-37391167 GCA_022829085.1 Abramis brama | reverse complement strand
ATTGATCTACTGTAAATATCTCTCTCTCTCACTCACACACACACACTCACACACACACACACACACACACACACAGGACTTATGGTGCGTTCAAGTCCTCCTGGGAAGTTCGTACGTACGAGGTGGGAAGTCGTGCTTATAACGGCATGTGCGTTCAAGTCACTTTCGTCGAAGCAAGATGGCGGAGTACTTTCTCTTAATTAATTACACAGAAATACAATAAGGTTCTTAAACTCTTGTTCTAGAAAATGAAGAACAAAGAAATGTGCATCAGGTGTACTTTGTATTTTTATGTTTTTAATTAATTTATGAAGCCACTGCCAACTCATCGTTACATGTTGCATTGTTATATTATAATACTATTATATTCTGTGTTGGCGATTAGCTAACTGCGCTGTTAATAGAAAAGCCTGACAATATCACAGCTAAATACCTTTACGTATTGTGTATTCCGCCATGTTAATCACTGACACGCCCCCAACTCGTACAGATCGGGGCTTAGAGAAAATCCCGAGCTCCCCACTGGTATTTACGACATTGTGGTGGCGTTCAACTCTTAAATACGATCTATACGAGATGTCTTGAACGCACCATTAAACTGGGATTTTCTGACTTACTCTCAGACACCCGTTAGTTTTCATGTATATAATCATTTATTTATACTATATTTATTTTTATATATTGTTCATATTTTTAATAATTGCTACAAGCAAGTAATATTCACCTCATATTAAAGGCAACTTTATATTTGATAGTGTTTGGATGTTGTCTTTAATGCATATTGTAAAGAGTTCTGATGCTGGACTGACTCGAGCCAATCACCTGAGCTGGAAATGTCACATGACCGACTCTAGAGCTGCAGGGAGATGACATCATGTCACCACTGATTGGCCAATGAATCAACACATCATCATCTATATACTGTAATCTGAACAATACTGTATAACACTGTAAGATAATATACTGTAATCATCTTTAATGTGTTCATTGTTTCTGCCTAAATGAATATGTGCCGTTAACCACTGTAACTCATGACTGTATTATCTGTGTATTTCTGATGTATATGACGTTACTTTGTCACAGTATGTATAAGCTCTATACAAATAAACGTAAAAGTGAAAATAAAACTAAACATGTGAAATAAAGCGGATCCAGATTGCCCTTTGACCCTGTCCTGCAGTCTCGTGTCTCCCTCTACAGGAGATCATCAGAATCACAGCAGAGTTAAAGAAGCTACAGATGAAAATGTGTTTTACAGCAACAAATGAAAACACTTACAGATTTCAGTTCATCAGGGAATATGAAAATCAACAAGTTGTAATTTGAAGGGAATCATTATTGAAGTCAAACACAAAGATGTCAAATGTGCGTCACTATAAAATATGACTTCTGCTGTTTTGATATTATTCTGAAGGTTTGAATGGTTTGATCAGAATCAAGATCTCTTTAGTTCCAGTGAATTCTGTGACGCTTCCAGCTTTAATATCATAAAGCAGCCTGTGATTATGATGATGAGTTTATGACAGAATCACTTTTATTCTCCGCTTTCTCCATCATGTGCTTCATCTGTCGTTTCACACAGAAGATCTCTCTGTTTCTCTTTCTGATAGAGTTAGAAACAGGGAATAATTGATGTTCTTCCCAGAGACTGTGTTTCTGGATTCTTCTGTTAGCAGAAGCTGATGATGATGTTTCATATCAGGCAAATCTCCATCAGCTCCTGATTCAACAATATGACAAACTCAGATCACTCATACATGCATTACAATCATGAGTCTCAGTATAATGTGTTTTCCTCATTTAAAAGCGACTGAAAGATGTCATTTCTCTAGAAGATGAAAATAAATCCACACATTCATTCACACAGAACATACCTTAGTACTTCTTCAGAACAATATCTCCTCTGAATATCTGATGTGAGACGCAGCCGTATTGTTTCCTGAAGAGTTTCAAGAGTCTGAATGTTAAATGTAAAACTCAGATCTGATAAACTCCATCAGCTGCTCACTGATATATCAGATCATATTTAGCCATTTTGAGCATATTAATATCTGTCAATAACTGCATCTATCCTGTCTAGAAGTGGCATTCAAAATTCTAATGAAAAAAAAAAAAAACTCTATATACACAATAGAAATCACACACAAAAAACAATTATTCTAAGAAAACACCTTACAGATAAATAAATCATAAATAAACAAAAACTAAAATACAATATACTAATAAAACTATTAGTCCTCATTTCAAATAGAAATTGCAGAAGGAATAAAAGCCAAAGGAAAATCTACTGACAGTGTCAATATTCATGTCTGTTTATCAATGAATAATGAACATGTTCTGATCTCAAATTCAAGCTTTTAGTAAATTGAGTGAATATTCTGAAAGAAAAAATAGTGTTGATTTTATTTCAGTAATAATCATATACCGTTACTGTACTAGCCATGAAGCGCTGGCTCTCTATATCAGTATCAGCTTGTGTACTTATGAGATATATGATAAAACTGTGCAAACAGCAAACTAGTGTGTGTACGCCCAGATCAACAGGTGTGTGTTACAGGTGTGTGTGTTACAGGAACTGTGGATCTAAAGCTGAAACACACTCCAGCTCAGACTGAACATCAGAGATCTCAGATCTACAGTGGATATCCACTCTTTCATCAGTGGTGATTACAACACTATTATCTTTAACTGAGTACATTTTACTCTGCATTGATGTTTGCATTGGTGAAAATGTAAATCTGTCTTGCACTAGAATCATGAACGGTGCTGTAACTACACTCTTACATGTATTTCAACCTCAACTCGGCTTCATCTTCTTCATTATATGAATGTGTAAGATTTAGCATCAGCCGCAAGTGTGTGTGATTGTAAGATATAGGCATACTGCAAATCAACATAAATATGATTAAAGATGTGAATAGAAAATCAGACTATAGAGAAAGTGAAAGTGTTTAATTGTGGGTGATAGTTTTGCTCATGCTCATATCGTGAGGATCTCGCTGCTCTTCTGCTAGAGGCCATAAAGGATATTTTGATGCACATGCTGTAAATTTACAGTCTGATCTAACCTTTATAATCATCTCTCCACCGATGTCTACTCAACAGAACCAAATAAACTATTAAACATCATCTTTAAACAAATTGAAGATCATAGCTATTGTCTACATGTCTGTTTATATACAGGTCACATTTGGTTTGGGGTTTTATATTCATGTCCATGTTTTCATGTCTCTTATTTAAGTTTTCTCATTGTAAATACCAAACTTATAAACAAAATAAACAATGTGTCCCCCCCCCCACACTTTCAATTCTTTTACTTCAATGAAAGGTTAGGATTTTGCAATTTTTTTGAATGAAAGATCAAAAGGATAAACGATGCAGATTTATTTTTTACAGCCAGTTTTGATCATATTTACCAGGGGTGCCATTAATTCTGACCATGACTGTATATATATATATATAAATGTGTGTGTTTATTTATTTATTTATTTATTTTATTCATTTATTTATTTATTATTTTAAGTGTGGTATGTCATTCTGCCTGGCAAGAATTTCTCTTTGAGAATTCCAAACTTCAATGTTTGTATCAAACATCAATAATACAAACACTGTTAAACTGTGTGCGCGCCTCGAGCACAATGTATGTGAGTTATTTCTGTTTGATGCTAATTTTTTTATTTATATTGTTAAGTAATGCTGTGAACGGTAGAGTGTGTGACAGACAGTCCAGGAGTTCCTCTGCAGAATAAAGTGTGTGTTGTGAAAAGCCAATCGCCTCTGAGAGTCTGTCCTCTGATAACTCACTGAGCTTTCCATATTTCCCTCCGGACACAACGCGTTACAACAAGTTAACAGTTCATTCCTTTACAGTAACTTACACCTCAAAGTGTGTGTGTGTCCGCTTCAGCTGTTGCTCTACTGAAGTTACTTGTTTAACCTGTGATTCTTTTCTTCCCTGGCTCTTTATCTTTTCTTCTTTTACTTTATCAATGATCATGTATTATGTGTAAACTATTCTAGATTAATTATGTTGGGTGTGTGTGTGTGTGTGTGTGTCAGTGTGTGAGTGAGTGTGTGTGTGTGTGTGTGTGTGTGTGTCAGTGTGTGAGTGAGTGTGTGTGTGTGTGTGTGTGTGTGTCATATCAAAATTGCAGGCTTTCTAATAAATGTTTTTTGTTGTTGCTGATCATTGACTGTTGAAGGTCTATTTCTGTTATGTATTTTAGTGAAAAGGATTTGATGGATAAAGATTCAGACGAACACTGATCACAGATCAGTCCTCACACACCATTGATCCGCTATAAGAGAGTCCGCATTCAGCTCTAGGATCAGAGATATGGACATCCATAATAACATGTATGAGGATCTGTATCAGATTCCTGTAGTTCTGATCAACATCAGTGTATCGACCTTTCAACTCAAACTAAAACTCATTTCCACTCTAAAGCCTCTGCTGTGTTGAGTGTGAGAGTGTGTGACTTGTGTTGAGTGTGAGAGTGTGTGACTTGTGTTGAGTGTGAGAGTGTGTTTAGTTGCACATCAACACAGAGACACATCTGAGAATTGTTTCACAGCTTTTATTTGAATAACAGTGTTTCTGCATCTCCAGGATGCAGTTTTAATGGAAACTGTGAGGAAACAGAACATTTAAACAGTTTAACGGTCATCAGAATCATAAATCCTTTTCATTTTCAAAACATGTACATTTATAACACTATACTTTATTAAATTTGCATCAAGAAACTAGTTAACGTTGGGAGGGTATTTCTTTCTATTGACTGGTTTTATCAATCTCTCTCTATTATTATTATTTTAATATACTGTATATATTTTTCTTCTATTTCTGAAAGTTGTGAATATTGTGGAGTTTCTTTTGCTATTTGAGCAAATCAGAACACAAAAATATATATTAAATGCAGTCTTTAAGGAAGTTTACCCATGACGACTTATGCTTCTGAGAAACGTGGAAGTGCAGAAAGGGTCAATGGTGTGTATAATTATGAACCGGTCACACTAAATGTGTCTCTATAACACACATTGTGTTTATCGTGCAATTTATACACGGAAATGAGTTTTTACATGCATATGATATGCATGTGGGTTTAGTAGTGGTGTGGGGTGAGTGTGTTTTATACGTTTGGTGAGTGTGTTTTATATGTTTGGTTAGGATTAGTGGTGTGTGGGGTGAGTGTGTATTACACACAATAAAGTGCATATAATATGCACGCGAAAAACACATAAAATCATTATAGATAACTTCTTTTTTTTTTTAAATACAGAAAACAGCAGCAACAACATATACTTCTCAGTTCACCATGAAAAATACTTTTTTAACATGTAAAAGGCAGATTGCTTTTTGTAACAATTTGAAATGAATGGAAGTAACTGTGGCATGTGATGCAAAATATGAATTTAAATAACACTTTAGATTTAGAAGAAAAATATAATACAACAGCAAAGCAGCAATAAGGGGCAACGAAGGCTCAGTAAACGTGGAAAGAACGGAAAAGCAAAGGATGAGTCTCTGTTTTTATCCTTTGACATCACGAGTGAAGATGCCGTCAGGAGCCTGAGAGTCCAGACGAGACTTTAGTGGCTGTTTCTGAAAATAATAACAAGATACATTAATAATAAAGTCATAACTGAAAAACTGTAGCAACTGAAGCATCATAGATGCCAGTATGAAATTATGCCCAATACTCAAATCACATTCATCATCTTAAATATTATTGAATCATTTTTAAATATTAGCCTCCTACATGTTAAAATTATGGGTAACACTTCACAAGGTTCATTAGTTAACATAAACTAAAAATGAACAATACTTCTACAGCATTTATTAGTCAAGTCTCCTTTATTTATATAGCACTTGTTTAAGATTGAATCTTAGTTAATATTAATTTCAACGTTTACTAATACATTATTAAAATCAAAGGTTGAATTTGTTAACATTAGTTAATGCACTGTAAACTAACATGAACAAACAATGAAAAGCTGTAACTAACATTAACATTTATTAAAATTAATAAATACTGTAACATATGTATTGCTCATTGTTAGTTCATGTTTTTTAATAATGAATATTGTAAAGTGTTACCAAAAGATGTCGTTTTTCTTTGTCCAGAAAAATGTTCATACATGATCAAGTAAATATTACTTTTGAAATATTACTACAATTAATCACAGACGAGTGAAACAGCAATAAAACCTCTAAAATCTTTATATAATCAAGCTGTTAAAGTGTTAGACAAAAAGCCACTGAGATACCATCACTGTCTGATTCTTGGAAAATACAGCATGTTAAACTTTGATAATATAATTGTGTATGCCATTGTGCGACTAAAATTTTGAATAATATTGTGCCTCCACCCCTGAAAACATTTGTCCAGCTCTGTTCTGAACAGATCTAGGAGCTCCAGGTCCACGAGCCGCAATGACTGTAGACTGCCTAAACGTGGCTCGGCCTTCGCACAGACAGCCTTCTCATTCAGAGGCATCAAAGAATGGAACAAACTCCCTCAGAGTCTGAAACTTTCCTTAGACCTGAAGGATTTCTCTCACAATACAAGGAAAGTGTTATTGGAAACCCAGTCGTGTCACCATAGATAACTGTGTAAATATGACTTTTAGTGATGTTTTATTGTAGTAATTTGGTATGATTATATTTGGACTGATGGCTGTAATGGGTGAATGGTTGAATGAATGAATTAATAGTTGTATTTGAGTGATTAAATACATTTTATATTGTATATTTTGTATTGCAATTCACCTGCTCGGGGACTGCAGATGGAAACGTTGCAGCCTGATCTCACGGCAATTCGTACGAATTCATACAACCTCACTCGTACGAATTCGTACGATTTTTGCTAAATCGTACATATTTTACGAATTGCCAATTCGTATGAATTCATTCGAATGACCTACCCCTGACCCCGCCCCTAAACCTACCCATCACGTGGGTTTAGACAAATCGTACAAATTCGTACGAATTAGCCACTTTTTTATCACTCGTACGAATTCGTACGAATTGGTCGTGAGATAGCGTTGAACTAGCTCAAGCTAAATCTGGTGCAAGGCATCTTTAATTAATGTTTTTTGCACATTGTCCCTGTTGAAATAAAACTAAACTAAACTAAACTAATGATTTCCACTACAAAAATGATGTTCTTGCTCAGTATTTTTGACTTGTTTTCCAGCACATATATCTAAACATTCATTCAAATGAAGTGAGTTTATGATTAAAACAAGAACAAATATCTGTCAAAGTGGTCAAAAAAAAAGAAAAAAGAAAAAAAAGAAAGAAGGGGAAACAAGATTATATTTCTGACCACATTGGCATATATTTGTTCTTGTTTTAATCCATTAGAAACAAGACTTAATATCTTCAGTCATTTTGCTTTTCTCCAGTAAATGTATCTTGATTTAAGAATAATCTTGGTTTAGATATTTGTGCTGGAAAATCTTTTTTTTTTTTTGCAGCAATGTAACTTTGTTTAATCTCTGCTTATGATGTATCAATATCTCACCTGATATTTGGTCTTCTCTGATACACCAGAAGGACACTTTACAGTGGAGACTGAGGATAAACACACACATCTGGTTATCTTCATAGTTTAATACAGAAGATTAATTCATTCTACAAATCAAGCACATCCACACACAACATTAGAACAAGGAAATAACTGTGTAATGTACAGTAAGAACAAGTCTGATGTCTTTCCAGGAGATATGCTACTGTTTTCACTGTGCAGTTGATAAAGCCTTTCATACATAAGCTAATAATAAAATATCAATATAAGATATATTATTATATTTAGATGGGTTTAATTATTAGATGGGTTTAACAATATTTAGATGGGTTTAATTATTCAGAATACCATGAAATTGATGATGTTGAAAGAGTGTAATGGATCTGTGTCCTCACAACGTTAAGCAATTTACGGTAACACTTTATTCTGGTAGTCTAAACTAACTTTGCAACATGTCTCAGAGTATTAGTGTTGATGATCAGAAGATCCACGGTTTGGATTGTGACCGGCTGATATTGTTTTACTCACAGTTCGGTCTCATATCATACAAGCTGCTCCGTCTGACGAGGTTTACATTTTCACTGGTGTGTGTTTTCATCTCTCTCTCTCCTGTCTTCATGCGTTTACCCATTTATTATTCATTCATTAATCTCTGGAGTGACACTGTAGCAGAACAGCAAATAATAAATCACAAATGACAGCAATTAAAGTATTTCATTTAAAGATCAAATAATGCAGTGATTAAATTATTAAATCCATATAAAAATGTTTGATTACAAAGTTCCTCAGTAGAGTACGCATAATTAAATCAATTTCTGCCTTAAAAACACACATTCATATTTTAAAATGATGTTCAAATATATCACCTGTGATGAGAGGAAATATAGGATTATCCAGTGCAGCGTTCATGTTTATAATCACTGAATATGATAAAGTCACACATGAGGATCCGCAGTGAATGTTTGAGGAGAAGTTTTCTCTTCAGAAGACTCTGGACTTGTGTGTTTAGTGAAACTTTGGGATTGCTTGGTTTGATGGGCGGGACATGGGCATTACCGGAAACTGTCAGACCGGGTTTCATGATCACATGATCACATGGCCACACCCATCATCTGTTTTCACCAGATTCACAGATTTCTGTGTCTGTGTGGATTCTGACATTTATGGTTTCATTAAGAGTGACACAATCCTCAAAGGATGAGGTGAACAATGACACATAAACAAAACTGATCATGAAAATATTTTTTTAATAAAATATAAAATATAAAAGACACCAGCCTTTCTGTACTGGCAACAGGAAACTTTGTGCAAGATTTACACAAACGGTAGGCTACTTAAAAATACTGGAAAATAAGTTTTACTGAAAAAAATAATAAAAATTACTGTATTGGACATATATATATATATATATAGTCAGTGTTGGGCATGTTATTTGAAGTAATTATAGTTACTATACTTCTCACAAATTACAGTTACAAGTTACATCCTTATAAAAGTACTAATTACCAGGGAAAGTAACTATTGCGTTACTAAAAAAACGTTTAAAAAAAATTCCAATATTTCAAATAACTTGGATGCCCCCAATATTAAATGTTAAATGAATGAAATGACTAAATAGAATAAATTACTAGTATAAAACATTGTACACTAATCTACACTATTTTAATGTTGCTACTGGACAATGTGAGACACGCCTATTAAATTCAATATATTATTGTAAATATTGTCAATACTATCTGAACAATAAAACACAATAGATGATTTAGAACTTTTAATATTTATTGCACAGGCCACAACTGGCCAACAAATAAGTCTAAAAATAAATTGTGCTTAAGATATGTACCAAAAATGAATAAATAATACTAAAAAATATATACAGACACTCTTTAGTGCAAATTAAAATGATAAAACTGTCACACAACTTCACAACTGTTAGACATACTGTAGCCATACTTGAAGTATTTCCAAGTGCTCCCAATATAATACTGAACAATGTAGGCTACCATAAATAAATAATAATAAAATATATATATGTTTTTAATAACCTACAGAGAACGTCATCATCAGAGGTTATTTAAGCCAAATTAGACGTGTTTACGTGTTTACAACCGGTCAAACAAAGATGTTTTCTGAGAACGTTCCCTGCAGGTTATTTTTAGATTTTATTTTTATAACCATATAAACTAATTAAAACGTTTCAAATGATACCAATAGGCTACAGAGATTATTCTAATGCTGAAATGTTTGTTTGTTTGTTTGTTTATTTATTTATTATTTATTTATTTTAGTGTCGCTCGCGCTTCACACTCGGTCTCTCGCGGCGTTCGCCTCACTTTTGTCCAGTCCGGCGCCTCATAAACACACTCACACACACACACACACACACACACCAGAGAAAAAACTTTGCAGGTCCTATGGCTGAGAGAGAGCCTACTCGGATGAAAACCGCTTCAGTGAGATTAACGCCGACGTTTATTGTCAGTAACGGTAACGGCGTTGTAACGTGGGAACAGTCATTCGTTTGATTATACTCGTTACATAAACAAATAACGCCGTTAGTAACGTGTTTTATTTATAACGCCGTAATTCCCATCACTGTAGTCATAAATATTATGTACCAAAATCACATAACCGATCCAACAAGGAATCAGATCCTCTTTCTCTTTATATTTCCTCTTCATGCTGTTCGTGTCTAGAGAGAAAAAAACAAAAATAATTGCCAAATATGAACATCTTTTATCATTCCTTAAAACAATTCAGTTCTTAGACTTTTCATGCAGCAAAGCAATGCCAAAAACATTCACTGTTTGGATCTTTGGTGATATTTGTACTTACAGTCTGAAATGCAGCTGCTCCATCTGACAACAACCTGGAACACTTAGAAATAGTTCTAGAAATCTCATTGCCATCACATTATATATAATACAGCCCAAATGGGGCGGGCACATTATTACAATGGTTTTATCTGAGTTTATAGAGAAATGGGGCGTGCACATTTGGTTTTCGCCCTGCCCACACTTACTCCTACTGGACTCAGAGTGAACCTTCCCCCAGCATATCTCACTGGAAAACCCCAGGGACTGGTTTAGTGTTCAGGGGTGGAAAACACCATGATCATGCGGAGCAGTGGAGAAGTTTCCCAGAGACACAAACATGACAGAAACTACTCTGTTCCTATTTTCTTTTTATACTCCAGGACATTTCATGTGCACATGATACTCAATCACATGATTTATATTGTGCTTATTGGATGGTTTTGCCATGCAAATGTGTTTAAATGCTTTTATACTGTCCAAAACATTTTATTTGACACTGTCCAAATAATAAATAAAATAATAATAAAATAAAAAATAATAATAATAAAAAAAAACATTGTTTTATAGTGCTCATTTGAACTAATATTCATTTTCTGAGCAATAAAGTGTAACGTGGTACAATATAAACTCATATAAAGAGGAATAATTCCAGCAAACAGACTTTAATCTCAAACACCCGGAAACCAGGAGAAAACCACACGAACATTAACGAGAACTGACACAGACTAAAGGAGAACAGAGGGTTTAAATATACAGAGCAAACAAAAAAAAAACAAGGAACTTTAATAGTAAATGAACAGGGCAAAGGTGAATGACAACAGACTGTATGGGGAAACGTATCACAGACTAAACCCTTGCAATGTAACAGACCGTCATAACATGTAACAGAGTCTTATTGATTTCATTCTTTCCCCAAATCTTCATGATTGTCAACATCTCATTTCTTAACATGTGTTAACATGAACTAAACAGTGTTTTTTTCTTTTTTTTACAACATTTAATAACCTTTGTCAATGTTAGTTAATAAAAAATGCAATTATTTATTGTGTGTACATCAACTAATGTTAACAGATACAACTTTTGATCTTAATAATGTATATATAGCCTATGAATGAATGAAACTAGTTATTTATTAGCATTAGTCCATAAACTAAACTTTTTGTTTTTTTTAAATCATACCTCATTGGGGACTGAGCCCCCCTAAAATGAAAATCCTAGAATAGCCCCTGCATTTAACTATAAAATGATGCAATCTTTGTTAAGAGGCTCCTCTGACTGTGACTGAAAGCAGCGGCTCGGGTCAGTGTTGACACCTTGTGGACAAACTCATTAACACACACTGATTTAATATGAGCTACACTAGCTTTCAGGTTCCAAATTAAAATACTGTTTGTAGTATAAAAAAACTTAACCAATGTGATTAATGTTGCTGTCATTAACTAAGTTAAATGGAGTAAAGTTGAAATAAAGTGAAAATAAGGTGAGCTGCTGCCATCTCGTGGTTGAAAGTGGCACTACATCCCTAAAGATCAGGGCCCGGTTTCCCGATAACGCTCACTCTTAGCCTGCTAAGAAGACTCGAAAGATATATCTTACCAAATTTGTTTATTTTCCTAAGTGTGTTCCCCGAACTATACCTTAGAAAGCTGCTTAAGATATACCTTCTTACGTGCGACGTGACCCGGCGCTGTCCGTGGCCATGGTGCTGAATTGTTTGAAATCGATGGCTCGAGGATCAATTATTCTCTCGTGCAGGGGCTGTTTATGTGAAAAAGCGGTCATCTTTATAAAAGAAGCACTTCAGAAATAGTTGAAATTGCAATTTATTATGATTATTGGATATTATAAAAAATAATCCAAACTACAAATAGCCTATAATAGCCTATCCTACATATTTTAAAATTGTAACATAGCCTATTGCTGCTATAATAACCTTTTCAAAAATTTACATGCCGCCTTTTCTTTCCCATTTTTGTTCGCTGAGGTGGAGCTGCGATGAAATATTGTTCTTGTGTAAATACTTTCCAGCATTTCAGTAATAAAAGTTTACATCTTACGTACGGTGCTCGGCAGTGATCAAAAAGGATTTAAACCGTGAATTTTGAATCTCTTGTAAACTCAGAGATGTGGATTCAGACGGCAATTAAATTACCACACGACCTGTTTGTCACAAAAACAGAAGGTACTAATTTGGCCAGGGATTTTTACGCGGATTGGGTGAGAAAAACACTGATATTATGGATTCGGACGGCAATAAAATCACCGACTTACCCCTGTAAATGTTTAAAATACCGTACGAGCCCATGAGAAACAATATTAGCGTCCGAGTAGGACTTAACTGACAGTAGCCTATGCTTTCACTGGCCTTTAAAAGAGCGTTTTAATTCAATTCATAATATTGTATAATAATATAATTAAAAATCTAACAACAATCAGTGTAATGACAATTTTATTCTTTGCATGAAAACACTTGAATTAGCCTAATTTAATACTGTCTGGGTGTATTAAAACTTCAGAATTATATTCATTTAGACCTGCAACAACGCTAAGAGAGAGCTACGAATGGTCCAGACCAACCTTACGAAAGTGTGACTTACAGAAGATATACTTAGCGTACGAACGTTTCGGGAACCGTCCCATAAGGTTAAGAGAGAGGTTAAGGAATAGGTTAAGAACTACTTAGAGATAAGAACGCTTTGGGAAACCGGGCCCAGATTCTCTTTGAACAGATCTCTCACAATTTTTTTTTTTATGTAAATGAATATATGTCGAACATTTTAGATTAGATTATATGTAGGCTGTTTCTAAAGATCCTTTTAGATTAATACATGTCCATTATGTCTTGATAAACTTTCCTGTAGTTTCCATGTTCACCACACGATGGCGCATCACACACAGGTTCAGTGCAACGAAAAATGTGAAAATATATTTATAAACGATTTATTTATACGAGTAGCCTGGCTAACGTCAGACCAAGTTCTTCGTACATCGCTAACTCAGTTAGCTGGATTTGATTGTTGGCGATTTGGCATGATCTTGGATTGTTTGGTTCTTCAACGCTCATCCTGGACTTGCTGTCATAGCAACAGGTGCGCAAGCTTAAACCTGCTCGGGAGCAGGCTTATTTCATGTTAACAGGATTAGATCCCGGCTTCATAAGCGGAGCTGATACGGGAAGTCCAGCGCAGCGCGATAGTGCACTTTCTGAGATGTATATTTTTTCTCGTGACTCGTGAGATTGTCGTTTTTTGTCGCTTTTAGGTTTAAAAAACAGTTTTATTTTTTTTTGTGTGTGTGTGGCATTTTCAAGCCACTTGACCCAATGTTGTAAAGCAGTTTTTTTTTTTTTTTAGGCTATCATAATTTTTTATGAAGATCATGCAATCATGACCATGCCGATTACAGATATGTCACTCAGGCTTCACTAACGTGATTGGTACCATAGACTATAGGCTAGACCATAGACTGCCATCAAGGCCTCAATGACGGGGATTATGTGAACAGAAAGGGGGTTCACAATGTAAATGTGCAGACCAGTTACTATTGTGATTCTTAATATTCCAGATTAGTAATATATCAAATAAAAAAAAGGCAGTTGACTAAAATCTTCCATATCACAAATGTGAAAGCAAAATGTCCAGGATCTGTGCATGACTTGAGAATTTTCAGAGATTCATTTATGCACATTATTTGAAAGTGGTAAGGAAAGTTCCACAATTAAATATCAAGCTCACTGTATTACATACACTTATGCTGATCCTAACAGAACTGCATTTTTCATAGGTGATTATGACATGTTCCTGCAGACAGGTGTTTTATGACCCCATTCCCTGACCCAAACCAGTTACAATGCAGCTCCAGGACAAGGGCACACAATGAAATGAACTTTGGCTAAAGGGAAGATTTCAGTGTCTGAAAAGTCTGAGGGTTGCACACCTGACAGGGCCTGTGACATTGTTGCATGTGCCATATTACACAACATTGCCAAAAAAACACTTTTCATTAAATGTTTAATAAAAGACAAATATGCTTAGTTCCTTGAGTTTTATTTCAATTGTTCTTTGTAAAGAAAAGCCAGTGGTCAAGTGCCTGCAACAAGAGATATTAGACACATGCCTCATTCAACAAATAAAAAGGAAAAGTTGGCTCTACACTGCCCACCTGTAGGCCTATGTCTCCTCTGTCTGTGTAGACTCTTCTGTAGGCCTTTCTGTAGATGTGGAATCCTGCAACTTATATTGCAGCCATAAAGCATACAAGTATAAATTAAGTAAAGTTATTTATGCACTTGCAGGGCTAGTTCCTCCATATGACAGTTATCTGAGAGGGTTTATTCACTGTCCAGTGCAATGGAAACAAATGGACATTACAAAGTCTTATACTTTCTTTCCTTTGGAAATTTAGAAAATGTCCACTTACTGCACATATTTCAGCTCCACTTTCTTGGGAACAGATACAAGTGTTGGTGTATTGTGTAAAAGTGCACAAAAGAGGAAAACACAATGTCATTACAATGAACTACACTGGGGAAAAATGTGATCAATAACTAAATAAGTTAGTTACAGCAAAATATGTGTACATTAACATAAGTTTATCAGTTTTCACTTTCACAATCCAAAGCAATTCATCATTACTCAAGATTTAACAGCTGAAATGACTATACAGCCTTAATTACAATGCAATGCACAACAGTACAATGCAATACAATGCACAAAGTAATTATGCAATTATTAAAATACAAAAATATAGGCTAATAAGTGATAAAAACATCTAACATGGCCACTTCTAACGGATTTAAATTGTCTGCTACTTTTTGCCAGCCCTCTCTCCTGGCTTTTGCAGACTTTGAGGTGTTCCCTGGCGTTTTGATTAAACATTAAAATTCCGAATAAACTTTTAGACTATTAATTTAGACTATTAGTTCTTGCTCTGCTGAGGAGAAAAACTGAGCCGCTCTTTGGCCACGCTGAGCAGCCAATAGCAGCGTTGCTGATCAATGTTTCTACAATCGATACATATTCTCTTTTAACCAGCGCATGAACGCGCAATTATCTCAGATAACTCAATCCAGCGATACTAATCATATCCGGCAAGTGTGTTCAAAGAACACACCAGATCAGATCATGATGAGTTAGCCAGATCATGATTCGCACGATGATATCCTCATGGATGTGTCATTTGATCTCGGATGTAATAAGCAACGTACGAAGAACGGGCCCCTGGTGTCCACTACAGAGGAAAGAACATAACATATGAATAAAATATTATTTTTCAAAAAAGTTATTTTACCATTTGTTTCTTATGCTCTAAACAAATGTGGTGACATGAAAAAAACTAAATTCAAAAAACTTTTTTTTTCTGGGTCTCAGGAGGCCAAAGCTCTCCCTCATCCCGTATATTTAGGTATAGAAAACAAAAGTCCAGTCACACATGAGGAAAACATTTACAGCAACAGTTTGCTTGCAAGTCATTGCAAGTCAAAGTCAAAGTCAAAGTTTATTTATAAAGCACTTTTTAAAAACAGCAAGTGTTTAACAAAGTGCTGTACAAGTATATCCTCTATCAATGATACAAACAATCAACAGCACAGAAATAAAAGCAATAAAACAACTTTCAAATAGCGTCAAATGCCAGACTGAAGTAATAAGTTTTAAGACTAGATTTAAAAACAGCAAGTGTTTGAGCCTGTCTGATGTACAGGGGCAAACTGTTCCAAAGCTTCGGCCCTACTACTGCAAATGCTCTTTCACCCCTGCTCTTCAGCTTTACCCATGGGACAACTAAAAGCAAATGGTCAGCAGACCTAAGCGCTCTTGACGGAGCATACGGCTTGATCAGTTCAGAGACAGATACTTAGGTGCAAGACCATTTAGAGATTTAAAAACAAACATAAAAATCTTAAAATTAATCCTAAAATGGACAGGCAACCAGTGAAGAGAGGAGAGAACAGGGGTAATGTGTTCCCGCTTTAGTGTACCCGTCAACAGGGGAGCTGCTGCATTCTGGACCCTCTGCAGTCTGGAGAGAGCTCCTGACTAATGCCTATATAGAGGCCATTACAATAATCCAGACGCGATGAGATAAAAATGTGAAGAAGTCTTTGAAAGTCTATAAAAGACAGGAAAGATTTCACCTTGGTGAGTTGTCTCAATTGGAAAAAACTAGATTTAACTACCAAGTTAATCTGTTTATCCAATTTAAAATCACAGTCCATAATAACACCTAAATTTTTAACATAAGGTTTCACTAGTGGATTAAATTCCCCAAGATCCAACTGTAAGGATTCATAAGTGCCACCTGGCGTAAACAGCATGACTTCGGTTTTATTTTCATTAAAACTTAGGAAATTCAGTGCCATCCAGGCCTTAATTTCCTCAAGACACCGTAATAGAGGCGATAACGTAGGATTCAAAGGTAGATAAATTTGCGTGTCGTCAGCATAGCAATGAAAAGAGATATCAAATTTCCTAAAAATATGTCCCAGGGGGAGCAAATACAGGGCGAACAAAAGAGGCCCCAAAATGGAGCCCTGGGGGACCCCACATGTGAAAGAAGCCGTTGAGGAGGCAAATTCTCCAAGACGAACTGAGATAGTTCTTTCAGACAAATAGGATTTAAACCATGCCAACGCAGTACCCTTAATACCAACACATTTTTCTAAGCGTGTAATCAAGATCTTATGGTCTATGGTATCAAATGCAGCCGGAAGATCTAATAAAATTAGAATCGCACAGTTCCCTGAGTCAGTAGTAACGAGTCATTAGAAACCTTCAACTGTGCAGTTTCTGTACTATGCAGGGACTTAAAACCAGACTGAAACACTTCATGGATACCATGTAGATCTAGGAATGCATTCAATTGTCCAAATACAACCTTCTCCAGTAATTTAGACAGAAACGAAAGTTTCGAAATGGGTCTAAAATTAACAAAGACTGATGAATCCAGGTTAGATTTCTTGATTACTGGTTCCACTGCTGCATGTTTAAAAGACTTAGGTACAACTCCCAATGCCAGGCTACTAATAATTGCAAGTACAGTAGGGCCATTAGCTTCAAATGAGTCTTTTAAAAGACGTGGAGGAACAATATCCATGCAACATGAGGATAATTTCATTTTAACAAAGATCTCTCTCAGTAAGACAAGAGAGACCGGTGCAAACTGATTAGAAACAGCAGGACACTCAGAGGAAACGGATAAAAAAGTCAATGGAGAGGATATGTTAGATCTAATAGCTTCAATCTTATCAATAAAAAAGTGTAAAAAATGTTCACACAATTCGGCAGAAGGCTCTAAACAAGTAGCTATGGGAGTGTTCAAAATAGCATTAATAGTACTGAACAGCACAGCTGGCTTATGGGAATTATTACAGATAACATTAGAGAGATACTTTGACTTCTCAGATCTAACACTTTTTTGATATTTAGACAAATTGTACTGTAAAATATCAAATGAGATCTGTAATTTATCCTTCTTCCAGTGGCGTTCCGCCCTTCTGCATTCCAGCCTTATAGCTCGAGTAGTAGCATTCAGCCACGGTTGAACTCTAAATTCCTACACGGACGTGAGAGGACACTGGCGCTGTTTATTCGCCGCTTCTCTGTCTGCTATTCTTCATTGTGTTCCTATTTGTTTGTGTTCGCTGTACCCCTACCTCTGGACAGCATTTCTCCCTCCGGACAGCCTTCAAGCTGATTCCTGAAGCCGCTTGGGCACCTTCTCCGGACTGTATCCTCATCGATTAGCCGCTAGCTGGCTGCCCCCGTTCACCTAACTTCTGTCTGCTTCGCTGTGACTCCTGCTGCCGCAACCTCCAACAGATGCGAGCCGTGACCGCGACTTTCATCTTCTCTGTCATGCCGTGGATCATTTTGGCACTCATATCTGCATAGAAAACCCGGACTGAAATACAGTGCTTTTCGCACAGATCTTCGTCATCAGAATGCTTCCCCCGCTGGATCACATAGTGCTGAGCGCACCGACAGGCTGCACAGAAAACCCGGACTGGACCACAGTGTTTTTCGCACAGATATTCTCCAATCATACGCAAATAAACTCACTGTCCCTCCTCAACTGCATTACCATCACACACGCACTGTTAACTGGGACAACCTCAGATCTTTTCAGCCTGCACCCATCTCTCCACCCTCTCACCATGCCAACTTTGCCCTACTCAACACCCGATCGCTTAACAATAAAGCCCCTGCTCTACATGAATTAATCCTTGACAACACATTGGATTTCCTTCTGCTTACTGAAACCTGGCAACAACCCAATGACTACTTCTCCCTCAACCAAGCATCCCCCACTGGCTACAATTACATCTGCAAACCCCGCCCCTCCCACCGTGGAGGTGGTCTTGCTGTTTTTTTCAATCAGAACTTCCGGATCACTGAACTCACTCTCCCCTCAGTATCATCATTTGAATATCTCGCCTTCAAAGCTCTTTCATCCATGACAGTTATCCTCATTTACCGGCCACCGAAACCAAATCCCTCCTTCCTCTCTGATTTTACTGAACTCCTCACACTAGCCTCATCTCTCTCTCCACGTCTGCTGCTACTCGGTGACTTAAACATCCACATAGACTCTCCCATCTGCAAGCTGTCATCGGAATTCAACATTTTACTGGACAACTTCACTCTCACTCAACATGTCACATTCCCCACCCATGAAAAAGGACACATCCTCGATCTGGTCTGCTCCACTAACCAACCAGTGCTCGACCTCCATCCTTGCCTCTTTCCCCTCTCTGATCATAAACTGATACGGTTCACCATTCCTTCTTCAACTCCACGCCCCCGCCTCCTCAGAGAAATCACCTTCCGTAACCTTAAATCTATTGATTCCCATCATCTCTCTGACTTGATCTCCACCACTCTCCACCTGGACCCAACCCTCACCTCACCTGATGATCTCACAAACCACCTCAACTCTGCTTTGTGTACCTCCCTTAACACTCTGGCCCCCCTCAAAACAAAAACCGTCACTTTTAACACTTCGTCACCCTGGTACACACCTGCACTCCGAAAAATGAAAAAACTGGTCGCCAACTCGAACGTTTGACAAAAAAATCAGCTCTTACAGTTCACCATGAAGCCTATAAATTCCACCTCACTTCCTACAAAGACGCCCTCATTCTTGCCAAATCTGCCTACCTCTCCAGCATCCTCACCAACCCCTGTCAAAACCCTAGAACCCTCTTCACCATATTGAATAACCTCATCAAGCCTCGGACCATCACCCTCCCTACCTCTACTCCTGATCTGTGCAACTCATTCCTTCACTTTTTCGCCGAAAAAATCAACATAATTTATCAGTCTCTATCCTCTGCAAACGACCTCCCAGTAACTACTTCAGCATCGGACATGGCCGCCCTTCCCCACCTCCCTCCTGACTTTACTCACCCTCCTCCACACTGCCTCCTCTCCCAGTTTAACCTGGTCACCACTCCTGAAATCTACAAACTCATCACCTCCTCCAAACCTACTACATGCTCACTTGACTACCTCCCTACTCCACTCTTAAAGTCCTGCCTCCCTGTCCTTTGCCCTTACCTCACTAACCTCTTCAACTCCTCACTGTCCCTTGGATCTGTCCCCTCTGCTTTCAAAACTGCCGCTGTCACCCCAATCCTCAAGAAACCTGGTCTGGATCCCTCTTCACTCAACAATTACCGCCCAATATCCAACCTCCCCTTTCTGTCTAAAACCCTGGAACGCATAGTCGCCTCACAACTACAAACCCATCTTCATGCCAATAATCAATATGAACCCCTCCAATCTGGTTTTCGCCCCCTCCACAGTACAGAAACTGCTCTCCTCAAAGTCCTCAATGACCTCCTCACCTCTGCTGACACTGGTTCCCTCAACATTCTTATCCTTCTCGACCTGAGGGCAGCCTTCGATACCGTGTGCCATAACACTCTGCTCACCAGACTTAAAAACCTCGGTATCGAAGGCACTGCACTCAGCTGGCTACGTTCCTACCTCTGCAACAGATCCCACTTCATCTCTCTCCATAACCACACCTCTGCCACAGCCACAGTCACCCAAGGCGTTCCCCAAGGCTCCGTACTCGGCCCCCTCCTCTTCATCATCTACATCCTTCCCCTTGGTCAGATATTTCGCCATTTCAACCTGAATTACCACTGTTATGCCGATGACACCCAGATCTACCTCAGCACAAAGCCCCCCACAATCCTCCCCTCTCCCACATCAACTCCTGTCTGTCAGCTACTAAAATCTGGATGCAACAGAACTTCCTCAAACTCAACAGCAATAAAATAGAATTCCTCATCATTGGCTCCAAATCCACACTCGGCAAAACCAATAACCCCACTCTCACCATCGACGGCACCATTGTCTCCCCATCTCCCCAGGCACGCAACCTTGGCGTGATTTTTGATTCAACCCTCTCCCTTGAGCCCCACATCCGTCAGGTAATTAAAACATCCTTCTTTCACCTCCGCAATGTTGCTAAAATCAGACCCTCACTCACACCCCCTGCTGCTGAAAGACTCATTCACGCCTTCATCTCCTCACGACTGGACTACTGCAACTCACTACTCCTTGGTATAAGCTTAACTTACATAAAAAGACTACAACTGGTCCAAAACGCAGCCGCCCGACTCATCACCCGCTCCAAATCCTGGCACCACATCACGCCAGTTTTAAAACAACTGCACTGGCTTCCCATTTCCCACCGGATCAAATACAAAATTCTGGTTCTTACCTACAAAGCCATCCACCACCTGGCCCCATCATACCTCACTGACCTCCTCTCCCCCTAGCAACCCTCACGGTCCCTCAGATCCACCTCAGCCGGTCTCCTATCCATCCCCAAGTCAAAACTCTGCAGTTTTGGGGACAGAGCTTTCTCGAGGGCAGCTCCAAGGCTCTGGAACTCCCTTCCCCTTGAGATCCGCACCTCTGAGTCCCTTACCATCTTTCAGTCCCGCCTCAAGACCCATCTCTTCACCTCTGCCTATCCATAGCTCCCCTCCCCCCAATCATTATTATTTTTTATTTTTTTTCTCTCTGCCCTGTAAAGCGACTTTGAGTTAGAGAAAAGCACTATAAAAATTCAATTTATTATTATTATTATTATTAAATTTTTCTCGAACCGTCCTAAAAGGGGCAACTGTATCCAAAATACTTTGACAAGTTAAAAAGAACGATGAAGTTAGTTCTTCAGTATTAAGCCCACATGAGGGCATTGAATAATCAACCTCAATTGCATTAAAACCCTCAGAAAATAAATGAGCAGTTGAAGGATTAATCGCCCGACAGCGACGTTTTGGAACAGTCACTTTAGAATCACCAGAAATACATATCTCAAATAAGACAGGCAAATGATCAGAGAAAGTGGCATCACAGACATCAATGTTACTAATGGGCAAGCCATATGTCAAAATCAAATCTAGAGTGTGTCCACCTATATGTGTGGGACTAACGACAAACTGAGTTAAGTTAAAAGACTCCACAAGATTTAAAAAAGCTTTGGCCAAAGGCTTGGCGGGACAGCACACATGGATATTAAAATCCCCCACAATTAAAACCCGGTCATATTTAGTCATGATTCCGGCTACAACATCAGAAAAATCATCAATAAAGTCCTTGTTATATTTGGGTGGGCGATAAACAACAGTGCAGCTTTAATTCAAAAACACTGAGTTCAAAGCTGGAGTAGGAGGATGACCTGATACCAGTGATACTGTCTTCTGGCTTTTGGTAATAATAAGTTCAGTGAGTCCTACATGACACAGGGGTGAGTAATAAAAGGACATCTCAGCACAAATCTACATATATTATTGAAAACAACATTTAATACTTTCAAGTTTTATGTGCTTTAAACATCTGCATAGTCTAATATGGGAAATATTAAATATTAAATTCTTAACCTAATCAGTTTAATGAAACAGTTAATAGAGCGATACAATATTCGTAAATTACAATTAATCTTTTTTACAACAGAATTGATATGACAGCTAAAGGAGAGTTGTGAGTCAAGCCAAAGGCCCATCACTAGATCTCGCAGCGATGTTACTTCTGTGGCGAATTCAAATGCTTTCTTTACTGGATCTCTTATTAGCGCTGTGTAGTAACAGTGTCGCATGATCACGATCGGCTCGCGCTGCACTGGTCCAAACTGATAAACGGTCCTTCAACCACACAATAGCCGCTTTCCGACCGGAGGAACCTTTTCACAGTTCCTAGAACTATTGGCTAAAGTACCCGGATGTTCCTGCGGTGCGAACACGCCGACTAGGAACGATTTTAGTTCTAGGAACTCCATTTGGAGGAACTAATTTAGCTCAGAGTAGGGTCTAAACCAGCACTATAGGAACTACCCGTGACGTTAGTGTACGCTGATGACCGAACGCACGCGGAACACCAGCACCCGCCATTTTTAAAACAGCTATAGAATGTAAACACACAGATTATAGCCTATATATTTACTCCATAAACTAACTATACAAACATGGAAAACAGTGATAGATGGGCATCTAAACCTTTATGCTGAAGAGAAAATCCAACGCAACTTTGAGGGGACCAAGCCAAACATGATTATGTTTATCTGCCCAGCTAGCAACACTGGACATCAACCACACGGCATAAGCTTTTTTTCATATACTGTCTACTTTCTATAACAGTTATATCTAATAAGATATTAAACAGTACTGTTAGACAGATCGCTAACTAATAAACACAGAGAATGCGAGCATTGTTTGCTCTGGCGTTCTCAGCGCCGCCAAAATAAAGGTCTGTCGCGCCGTCAAAATAAAAGTCACCGTGCTTGCGTCACTCCCTTACCCCTCCTACCAGTTCCTATGGCCACTTGGCCAGTGCGAACGCAAACAGCAAAACCGAGTTTGGGGGAGAGTAGTTCATAGAACTGTTTAGAAGTGGACAGTTCCTAGAACTAAGTTCCTGTAACTACTTGGTCGGAAAGCGGCTAATAACAAGCAGTTTAGTTCCACTTGCATTACGTTTGCCATTTGATGTTGGGCAATGTTGTGGTCACGCCGGCGTCTCTTACATTATGAGCGTGCTTGCCACACGCGACCCGCCTACATTTGAAATTACGAAATTTTGGTCGGCAGGAAAAAATGGTCCAACGAACCGTTCGGTTCAATACGAATACGCGTATCGTTACATCCCTAATATATATATACTGTATATACATACATGTTTTCTTTTCATATAGCATTACATTATTACGCAAGTTAACACCAAATACTTGAACAGTTTAAAATGTAAACTGACAATTCAGGATGCAGCCTCTGAATTGGGACGCAGCAAACCAGTTTAATTTATCTGGCCATGGTCCTGGCTAAGCCAAAAATACATGACCCGGCAGCGCCAGGGCTGAAACATCCTCACCATATCCTCCAGTACCTGGAGTCAGAATTATAATAAATTTAAGAAATGTTTCACTGAAGATAGTTTGGAGTTTCATCAGCAGAAGTTCAGCTTCAAGACTCATACAGGAGTTCGTAAGCCACCCAGCTTACAGTTACAAAGATCACAGCAGTTATACCCTTCACAAAACACACACTGTGTGAGTCAAGTGTAAATAATGAGTTAAGTGTATAGGTCAAAGAGATGCGTCTTTAATCTGGCTTTGAACTGACAAGAGTGTGTCTGCTTCCCGGACAATGTTAGGAAGACTGTTCCAGAGTTTTGGTGCTAAATAGGAGAAGGATCTACAGCCAGCAGTCGATTTAGAGATTCTAGGTATTATCAACTGGCCGGAATTTTGAGATCGCAATAGACGTGAAGGACTATAATGCGTTAAGAGCTCGCTCAAGTACTGCGGAGCTAAACCATTTAGTGCTTTGTAAATAATCAGCAATATTTTAAAATGTATACGCTGCTTAATAGGGAGCCAATGCAGTGTTGACAGAACAGGGCTAATATGGTCATACTTCCTGATTCTGGTAAGAACTCGAGCTGCTGTAGTTTATTAAGCGTGCAGGGCAACCACCCAGTAGAGCATTACAAATCTAGCCTTGAGGTCATGACGCATCAACTAATTGTTTCACATTTGTCAATGAGAGCATATGACAATTTAGATATATTTTTAAGATGGAAAAATGCAGTTTTACAGATACTAGACACGTGACTTTCAGATGAAAGATTGGTATCAAAGAGCACACCCAGGTTCCTAACCGACGACGAAGACTTAACAGAGCAGCCATCAAGTGTTAGACAGTATTCTGGGTTATTACAGAGCTGCCAGCTCTCACGCATTCACCATGAGACTCACGCAATTGACACTTTTCTCATGCCACATTCATTTTCTCACGCACAGAAAAATCACGAAGCAAAGAGGACATGGAGACCGACTGACTAGACAGAGCAGGTTAGTTATGATAAAAAAAAAAAATCTCAGCTCTCAGATTCTGTCAATTTTATTACGAAATTCAAACAACAAATAGGGGAGCGCGGGGCACAACCTAACGCGGGGCTAGTTGTAACACGCTTGTTTTAAATACTTCCGCACATGCTTGGATGACGAAACTTTGTGTATTTACTAGTTGCAATATCAACGCTATATATAAAAAAAAAAAATTCCGCCAAAATATATTTTTTTGGAAGATATCCATAGGCATTTATTAAACCATAGCAAAAGTAAATTTCTGTCACAGTGTTGGGTTTGTGTTCCCCGGTTGTCCAGTAGATGTCCTCCTTCCCCGGTGTCACTTACATCATGAACTACGTTTCCCATCATCCTGTCTGACTATCACGATCATTGCACTCAGGTGTTCCCCGTCATTATCTGTCACATCCACACACAAAGGAAAGGGAAAAGGGAAGATCCAAATGCAGTAAAGATTATTTTATTGGGCAAATCCAAAGTTGTATCCAGTCCAGGCAGAGGTCAAAATCCAAATAATCAATCCAAGAAACAAGAACATAAACAGGAAACACAGGGAACAGAAGTGGCATGATATAATACAACAAGGAATCCACAACAAACACTGAACCAGCAAGGGTATAAATACACAGAAACTAACAAGGTGAGGGGAAACAGCTGAGTGCAATAATGACGGGGAACACCTGAGTGCAATGATCGTGATAGTCAAACAGGATGATGGGAAACGTAGTTCATGATGTAAGTGACACCGGGCAAGGAGGACATCTACTGGACAACCGGGGAACACAAACCCAACACTGTGACAATTTCTTAAGTTAATTTTTCATCTCTATTTTTTTGTGTTTATTTAAAATAAGACAAATCTGATATTATTTTAATCTCTAAGATGTTATTTAACAGTTGAGATAGTTATTTAATGCTTCGCTAACTAGCAGAAGACACTAGCCGGGTTTAAATCCCAGTTGTGCAGGCGGGGGCATGTTGTAACACTGCGTTACAATGTGCCCCTATTAGAAATATGCTATTATATTCTATACTTTTATTAATTTTATTGAGAAAATGTGAGAAAAAGGTGAATAGTCAATGTTCAGAAATTACTAATTATTTATTTGTTTTGAACTATGTTGTATAGCTGTGTTTTCATGTGTTTAGTCAAAACTCAAAAAATATTTTAGTTTGTTTTGTGTATTTTTTTTATTAGATCGGATAACATTTTAAGCTGTCATATGGTCATGGCCACCTATGGGGCATGTTGTCACATTTCACTTCCATTCTTTCAGGGTATATCAAGAAAAAAAGTATATACTGTATTAATAAAACAAACACTTAATTGTAGTAGACATGTGGGAAATTAATGTGGGAATAAATAAATACTTTGAACCATAAGTAGATTTACACAAACGTTTGTAAATGTGACATGACAGATCGCTAGCGGCACGTGACCCGATCATCTCTAGCTAATTGTAAATAAACACGAATGAACACTGTTGAAAGATACAGTACAACTTACCGAAATGTATATTCATAATACATATATCTGTTTTTCTACTGCGGAAAGGGTCAATAAAACAGCTGGAGAACAATTATGTCACATAACATTTACCTCAGGAAATGACCATAATATAGGCTATAGCACCTTAGTTGGCTAGAAAAAAAAAAGAGCTATAGAGAGCATTTTGCTAAATATGTGTACTACATTACATACTATATTTTTACTTATTAAATAAAAGTTATTATAATAAAAAAAAACATTTAATTTGAGATATTTTTAACCTTAAATAATTTTACCAGCTGATAGGGATGTCTATGTATTTTTTTTTTCTTGAGAAAAATTAACACCTATCTTGTGTACCTAATATTTATCCAAATGAGTCAATACTAAATCAAATCACAAGAATTGAAATCGTGAATTTTTTTCAAGCAATAAAAAAAAGCTTACCAGAAATCGTTCCATAAACATTGTAACGTCTCTAAACCTAATCAAATTCAGTTTAGTTACTAAAATGTATTGACAATAACAATACACTTATTGATCAAATCAATCATTTTCAAGAAAAACCTCAATTTACTCATCTCTTAATGCAAGATTTGTTAATACTCATTACTTTCCTACGCTGGACTCCACACGGTTAAATGTTTGGATAGCCCGAGAATCTCTGGACCGATCGACACAGTAAAGACGAATCCCATTGAGCGCTGTATCATCAGCGGCAAGAACCATTGATTCCACCTTAAAACAACAAGACAATCTTCCATTTGAAAGTTAACTAACCAAACCCATAGTAACACTTATTTTCATGCTCTTTAGTATTACACAGACACTTAAATCTTTTAAAAAGTTACCTGGAGAATCCTGGAATTAAATGACAAACAGCAACTCCAGTTTAACCTTTGAAGCGCTCATTCACCCCCATATTGGCAAAATAGAGTCAATGCCCAACTTACATTCAGACTAAACCCTGCGGCGTATGTTCCACTTGGACACATGCTCTTAGGCCCCCACGATCCCCACGTCATTCCATTCGTCACCTTCAGCTCAGATCTGTAAGGTCGGTCAGTGCTCACATGCCCAATAATGGCTAGCAGTGAAAACATCATGGAAAAGAAGTGATGCATTGCTACAGCACTGGCCTGAAAGCTGACTGTTAGATTAATTTGTAGATAGACTATTTGCAACAAATAATAAAGCAGAGGACCAGGACTTTCTCAAGTTTATTAAGGAAGAAGCCTCATATTTATACACAAGATTAAGCAGAATCATTAACCATGATGTCCATCCCATCCAATCATAATACTCAAACATCAACCCCTACCATATTTGGCATATTAAGAAATTATGTTTTATTAACAAAGTTCGGGAGGAGCACGTTCAGATAATTAACCCTAATTAAACACCTGTGGAGCACAATCAGATAATCAACCCAATCAACGAGTTAAGAGGTGTCTATATATATATATATACACAGCAGATAATCACACTTTGATTACATTTCGGAGTACATATACAGAAAATAATAGATAAATGTAAAAAAGTGATAAATATAATGAGATGTCTTGCTGGAGCTGAATGGGGAGCAAATCGGCAATCGCTCAAAAGTATTTATGTGGCACTAATTGGAGCAACTATAGATTATGGTAGCATGGCGTATAGTTCTGTCTCAAAAACTCAGCTTGCTAGGATTGAGGGAATTCAGAATCAAGCATTAAGGATATGTTGTGGAGCAATAAGATCTTCACCAGTGTCATCACTTAATGTTGAGACGGGAGTAATGCCACTAGGAATGAGAAGGATTAAGTTAAGAATGAGATACTGGGCAAACATAAAAGGTCAATTGGAAAATCATCCAGTTAAGAATGTTTTAAGTGACTGTTGGGAATATAACTATAAAAAACTAACAAGTTTTGGATGGTTTATTAATGAGGAGGCAAGAGAAATAATTAAAGATGTTAATATTGCTACATGTGTGGTTCTGCCAGCAATTCCTCCTTGGTTTTCTCCAATGCCTTCTATAGATATCCAGTTACACAAAGACAAACATAATGAGGAGAATATCCTGGATAGCGTAAAGGTACAAGATTAAATAGATTATAAATACTATAGTGCCATCCAGATATATACTGATGGCTCAAAAGATCCAGATTCTGGTACTACATCTGCAGCAGTATTTATACCTCAATTTAAAGTCAACATTTTGAAAAGAACATCAGATCACATTTCAGTATTTACATCAGAATTAATAGCAATTATATTAGCATTACAGTGGGTCGAAGAAGTTCAGCCAATCAGATCAGTTATATGCACAGACTCTTTATCTGCAATTGAAAGTCTAGCAAGTGGTATTTCTACAGCTAGACAGGACTTAATTTATGAAATATTACAAAGTCTTTTTAGAATCAGACAATTGGGAATCATTATTCATTTTCTTTGGATACCAGCTCATATGGGGGTGGCAGGAAATGAAGAGGTGGATAGTTAGCCAAACAGGCCATAAAATTTCAAGAAGTTGATATTAAAATTGCATTGAGTAAGACTGAGATAAAAAGTATAATAGCAAAGGAAATTAGGAAGAAATGGCAGAAGGAGTGGGACAGTGGAAATAAGGGTCGACATTTATACAAAATTCAAGGAACAGTTGGTTTTGAAAGAAGAAACTTTGGAAATAGGAGGAAGGATGTTATAATTTCAAGAATGCGCATTGGCCATTGTCTACTAAATCAAAGTATGGTCAGGATTGGGAAACACCAGACTGGGTATTGTGACAAATGTAGTTCCAAAAATATGGAACCAGTAGAACATGTATTATTAAAATGTGAGGCTTATGCAAGAGAAAGATTTAAATTATTTCAAGCATTAAGAGAAATGGAAATGGAAGTTTTTTATATCAAAGCATTATTAGGTAATGGCCCAAAGCAATTTAAAATATATGACACTCATTTAAAAGACACTCATTTAAGTAACAGGATTTAGGTCACTACTACCATAATGTTATCCACACTCCAATCCAGTAGGTGGCAGGAATGCACCATTTAAGTTTGATTTGCCAACCGCCATTAAACTTGAGAAGAAGAAGAAGAATCACACTTTGAAAACATAATGAGATAAATGTGTAAGTGACGTTGAGCAAACATGAAGTTAAAAGTAAAATAAAATAATTCATAAACAATAAATGGCAAGAACTATGGAATAATGAGGTCAAGGGAAGACAGTTGTATAGTATTCAGAAGCAAGTAGGAAATGGAAGAAGTGTTTTAGGAATACGAAAGAGGATACGATTGTTTCTCGTATTAGAATAGGGCACACACGATTAAATCATTCCTTGTTTAAGATAGGAAAACATGATACGGGAAAATGTAATTATTGTGATCAGGCAGAAACAATAGAACATGTTTTAATAAAATGTTTAAAATATGGAAAAGAAAGGTTAGTACTTAAGAGGATAGTAAGAAAATTGGGTGTGGTAGTATTCAGTATGGAAAGTCTATTGGGAAAGCAAGTAGAACAAGTAAAAATATATAGTGCGATAATGAAGTATCTCAAAGCAATAGGAGTAGATTGGAGAATTTGAAGTATAAGGGATAAAGTTTTTTTTTTATTTTTTTTTTTTTTATTTAGTTGCTTATTGTTTTTTAGTGCTTCACACTCCAGTCCAGTTGGTGGCGGTAATGCACCGAAAGTTGGTTTGCCAACCGCCATAAAACACCAAACGAAGAAGAAGAAGAAGAAGAAGAAGCAATTCCCCCTTGGATGTATCCTATGCCATTAATTGACTTACAAATACATAAAGAAATAATTAAACCAATAAGCATACCAACTAAGTTAGTAGTTAAACAGTATGTAGATCGAGAATATTATTCAGTATTACAGTTATTTACAGATGGGTCAAAGGAACCAGAGTCTGGTAAAACTGCAGCAGCAGTATTCATTCCTACATTTAATATAAAAATTGCAAAAAGAATATCGGATAATGTGTCGGTATTTACTACGGAATTATTAGCTATTATATTAGCACTACACTGGATTGAAGAAGTTCAACCAGCAAGAACTATGTACTGATTCAATGGCTGCTCTCACTAGTCTTATGAGTGGAAAATCTGAATCTCAGCAAGATTTAATATTTGAAGTTTTGCAATGTTTATTTAGAGCAAGGCAGTTAGGGGTATTGGTATTCTTCCTCTGGGTGCCAGCACATGTGGGTGTGGATGGTAATGAGGAGGTAGACCAGTTGGCAAAGAAAGCATTAAATCATCCACAAATAGAAATTAATGTATCACTAAGTAAATCAGAAATCAAGAGATTAATAGCAATTGAAATTAGTAAAAGATGGCAAAAGATATGGAATAGTGACTCTAAAGGAAGACATCTTTATCAAATTCAGGAACGGGTTGGAAATGAGAGGAAAATATATGGAAATAGGAAAAAAGATGTCATTATTACAAGGTTAAGAATTGGTCACACTGCATTAAATTATAGTCTTTATAAAATAGGGAAGCATGATACAGGAAACTGTGATAATTTAGAAACAGTGCAGCATATTCTTTTAGATTATTAGGGAGAGACAACAGTTAAGTCAAGAGTTACGAAGGATGGGAGTTGATACAATTTCAATAAAAGTATTGTTAGGAAATGGGACAAGACAATCAAGAATTCATGAATTACTAATTAAATATCTAAATAAAACAGAATTTTTTTATTTTTTATTTTTTCATTTCTCCCAAAGCCAAGTACACTCCACACTCCAGATCAGTAGGTGGCGGAAATGCACCATTTATGTTGGTCTGCCAATCCGCCATTAAACACCAGAAGAAGAAGAAGAAGAAGAAGAATCACACTTTGGCTGTTTCTCAATTCCAAGAACGCAGAGAACGGACTTGTGTTCTCGTGGAGACCGGTCTTGCCAAGCTTCCTTGGAAGAACGAACTCGGAACCGGCCGCAATGACTTCTGGGACACCAGGCGAGTACTAGCTCAAGTCTGCATTCGATGCATCCTCGGTATCAAGAACACATCCGGGTTCTTTCATGCGTCCTCTGTACTTGCGTTCTTGAGAATTGGGTCTGAACTTCGACGGTTAATGATGACGTAAAACGAGAACACAAGGACGCAAGATCGCTGAAGAACGCATATTGAGAAACACCCTTTGAGTCAAAGGAGTTGTCAACTCTAGGCTTGTTGTCTTTCACTTGGGGTTTATTTTCCTCAGCTCTCGGCTTTAATGATGTATCATTATCCAAAGAGGCAATCAATAGTGATGGCAAAATGAGGCTACCTGGACTACTGAGACCTAGTGATGGGCAGATCGAGGCTTTGTGAAACACTGAAACAGTTGAAGCAAATGTGCCATATTGTGTCGAGGCTTCGAAACAATCTGACACCCATCTCAACGGTGACATTTAGTGGTCACTTGCAGGTGTTGATCTGAAACAACCTTGACGAGCCATTAAAAAATGTGTTGTTTTTTATTATTGTATTTTTTTAATATGTGAAGCTTGTAACCTGTAGGCTCCTCACTGTGCATGTTTTTTGGTCATGAAAATGAATGTTAATAAAAGAAATCAAGCCACAATGTCTCACTTTTTTTATAGATTTTTATTAAAAGATATTAGTTTCTCTGCTGTGGAAGGGCTTAGCCTACTTCTTTTTTTTACAAATAATTTCTCCAGCCTTTGAAAAAATCCTCTGACAAGGGGCACTTGTTGCTGGTGTCATGATTCCCGTCCTGTGTTTCCCTTGTCTTGTGTGGACTTTTGTTATTTCCTGTCCTGTGCCATGTTTTGTAGTCCTTTGTAGTTTTTCTTGTTTATTAGTCTCCCCAGGTGTTTCTGATTAACCACACCCCCTTGTTATCTTGTTTGCCTGTGTATATATACCTCTGCGCTTCAGTTGTTGTTTATTGGTCGTTGTAGCTGTTTCCTGTCCTGAGTTCCGTGTTCTGTTTGTTCGATTAAAGTATGCTTGCATATGGATTCTCTCTCCGCTTCATTCCTGCCTCTTCATAACAGAACGACCGACCAAAGATGAATCCAGCTGCATTAAGGGGGAATCTCCAGCCAAGTAGTGGTGGGCAGATCGAGGCTTTGTGAAGCAATTAAACAGTTGAACCAAATGGGCCATATTGTGTCGAGGCTTCGAATCAATCCGACACCCGTCTCAACGGTGACACCTAGTGGTCACTTGCAGGTGTTGATCTGAAAAAACCTTGACGAGCCATTAAAAAAATTTGGTGTTTTTTTATTATTGTATTTTTCTAATATGTGAAGCTTGTAACCTATAGGGGTCCGTGTACTTTTTCGTTCATTCATTATTCTATTTCGGAATGAAAGATGAAATTTAAAAAAGGGTGCAGCTTTGTTTTTTGTTTAAAAGAAAAAAAAGCAGAAATGGCTGTATTTTGTTTTCCAAATGTATTGTTGTCATCAAATAATAGTATTAGAAAATTGGACGACATTTCCGATCGTTTTTTAATTTGTAATATTTATGCGTTCCCTCCAGTCTCTATGATTCCTCAGGTCATCAAACGGATCAGGTCATCAAACGGATCAGGTCATCGAACGGTTTAGCTCGGAACCTCGACCCAAATACGTGCAAAGTACCATTGGTCCTCTCCTTCCTCCAAGAGCTGCTGGACGCGGGACACTCCTTCTCCACACTCAAAGTATATGTGGCAGCTATCACAGCCTTTCACGTACAGGTGGACGGTTCTTCCTAGGGCAAGAGCGACCTTATAGTTCACTTCCTCAAGGGAGCTAGAAGACTTAACCCACCCCAACCACCTTCAGTGCCGGCCTGGGACCTTTCTTTGGTCCTACGGGCTCTTAAGGGGCCTCCTTTCGAGCCGCTCCAATCGGCTGACTTAAGACCTCTCGCTCTAAAAAACGCCCTGCTGTTAGCATTAGCATCAGTTAAGAGAGTAGGCGACCTACAAGTGCTCTCCACGAGCCCTTCCTGTCTTGAGTTTCGACCCAATGACTCTAAAGTTGTCCTTAGGCCAAGACATGGATATGTACCTAAGGTGCTCTCAACACTGTTTAGAGCCCAAGTTATTTCTCTATCAGCCCTCCCAGTCTCGGGAGGAGATAGTGATGCCCTCACGCTCTGCCCCGTCAGAGCTCTAAGAATTTATTTGGAGTGTTCAGCCTCTTTCAGGCAGTCAGAACAGCTCTTTGTCCGCACCAAAACTTACACTATCCAGATGGATAGTGGATACTATTGCTCTAGCATACACCTCACTGGGCCTTTCCTGCCCCATAGGTGTGAAAGCTCACTCCACAAGAGGCATGGCTTCCTCTTGGGCATGGTCCAGTGGAGTCCCTATTGAAGATATTTGTGCGGCGGCCGGCTGGTCCGCTCCGTCCACATTCGCAAGGTTTTATAATCTTGAAGTCCCTGCACTGCAGGCATGAGTTCTTTCCATCTAAGCCCTGGCTCGCCGGACCCAGGCCATCATGGAACTCAGTCACTCGTTGTGACTCCTAAATCTTATGTGGGAATGATTTCTAGGTTCCTGGCTCCTTCGATCCAGGTCTATACATACTTAGTGGGCTTGTGCTTCACTACATGTTTACATATCATTTAGACCCTGCATTCTGGTCCATGATATCTAGACTGCTCTGTACGGTCTTGTGGCTTCCTGGATCCTCAGAAATAGTCAAAGCGTATAGCACGGCGTTTTAAATTGGGTTCCTACAGCGTTTGCAACGCAGTACGAGAGAACGTTCTCGTAAGAGAGATAAGGGAACGAGTACTGCGTTGCCTTGTCGTGCTATTCGCCCATATCAGGTGCTTCGCTTCAGTCGTTTAGATCTGCTGTATGGTGAGTTTTCTCCCTATTTATACTCTTCTGACATGTCCAAATTGGCGCTCTCAAGTTGGCAGGGCGCCAATCGCTCCTATTGGACCATGCGCGCCCGGGCATTCACCATAGGTTTGTGCAGTTGCCGCAGCACAGCTGATCAGCCCGTTTCGCGGGCTATTATGCTCTTGCTGTGCAGCTGCAATGCGTTTTAAAATAAAGGATTCAATATTCTCGAGAAAAGGAGTTTTCCCACAGCGTTTGCAATGCAGTACTCGTTCCCTTATCTCTAAGGGAACCGAGGTTACGTAAGTGACCTAGTACGTTTTCCAAAATTTCCACTCTGGCCGGAGTTTTTAGAAAGAATCGTTTTCAGAGGCGAATTATCCGTTTGCGTGTAAACGAAGGGCACAAACGAAGGGAAATGCCCTGTTTACATGTACATGGTTATTTTGAAAAACGGAGACAATTCCCTTCGGTTGTGCCCCTCGGAGAGGGGGTTCAGCAAAAAATCGGCAGCTGGCAGCAGGAAGTAGCCGCTAATAACCAGAAGTCGGAGGTGATGCAGCTGTGCTTACTTAAATAAAATACTTATATTAGTAATTATTTTATATTATTATTTTTTTTTAAATTAAATATAAATCAAGTAACGATGATCATAGACATAGCCTAATACAAAAAAAAAAAAAACCCATTAAGCTACACTTGAAATTATGAATTTGTACGTGTATAAATATAATTTATGAATGAGTGTACATGTTTGTTAAGTAATGAAATCCATACAAGAAACGCCTATGTAATCATATTGTATATATATTAAATATAGGCTACAGTAGCCTACATACCCATTTATTAAACTTAAATAATGAGAACAGGCAAAGGCAAAATTCCTTTCAGGATAAATCTCTAAATAGGCCCTATCTTAATTAGATTATAAATATTGTAATGTATTTAATGGTTTTTCATAAAAAAAAAAAAAATGGAGTGTTCAATTCAGTTGTTTCAACTGGTTTCGCAGTTTTAGAATGTTTGAGCAGTGTGTATGATTGTCAACAATCTGGCCTTATTTAAACATGAACTGTTGACGAAATGCGTCGTTCGGATGTTTAATTTTCACACGGGGCGTGCGCCATATTTAAAATTTTAAATTTATTTGAAGGATAACCCCTTGAGATGCACCATCTCATTTTCAAGGGGGTCCTTAGAACAAGCAACAATACAGACAACACAATTACATTGTATAACACATAATACTTCACATTCACACCAACATTCAGCTCTCCATAACTATCTCCTCACATACCAGCCCTCTAAGTACATTGATACAATAGGTATACAGTTATCACACATAACATGCAAGTTCAGTACAGTTCAGTATAATGAAGTTCACGTGACAGTTGAGAGTGGGTATAATCAAAAGCAAGAGCATGTATTCTGCAAATGATCATGTAATGATGGCCTAAAGAGATTAACTGAGGTAATGGATCTGATTGCACTTGGTAAATTGTTCCAATCTGATGGAGCTTTAAATTTGAATGCCCGATGACCTACTTCTTTATTAATTTTGGGAACGTGAAAAAATAATTGATCGGTGTGGCTTAAATTATATGAAGAGCGAAATGAAATTAAATATTGTTTTAGATACGGAGGATAATTTAAGAAATTACGTTTAAAAATAAACTGAAGCCAGTGAAAATGTCTTCTTGAATTTAATGATAGCCAATTTAATAATTCATACATTTGGCAGTGGTGCGTTTTGTATGGACACCTCAGTACAAATTTGCAAAGACTATTGTAAACAACATTGAGAGGATGAAGATTTGTACCAGAGGCGTTCTGGTAGATTATATCGGCATAGTCAAGGATTGGGAGTATTAAGTAATAATTATTTTTCTAACCTGAAGGTTAAAACAATTAATAGAGGAATAAAGTATTCTAAGTCGATATGATATTTTCTTAATAACTGAGTCAATATGTGATCTAAATGACAATTGAGAATCAAGCAGAAGACCTAAATATTTAAACATATTTAAACTTTTAACACTGGAGTTTCATCTATAAAATTAATTGAGTAGTCAGTCGGTATTGAGTTTGTTTTGTATTAAACAGGATATAATAAGACTTATTTTTGTTTAGCAGAAGTTTGTTAAAAGTAAACCAGTTTTGAACTACATCAAAATCAGACTGCAGTGATCGCTGAATGTACGAAATATGAGAGCTAGAAAAATAAGTAACAGTATCATCCGCATATAACTGAATTTGACAGTTAGAACAAACCTGTGGGAGATTATTTATAAAAATAGAAAACAACAACGGTCCAAGAGATGAGCCCTGAGGTACTCCTCTATCAATAGTTTTAAAGTCTGAGCAACTTCCCTGATATAAAACACATTGTTGTCTATGGTGTAAATATGAATTGAACCAAAGTAAAGAAGATCTTGAAAGGCCAATGGCATACAGTTTATCTAGAAGAAGATAATGGTCAACTAAATCAAAGGCTTTGGTTAAATCAGTAAATATGGCACCAGTTAATTTATTAGAGTCAAAAGAAGATGTAATATCATTGGCAATTTTTAGAAGAGCACTTGTTGTAGAAAAAATTGGCCGGAAGCTAGACTGAAAAGGAGATAGAATATTGGAATCATTAAAATATTTTGATAATTGATTGAAAATATTTTTTTTCAAATATTTTCACCACGCTATTAATTATTGAGATTGGTCTATAATTATTAATGTCATATTGACTACCATTTTTATACAGTGGAGTACTTAACTCTGGTGCGTTTCCAAGATAATGGGTTAGTGCATGTTGTCAATGATAAATTAAATAGATCAGACAAAGGGTAAGCCAGGACATGTGAGGCCATTTTCAGAAACGTGATCTCCAACCCATCTGGGCCTGCACTGCTATCTGAACCGTTCTAAACTGTCGATAACTTGCTGAACTTCTATAGGACTGATGAGTTTAAAGGAGAAGGAGTTTTCACAAATATGATTAGGAGTAATAAAATTAGAATTGAGATCAGAAAAATCAGAGGGTATAGGACTACCTTTGGTAAAGTATTGATTAAATGCATCAGCAATTTCAGAGGTATCATTCATTATTTATTCGTATGAAATTAGTTTGTTTTTTGGATGAAAAATTGATTAAATTATTATTATATCGGATCAGTGTTACGAAACATCTGCGCTTCGGGATCTCGAAAAGCTTCGGAACGTCAGTTTCGCGTCAGCCATCCCTAGTGCCGCTATCCTCAGTCTCGTTCCACGTCCCGTTTGGGCATTGCACCTGAGGTGGTCTCTACAGCCTGTGTCCGCAGGTGTCTGTACGGACGGCTCGGGAGTTATTACACCAGCTTTCTGTTCGTGTGTGTGTGTCACTACACACGATGGACGTTGTTTATTGAATTTTCTGTTGCACCTAATAAACTGTTGCACAAATCCTCTGCGTTTGAGTTCTCTCTTCACGTTCCTGACAACCAGTCCTGTTTTAAAAGTATCGATTTGGCAACGGTATTAAAAAAACAAACAAAAAAACAATACCCAACCCTAATGTGCAGAGCCGCCTTAACCTTAGGCCCCGAGGCTGAGAGGTTTTGTAGGCCCCCCATCCCCTCAATTTAAAGAGTCTCATTTTAAAAAAGTGTAATATCTAGGTAATCTACATCACAAAATGTGTTAGTTTCTTTCGAGACCTACAGCAGTGAGTTTTCTCTCTTTGAGCCAGAAAACACCATAATATTGTTATTAACATATCACTGAGCCCACTTGAGCATAAACACAAGACACTTTATTTAACAACCACACGCAGCAACTAAATTTCAACTTTATGCAAATGAGAAGCGATTTTCGCCCTTCAGTGGAGCTCAGCTCCCGTCACCGTCTCTCGAGTGCAGGAGACAGGAGAGTTCGAGGGTGATTTCATTGTTTTATATGATTTGACTGTAACTAACCACAAACATGGATATAATAAAATGATGCATAGAAAAGAAACTGTCGACAGTCTCAGTGAGTTTAATTCATAGGCTACATTTATAGTTTGAGTGGAGTGTTGTAGTTTTATGATGCAAGTTTAGCACTGCTGCAGTTCATTTTACAGTTTCCCCTGCATTATGTTTATGGGGCGCCGTTTGTAAAGCGGCTCACGCTGAAAATAACAGCAACATTTTGTCACATTTAGCTTCAAACAATGTTTAAAAAACTGGTACGAATTTTTGACGTCACTTTTTACCACATTTACAACAATATTTGTCAACTTAGAGATATTTTAAATAGTTAAATCTAAATATTAAATGTTACACCTAAACGTTAAATGTTAAATCTAAATGCTAAATATAAATCTAAATGTTAAATCTAAATCTAAATCTAAATGTTAAATCTAAATGCTAAATATAAATATAAATCTAAATGTTAAATATAAATATTAAATCTAAATCTAAATGTTAAATCTAAATGTTAAATGTTAAATCTAAATCTAAATGTTAAATCTAAATGTTAAATCTAAATGTTAAATCTAAATGTTAAATCTAAATCTAAATGTTGAATTTAAATCTAAATGTTAAATCTAAATCTAAATGTTGAATCTAAATGTTTCGGGTGAAACTAAATATTTAACTAATATGCAAATTCAAAATGCCGGTAACAGGAAGTGCCAAAATAAAAGCTCGAGGTGGTCAGTGTGTGTTTATAGCATGGTTTATAGTGTCAAATACCGAATAAAAAAACATCTCATCCGAGGAAATGGACTCTTGGACATGGATTATCGTGATAATAACTACCTAAAATAATAAACACGTTTGGAGAAACTTTATTTGAAGAGTAGGCTAGTGTCACTTTTATGAAAAGTGCGGGACTTATGACCTGTAGCCATAATAGCCAGCCACTAGGGGGCTCACTTTGACTGAATGTCATGTTATTACTCTCATCACGAAACTCTACAGTTTCTCCAAACGTGTGTATTATTTTAGGTAGTTATTATCATTATATTATAGTTATTATTATGAGATGGTTTTTATTCGTTATTTGACACTATAAACCATGCTATAAACACACACTGACCACCTCAAGCTTTTATTTTGGCACTTCCGCTTACCGGCATTTTGAATTTGCATATTAGTTAAATATTTAGTTTCACCCGAAACATTTAGATTCAACATTTAGATTTAGATTTAGATTTAACATTTAGATTTAACATTTAGATTTAGATTTAATATTTATATTTAACATTTAGATTTATATTTAACATTTAACATTTAGATTTAACTTTTAGATTTAGATTTAATATTTAGATTTAACATTTAGATTTAGATTTAACATTTAGATTTAACATTTAGATTTATATTTAGATTTAACATTTAGATTTATATTTAGCATTTAGATTTAATATTTAACATTTAGGTGTAACATTTAATATTTAGATTTAACTATTTAAAATATCTCTAAGTTGATAAATATTATTGTAAATGTGGTAAAAAGTGACGTCAAAAATTCATACCAGTTTTTTAAACATTGTTTGAAGCTAAATGTGACAAAATGTTGCTGTTATTTTCAGCGTGAGTCGCTTTACAAACGGCGCCCCATATATGTTCACTATTAGGGACAAATTGGTTAATTTGATATAAATTCTTCTTCCCTTTCACAGATGTAACCCGCTTATACCATGGTCACTTGCCAAATAACACATTTTTAAAACATTAGTTTATATTTTAATTAGTTTTACAATCGAAATCTAAAGTTTTTACAAACAATAACTTGGTTTCGGAGATATTTATAGTCCGCTCAGCTCGTAGAACCCTTCAGTTTTGTTTTGATACATTAAATTGTAAACAGATACTTTGACTGCCTGTTGCTATGGTTACTCACAGCTGATGTAGCCAGCGCATTTATTTATTAATTTCGAACGTAAACAGTCAGTTTCACCAGAACTCCTTTACTAGGTGTCCTCTATCACTTTTTATTGGACACCCTGCAGCCAATCAGAATCGAGTATTCACCCAGACCATGGTATAACCTGTGATAAAGCAGTCTTCAAACACTACCGTGTCTGAACCACAAGCCCTCAGTTGCAGAAAATGAGTCGTACTCAAAGAAGTGATCGTCCACTTAAAGATGAAGATGTGGCATTCAAACTCTTCTGCTTCTTTGGTTCAGCCATTAGTAGGCCTAAGTTTGTACATAACGCATTATTCACTTCTGCACATTGTTTTTCTGTAACTTTTATTTATTTTTTTTCAGAAAATTGCATTGTGATGCTTATTTATTTAGTGATGTAATATTCATAGTGTACTTTTCAGTAATACAGGTATAAGTGAAATGTTCTACAAAAAAATTATAAATATAGCTCTGCCATTGCATTTCACTGATCTTTATGTATTTTTTTCAAGAGATTATATATGCTGCTGTACTTTTTAAATGTTCTCTTATGTATTTTGCTATGAACATAAAAAGAAACTACATTAAAGTTTTCTTGATTTGAAAGTCTGTATGTCTTAACGTTTATCTTTAATTATTTTTGCACTTTTAATATATCATTTTAAATACTGAATAAAACAGCTTTATAATAAAATATGAGTGTAATGCTAATACATTTTAATGCTATTTAAATGTTCTTCAAGTACATTGAAATTAAGCTTCAAATATATTATATGTACTTTAAGACATGAAAGTATATTTATAATGAACTGTAAAGAAAGTACTTGAAGTGCTTCCATTTTGCAAATAGCTTAAAACTGATCTTAAGCATATCTTAAAAATACACTTAATATACTTGAAGTTGTTTCAAAATAATACATTTTACTGAGTATATTGCTTGTATGTTTCGAAGACACTCATAATGAATTTGTAATGTACTTGTAACACAAATAAAGTACACTTTAATATCACTAATCATATAATTAGTCCCTACAAAGGCGTATACTTAAAGTATAAGTAAAGTATACTTAAAGTTGTTCTAATTTAGCACACACAAGTACACCAAATACACTTAAAGTTATGATTTACTACAGTTTAATTACTACTAAAATATACTTGGTACAAAATTAGTTGTTTCAAAATAGCAGACTTCAAGTTAACTAATCATTAACGGAGAACTCCGGTCAATTTTAACATTGAGCTCATTTTTTTGTACATTTGGAGTTCTGTCAATACAGAGAACAACGACAAAAATCGGTGTTGCCTACACCGAGTTATTCTATTTTTAAAATTTACACCCCGTTGACTTCAATGGGGCAAGTTTTAAACCTGCTTTTAGCCTCTTAACATCCTTGATGTGTCATTACAAGTGCACAGAAAATGTGAGTGATTCCTTCAGAGTGAACACGAGTGAATCTGACTGCAGTTGGGGAATCGAAGTCGATTGCCGAGTTCACGCGCATAGGTTTAGTTACCTATGATCACGCGCGTGAACTCGGCAATCGACTACTTTGGACTTCAACCGAAAACAGGATGTAAACACAGGTATTTGCGCTGGCTTAAATAACATCATTTTTATACATATCTTTCACATCTACTGCAGTCAGATTCACTCGTGTTCACTCTGAAGGAATCACTCACATTTTCTATGCACTTGTAATGACACATCAAGGATGTTAAGAGGCTAAAAGCAGGTTTAAAACTTGCCCCACTGAAGTCAACAAGGTGCAAATTTTAAAAATAGAATAACTCGGTGTAGGCAACACCGATTTTTGTCGTTGTTCTCTGTATTGACAGCACTCCAAATGTACAAAAAAATGAGCCCAATGTTAAAATTGACCGGAGTTCTCCTTTAACACACTTGAAGTATACTGATAAATAGTCTGGCTACAAGTATACTAAGCATTTTTTTTTTTTCACCAGGGATTGTGTACAATGTTGTTATGTATCTTGTTTAGAAGAAAAGCCTTATACTGGATTGGCAGAGATATACAGTAATAGTTTGTTATTTATGTATGTGTGTCTATACCCATGATAAGGAGGAGCCGAAGTGTGTGTTTAAGTGTGTGTGTGCTCAAGGACACAAAAGACTGTGATTCTACTTATAGAACCTTAAAAAGAATCAAATCAGCCATCTTGGTTGAGTTTACTGGAGTTCAGGGACATGAAAAGGTGAAGATTAGAACCTAAATTTGGTGGAAAACAACAGGTTTCTGATGAGTTGATTGCCTCTTTGGATAATGATATGTCATTAAACCACCAATACCCAGAGCTGAGGAAAATAAACCCCAAGTGAAAAACAACAAGCTCGGAGTTGACGACTCCTTTGACTCAAAGTGTGATTATCTGCTGTATACATATACACCTCTTAACTCATTGATTGAGTTGATTAACTGATTGTGCTCCACAGGTGTTTAATTAGGGTTAATTATCTGAACGTGCTCCTCCCGAACTTTGTTAATAAAACATTATTTCTTAATATGCCAAATATGGTAGGGGTTGATCTTTGAGTACTATGATTGGATGGAATGGACATCGTGGTTAATGATTCTTGTGTATAAATATGAGGCTTCTTCTCTGCTTAATCATTCTCTGCAAATTAATCTAACTATCAGTGTTCAGGCCAGTGCTGTAGCAATGCATCACTTCTTTTCCATGATGTTTTCACTGCTAGCCATTATTGGGCATGTGAGCACCGAGCGGTCTTACAGATCTGAGCTGAAGGTGACGAATGGAATGAGTTGGGGATCGTGGGGGCCTAAGAGCATGTGTCCAAGTGGAACATACGCCGCAGGGTTTAGTCTGAAGGTAAGTTGTGCATTGACTCTGTGGCTAATATGGGGGTGGATGAGCGCTTCAAAGATTCAAAACTATAGAGTTGCTGTTCATTTAATTCCAGGTTTCTCCAGGGAACTGCACCTGCTTAAGATTTAAGTGTCAGTATAATATTAAAGAGCATGAAGATAAATGTTACTAAGTTTTGGGTTAGAGTTTCAAGTGGAAGATTGTCTCAATGTTGTTTTAAGGTGGAAACATACGTGTTTGCTGGTGATGATACAGCGCTCAATGGGATTCGTCTTCACTGTGTCGATCGGTCCAAAGATTCATCAAACTCACGTGACTACACTGTAAATGAGTCCAACGTAGCAAAGTAATGGACTCCGATTATTAACAATTATTGCATTTAAGCTAGATAAGTAAATTGAGGATTTTCTTGAATAACAATTGATTTAATCAGGCAACTGTTTTCTTCAGGTGGGGTAATTGGGGACTTATCCAATGGTGTCCTTCTGGATACTTTACATCTTTCCAGCTGAGAGTTGAATCTTCCCAAGGATCTGGAGATGATACGGCTGCAAACAACATCAAGTGAGTGTGTGTGCTGCTATAAGTTATAACATCTCTTACCCAGTGTAAACCTCTTACACCATCTCTTACCCATCCTGGTTTTATTTTGTTATTTAAGGACTCTAGTTTTCCCCCATCAATAGTTTAGTTTATATCACACTCGCAGTCGTGCTGCTGTTCAAGATTGTGATTGCTGCAGGTGATCATGTGACTGACACAACAGCACAATATATTTTATCATAATATTGTCACATCTCTTTTTTTTTATCCAGGTTCAAATGCAGTGGAGGTCAGGTGCTGGAGGGTGACAGCACAGACTGGGGCAACTGGGGCGACTGGAGTCCAACGTGTGAAGGAAGAGGAATCTGCGGCTTACAGACCCGGGTAGAACCGCCACAGGGAAGTGGAGACGACACCGCTCTCAATGACGTGATCATGTTCTGCTGTGATTAAGGTGATGTGATTTCAAACTCAGACTGACACACTGCAGATCAACTAAATCCGATTTCTTTCAGGTGTAAGAGGGTGACAAGAAAAGCAAGATCAAATGGATGGTAATTATTGATAATCATACTATGATAAACTAACATGAACCATGTCATACAACAGTTGTAATGTTAATCTGTAAATACAGCTGGTCATTATCACAAAAATAAAGCCTAACCGGATGGTCCGGGCATTTACATCCCGTCTATTACTGGAGTTGAAATTATTTTTCATTCTTGTAGGTTAGTGATTCTTCTGAAGACTCCTAAACTTCTGCTGAAACGTTTGTCAAATATCAACATTAAAGACTTTCTAAACAGAACCTTGTAGTTTCACATTCTTTTGCAGAACACTTTACATCAGATCGTTCACTACAGTGCATGTGGCAGATGGTCTAAAGTGACTTGTATTGCATTCAAAGTAATTGTCTTATCCATTCATGCATTCCCTGGGAATAACCAACATACTCCACTACAGGAACACTACATTAAAGTGTAATATTGTCAATCCTGTTAGCCTAAACTTTTTACTTATTATTTGATGCAAAAAATTCAAGCCTCATTTTAATATGTTCTGATTTCTACATGTTTAGCATAATAACGGAGATGCGCTCAGCGCTGTACGTCACTGAATAGTGCGCAACCAGCGCAGTTGCGGAGCCTACGCTGATTTAGTAGACTGAGAATAAGCGTAGCGCCATAGTTGCATCAGCCGTTCTGACTGGAAAGTTCGTGGGATTGCTTGCATTATAAGGACATTGTACAAGTAACGGACAATTCCAGTGTTATTTCAATATTAATGTTATCGTGCAAGTGTATTTGTTGTAGATATTGTTTCTAAGTTTATTCGTCTATATCACAGCGGCCGATTTACCGCACGTGAATTGCACTCTGTATTATATGCCGTCAATCCTTTGAAGTTTGAATAGCGATCGTTATAACTTGTATAAGGAAGCAAATACTTCATGTTGAGTTTTCATTTATATAACACTTAGGTGAATTTATGTTGATTATTATTTTCTTTCATTGTTTTAGAAAACCTTGCAAATGTCCATCTATGTTGATGCCAAAGCAATCATTAAAAGGCTATCATCTATCCATGACTCTGAGTTCTCTGACAAGAACACTGTGGCGGTCAGTGCACATTGATCCAGCTAAATCAAAATTATAATATTTTGAAACTCACTTCTGCAGCAAATCGGTCCGTGTACTTGGCGGCCAACGGATTTTTGTTTTGAAAGGAAAAAGACAAAAATGAAAACTGGGGGGGGGGCAGGCAGGGGCCACTTGTGCTTTTAGGGGGCACACCTTTAACATTCATCTTAACCTATTTTCAGTATTATTTCAAGTCATTTTTCACCATGTCATGCATGACTACAATCTCTAGAAAAAGCTAATAAATAATATTAGCTAAGCTAATAAAACAATTTCAATTCAAATGAATGTTTCATTATGTTTAATTGTAGTGTGATATAATGATCAATAATACATTTTTAGCATCTAAGCACATCTAGGCACTTTTTTACACCTGGGGTGGGCGATATGGCAATATCACAATTTTTGTTTTTTTTCAGAAAAAAATCACGATTTTATCATGATTCTTTTTCATGTTGGTTTTACTATTTTGCATGTGACTGAGCATTACAGCCAAACTAATGTCCCTATTTTAAAAACAAAGCCTTATAACAAAATATAGGTAACAAAATATAAAATAAAAAAGAATGGCAGACATTTAGGTCAAAGTGGCGAAGATGAAATCTTTGTCACTATTTTCTTTGTTATTAAAAATTAAGAACAGAGATACATATTACACATACACAACTTAATATACAAATTAAATAACAGTGCTTTATTTTTTCAGCTATAGGTGTATTTAACAGTAGAATTGAAGAAAGTAATTAAATGGACAAATATGAAAATCACAACAGACTTAAAGTTCTCAGTCAAGAGCAGTGAATGATTTCCTCTGTGTGTTTTGTTGTTTTATTAACATTAACGGCATAGTTCTCCCCCCAAAAAGTCATAATTTACTCTAAGTTGTTTTAAACCTGAATAAGTTTCTTTCTTCCGTTGAAAATAAACGTTATTTGAAAGAATGTGAGTAACCAAACAGTTGATGTACCCCTGTGACTTCCATAGTATATTTTTTTCCTACTATGTATGTCAATGGGGACCAGCAACTGTTTGGTTTTGGGTGAACTATCTCTTTAAGAACAAGCGGCAGCATGTTTATTATTAGGGCTACTGTCTCTTTAAGAACTGCACGCGACGCGTCTAATATACACGCATATATGACAAGCAGATTTTAATTAATTTTCTCTGTTTGCTTTCACTTTAGACATAACCAACTTGTTTATGTAAACATTGTCTGTATTTGACAGTATTAGCGCAATATAAGACTCAAAAGATAACTTTTAGTCCAGTAACAGGCTTTTAGTGCATATGCGCGTCGAGTGTACGCGCTCAGTAAAGCGCATGTTTGAACAGCGCATCAGCAGCGAATGACATGTTTAACCGGCAAGGCTTTAAAGCACATGCAAATAATGAACTTTTGTGAACTGCAGTGTCCCGTTCCTCTGCGTTAACATTTGATGTGAATATACGTCGTGCTGCAGTGTAGCCTATAGATGAAGGCGCCGCAACTGATAAAATGCGCAGTTGTAAGAGTTTTATGGAACGCCGTTGGGGACAATACTTATTATATGCAACGCGTGAAATTTGGACGCATTAACACGCACAGTTTGTACGCGTAAATACGAAGTATATGTTCGGGTGTCGCGTCAGACCGCACAACAGCCAATAGCGTTGCTCTATTTAGGATTTCATTTGCATTTGTGATGCGATGGCACGTTGCTGTATACATATATAAACATCAGACGACATTTCTTTCCGTGAGGGATGATGTGCTGTTAGGTAAGCAAATACCTATGCAAACGTCACACGTAACATTTGTTCGTGAATGAGATCGTAATTTTACGTTGGCATGTACATAGGCAAGCGTAAAACTTTAGAGTCAATGATGCATTTATACGTTGGCTGTGATGTCAGTGCTGTGTCATGCTGTGGCATCTCATCCCATTTGTACTCATGCAGGTTTTTTGTCTCCGGTAACGTGGAAAAGTGGATTGCTCTCTACGATGGCTCTTAGAATTTTTTTATTAAACTGTCAAAGAACTTATACAGACTGCATTCAGTTTGCATCCTCTTATAACAAGCTATATACACATGTACAGTGCTTAATTTGTAAAGTGGGAGGTCCCGGAGCGCAGATCCGGCGACTCAAAACGGGGGTTGGAGGTAACGGAACAAAACAAACAAAAAACAAAAAATAAAATTAAAATTACACTGCCTACGTAGCTTCTCTGCAGGGACAGCGCCAGAGAATTTTTAACGCATGTGCTGAGTGGGTGCTAGATTTGACGGAGAGCCGCGCAAAACTTGGCCACTAAATATTTAATATTCAGTTATGTTAATGATCACAATTAAAGTTTTATTTTTATTAAATTGAACAAGGGCAACTTTCAGCATTCAATCAAATAGGCCTATTCTAAAAGATGTAGGCTATTATTAATAATAATGTTATTTCAACACAATATCTCGTTATTTCGAAATAATATGTGTGCGTGCATCTGTAAATCCGGTGATGCGTGTATTGATTTTTATTAATAAACAAGTGTTTTCTCTAAAAGTGTCGACTCGGCTGCAAAGATGAAGTTGACGATCGCCATCTCCGTGTGAACGCGCTTATAGAGAAATGCACATAAATAAGACTAATGGATTACATAATCAGAGAGTAGCCTTTTTCTTTTTTCGTTTTGAATTATTTCGTTTAAAGACATTTCAAGCTTTGTGTATTTGATGTATTTGTCATGTCTGTGTGAGGCATACACTGAGTTTCGTTAAGTTAGGGTGTGCTCTAGTTCACGTGCAATGGAAGTGAGCGCGCGGGCGCCTCCGTTATATTTGTTTCGTAGGCCTATACAGGCAATTGGTTGATGAAAAATTGATTAAAATTAAGATACAATTTATACAAAACGAAATTCACTTTAAAGAAAGGCTTTCTACAAAACAACTTCAACTTCAGCGGTCAAAATCATGTCTGACCCGCTCCATGTCTCATATTGCGCAACCTATCTTACTCGGTCGTGCTGTTCACTTTTCATAAATCAACATAAATGGAAAAAAAATAACATTATAATATTTTAAAAAATATGAAACTAAATGCGCTTTTTTAATGGCTAAAACAGTATAGTAGGCCTACATACTTTCTATTTGTACAAATTTCTGCACATTAATTTAATTCTGAATTTTGCACACACAAGTTGAAAGGCATTTGTTCAAATCAAGTTCACGGATAATTGTGCGTGCATTTATTAATCATTATGATACTAAAATCCTAACAAATAGGCTATGCTATGTAGGCCTACAAAAATCAGAAAAGCCCAAATCAGAAAAACAAATCAAATGAGCCCAGAATATGAACGCAATTACACGTTAAGCATTTTCTTCCCATAGAAACCCATTATAAGAACGCTTAATGTGGCTTAATGCAGATTAGAATGTCCCCTTATTATGTCGAAATAACGAGATATTATGTCGATACTAGGCTACTGTGTCCACCGTGGTCTCCTTTTTGATCAGCGGAAACGATTTTTGCTTGTTTGGGATCTGACTGTCCAGCGTATTTGAAAAAGTTAAGCAAACTTTCCTGTCTTTTTGACATTTTTCCCCTGCGTGAAACGATCGAGGCTAACAGCAATCTCAACTCGTACAACAAGCGCGCAAGTCATGTGTCACAAACATTGAACACTACACAAACAGTATTTATTTATTTATTTTTCATTTAGGCAATTAATTTTAGTGACACAGTACCGGATCCAATAAAAAAGGTGCCGGATCCAATGTCGGAGGTGACGGAACATGTTCCGGCGTGTTCAGGCTCAAATTAAGCCCTGTGTATAACATATGTTAACATATGTATACAACATACAACACTGGATACGGCCATAGCCAGGGTTTAATAATTAGTGAGGTCCAGGGTGGGGTGTCAATAATTATACATAATAGTGCCAATAAATGCCATAAATCATTCAACTTTAATAAATACAATGAATAATAAAGTTAGCAAAGGCTAAATACTAAATACTGTGGCTATTGTTTTTTCAAAATGACTGGAGTAATCTCCGAGTGGGCCAGCATCAATCTGGTATGAGAGACTCTGGAATGCTCCTTGAAGTCGGGATGTCAGTTTGACTGGAAATAATTAATACACATATACTGTATGTATACTGTATATGTCAGATAAAAATAATCTAATAACAACAATATATTGTAACAATCACAAATTTAACAATTATATTATAACAATAAGGCAAATACAAAAGCAGAAAACAAAGCACCAGTAGCCTATGACAATTTACAAATCTTTATTCAACATTTAAACACAGACACAATCATACGACACATAAACATTACAGAATCACTACAGCAGGCGGACCACGTAAACTGTGGGGCAGCCAGTCCAGGATTCAGTAGACAGTTAGATGCTATTTACTTATAAATAGTGACAGATAACGTTACTATTTGCTCATCAGTATTGTTGTGCATTAAACATCCTGCAATTTAACTGACAGTAGATTATTAGATTTATAAAACAATATTAAAATCATGGCAACTTATTGAGATATTAAAGAGAGCTACCCCTAACCTTACCCTAAATGTAACTTTTATGAATTAAAATGAATTTTAAGTCAAATCATTTTTATTGAAAACAATTTTGCGTTTAATAACTGTAAAGTTATAAAAAAAAAGCGCTGTCAGTGGGAATAGAACCCCGGTCTCCCTTTACACGTTACGCCACAGAAACCGCTGACTAAAGAGGTGACTTTTTCCACATATAGGGTAGACTGGCCCAGTGTAATTAGTTCTGCCAACAAGTAGGCTATTTGCAGTGGTCCAAATAGACACCTCGAATGCATTAACCAGAGGGGAAATAGGCTATGGTCGTTGGATCACAGAGACCACTCACTTTTCCTACAGGACAAATTCCTTTAACGTTACAAAAGAATATAATGTTAATTCATGCAGTCATTGAATGTATTTAATCATTGACTCTAAATTATCACCAGTTTAACTAAGGGACTGTTCGTTATTTATTTAAGGGGCCACCGGAGGAGTTTTGAGATCTGTTGTCAAAAAAGACATGACCCTCCCTTCGCCAGCAATAAATTTTTCTATGACCCTCCAAAATGATTGTGAAAAAAGGCATGACCCTCCCCGATAATTTATTGATTAGCCTAATTCTACTGGTTTGCGGGTGGCAAAGATGTTCAGATAGCCATTGTTTGTTTGTTTTTTAAACCATAAACTCTTGCTTTCTCATCTTACTAGGGCTGTAACGATAGACCAAACCTACGATTCGGTTCGTATCACGATTTTTGATTTTAGATTTGAAAAAAAATCATGTTTTTGGTGCTGATGCGGTGTGACTCGTTCAACATGTGGGTGGCGCTGCGAATAAAGCATCTAAAAGCTGTCACAAAGAACCGGCAAAAGTAATGATTATTAATATGTCAAACATAGCTAGGAGACATTTTAATTGTTTATTAATAAACAAGTGTTTTCTGTGTCTACTGCAAAGATGAAGTTGACGATGCGTCGCGATCTTCTCAGAACGCGCCAGAGAGAAATGCACATTTCATAAGCAGAAAGCAGTCTTTTTTCTTTAGTTTTGAATTGTTCTGTGTAAAAGTAGACATTTCAAGCTTTCTATATTTCTCAGGTCTGTGAGGCAAGTAGCATAGCCTACCTTATGCTGAGTTTCGGTTCATTTATGAGACAAGAGTCCAGTTCACTCGCCCACGCCTCCGTGTCATGATTATCTATTTTCTACTATATTTAGACTACTTCTTATTTATTAAATCCAGATGAAACATTGATTAAAATTAAGATAAAATTAATAAAAAAACGAAATTCACTTTAAAGAAAGGCTTTGTGCTTTCTGTTTGAGGTCTCTGTGAAATTTTTAAAGTCGCTTCAGAGCAGTCATGCCCGTAATGGAGAACTGTCACGTCCATAACATTTTTATTTTTTTTTTCACATAAATGCGAACACGAAATAAAATAAAAATAAAATAAAATGTTGTAAATAAAAATAATATAATATTTTATGTTCTGTGGAGGCCGATCTTTATTCATCCGGTGGGTAAATATCTTTGGTTTGCACAGTGTAATTTATAGAATTACTAAAAAATATTTTGCCACATGTGTATTTCACTCATATTAAATATAAAACTCATGTGTAGACTGATATTTTTCTAATGTCTTGACTCCTTTCAGACGTTTCAAAATATTGGTATTAAATGCATTTTCTGAGAATTTTTATTTTAAGTTTTGACTGCAAATGTCACGTCCATAACACTGGAATCGCCCAATTTTAACGAATTTATCCTCAACTAGTTTTTGTGGTGTAGGTCTATGTATTTTATGTTAACTTAAATAATACTAATAGTAATTTAAAGATGTGGTAGCCCTACATCTTACACATCGTGGAAACAAAATAAGAATGGAAATATGGTAGTATCGCGCTACAGCACACATTCTATCAGCAGTTCTGGCGCCTCAGTCTCAATACTGTTAAATTCGACGTACATTCACATCACATGTTAATGCAGCGGTAGAGTTACACTCACAGGACACTGTGCACTTAACAAAAGTTCATTATTTGCTTGTGCTTTAAAGCTTTGCCGGGTAAACATTTCTTTGGCATTCTGTTCTGACATGATGCACTTTTTCTAAGCGCGAACTGAAGTGCACGCGCACTGTCAAACAGCGCCAAACTGGATTTTTGTTGGGTCAGACCCATCTGATATCGAAGGGGGGCTGATAACGCGAGATCAACATGGAATAAATGGAAAAAAAAATAGCACCAAACAAGCCACTTTGAAATGTTGCTGTTTTAATGAATATAAAAGTTGGGTGACCCTCCCCCCTAGACTAAAAAAAGTTGGATGACCCTCCCCTCAACAAAGAATAAAAAGACATGACCCTCCCCTATTTTCCTCCGGTGGCCCCTTCCATAAATACCGAACGGTCCCTAAAACAGAAAAATTTGTATGTCGCACATCAAATAAGACTCAGAAATATTACACGTTCAAAAATGTCATGTTTACACGACGAAAACGTTCGTATAGAAACACGTAACAAAAAATACACGGCCAAAAATGTTGCGTTAAGGCGATACAAACGATCGTGTCTTTAAATAACATGACAAAAAACTTCGCGTTTAGACATACAAAACGTTCGCGTTTACACGGACCAAAAAGACGCGTACAAACTGTGCGTGTTAATGCGTCCAAATTTCACGCCCTCTCTGCCGTGCGTGCGCGCGCTATCGGTTGGACGACAGTCTCTGTCTCGCATGCGTGCTCGCTCTAGGTTCTGGGAGATTTTTAACTAATTTGCGCCATAACTAGTTGTCCATCCAGTAGTTAAGAGCCTGAATTGTTTATAGTAATTCTAAAATTTAGTGCACATGAGTGAAAAAAAAATACAGCACAGAAGAATGTATATTTTTGCGTGAGATTTCTTTGTTGAGCGTGAGAGCGTGAGATTGAGGCTGAATGCGTGACTGTCACGCGAGATGCGTGAGAGTTGGCAACCCTGCAAGTGCATACGCAGCAGTCATAACTCTTCTTTTAGACAATACGCTCAGTTTTGGACAAGGGGTGGTTATTGCAAATACTGTAATGCAAAACTGCTGATGGTGGTGGGTACCGCGATGATGGTAAATAAAATTGTACTGTAACTGTAGCCGCGAGAGTGAGACAGCGAGATGATTGACAGGACAATAGCGGAGGAAAAAGCGCAAGATTTTGTTAGTAAAGAAATATTTATTTGTTTAATATAAAAGTGAGTTTGTCTTTGAAAACAACAACAAAACGGTGAAATAACAGTGTGATCACAAAACTGAGCGTTCGTTTTAAAGGGAAATTTCCAAATATATTTTATTTATTTGTTAGCCTATAATGCTGTTGTTTTATGCTACAAGTTTAATACTATGCGGATGCGGGAGTTAAAACTGTGCTGGACTATGTTGGTGACCCAGTGTAATTGTAGCCTACAGCGTAAAATACAACCACAAACACACGTAATATGTATGCATATAGCCAAAACACAACACGAGTTTGTTTAAACTTGATTTTTATTACCACCCATATTTTTTTCTTCTTCCGGACTCCACGCCAGAAGTCCCCCGTCAGCACCCCTAACCCTTATGTTGCGGGCCAATTTGAACCGTTTACCCTAGGTTTCACATCTGTAGTTCCGTTCATTCCGGACCAAGGAAGAAAACTAGATGTATCGCATGGCGGTACAAAATATGACCGCCGCTCAGGCCTGCACTGGCTTTCCACAAAAATAAATGACGTGGAGCAATTTGGCTGTATTGCGTGTTTATGTATATACCTAAAAAAAGTAGTAGTATGTGCATGTCTGTCTGTGTGTGTGTGTGTGTGTGTGTGTGTGTGTGTGTGTGTTTGTGTATGTGTGTGTCTGTGTGTGTGTGTGTCTGTGCGTGTATGCGTGCGTACATGTGTGTGTGTGTGTGTGTGTGTCTGTGCATGTGGATTTGTATGTGTGTGTATGGGTGTGTGTCTGTGCGTGTGGATGTCAGTGTGTGTGAATGCTTGCGTTTGTTTGTATTCCTGCATGTGTGTGTGTGACAGTTAGGGTTGCCAACTTCAGAAAAGGAAAATGCGGGACAATCGTGGTTATTTATAGGAAAATGAGGGACACTCAAAATATTTGTACTGTATCACACAGTGTACGTCATTTCAGTGTCTGCAGTTAAGTTTGTGTTTAAAAGGTTATCAGACATAAACACATTTGTATTGCTTAACCTATTTATGTATTTAATTCTAAAAATAATTTTAATGTCATACATGAAAAAAGTCACATTACAAACAAACCATAGTTCAAAATAACAGCATTTATCTAAAATAGAAAGCTTTTTTAACATTATACACTAGGCTTACAGTTCAAAAGTTTGGGGTTAGTAAGATTATTTTTTGGGAAAAAAAATAAAGAAAGTAATTGCCTACTTTTATTCAGCAAGGATGGAAAACGTGGACAGTGAAAGGAAATTACCGTTAGCGCGAGACGAGTCCGGCTTGAAGCGGAAGCGACCAGACGGCAGAGGATGTTCGCAAATCAAACAATGATTTGTCTCAAAACAGTGATTAAAAAAAGCTGTGATTGGATGATGACAGGTGTCGGTGATCATTCTCAAGTGTCGTGGTCAGCACTGCTGCTGTTGCTGTTGTATCAGTCAGTGGTTTATCAGCTTGTCAAAAAACGGGACACGGGAGGTCACGCAAGGGACAAATAAATTAGGCCCAAAATGCGGGACGTCCCGCCTAATTCGGGACAGTTGGCAACCTTAGTGACAGTATCATCCTAAACCAGCAACCCTTCGCTCAACACCACCATCTACAGGCCGATGAGTGTACAGTCACTAAATGTGCACATAAATGAATTAATTTTATACCCCCCCATGGATGAAATTCTACGAAACTTAGCATACCCCCAGAGGATGTCAAGTTAATCACATGAAATATGGTGCAGGGGACCAAACGAAATTTTTCCGTAAAAGTCTAGTGGGGCTACATGCCCACCAAATTTCATGTTCCCCGGTGTTTCGGTGTCCCTGGTATCGTTGACGAAAAATTCAGTAGATGACGAAAAAAAAAAAAAAAAAAACTTTGACAATCCCTATATGACCGCTTTCGCTAGCTAGCGGCGGTCATAATTATAATGATAACGGGTTGTTTTCTTCATTTTCAGTCTCTGTTGATCCAGTCGGAGCTGTAAAGTGTCGTTCTGATGAATCAAATATGATCAAACATGAGGTGAGAAGAGAAAGATGTTTATTATCAGGACTCACACATAAACTCACATTTCTATATTTGTCATTTGTCATCATCATTGATTATTCTGAATATTGTAGAGTTAATCTGAGATGCTGTAATAACACTGAGCTCATGCAGATGTTGATCAGGAGTTGATCTGATGTCTCGTGATATGATGTTATATCGCTTTAATGAAACTCTGTCTGTGTGATTGAACAGATTCAAATGAAGAGGAGAAAGAAAATCAGCAGAAATCACAGATCAGCAGAAAACAAGAAGACTGAGAGAAAAATGGAGGACAGAAATGAGACACAAACCAGTGAATCACCAGAGGAAAGAGGAGAGAGACTTGATAGATCGAGCAGTATGGACAGAATAAAGCCACACTGTGAGTGTTTGATCATTATTGAACTTTAATTCTTCATCATATTCTAGTTTTACTGTCAGATTTACTGTTGTTTTCTCTCCTGATATAAAGTGTCACATTCAGACAAATTCTTCAGACTGACTTTCAGCAGTTATTAAACATTTACAGATTGTGTTTAATTGACAGAAAAGTTATTGATTAAGAACATATTAAATGTATAAATTCAAAGCAATGTATATGAGGATAATCTAATATGTATATTTCTAGTCTAATGATCCAGACGAGCCTGTAAAGTTTGATTCTGATGTCAAAACTGAGGAGAGATTCTCATCAAACCCTTCATCATGATCACAAGATCATCTTCTTCATCATCATCATCTTCATCATCATCTGTTCACTCCTGTCTTCTGGAATCTTCTACACACTCTTCTGAACACAAATACACTCATCAAGATCTTCTTTCTCAGTCTGAACTCTCATTGTTCTCCATCACTAATCTATAGTATTGATCTACTGTAAATATTTCACACACACACACACACACACACACACACACACACACACACACACACACACACACACACACTTCAGGACTCAAACTGGAACTTTCTGACTGTGAGGAAACAGTGTTACTCTCAGACACACGTTATTTTTCATGTATATAATCATTTATTTATACTATATTTTATTTTATTGTATATTGTAGCCTACATATTTTTAATAATAGCTACATGCAAGTAATATTCACCTCATATTAAAGGCAACATTATATTTGATAGTGTTTGGATGTTGTCTTTAATGCATATTGTAAAGAGTTCTGATGCTGGACTGACTCGAGCCAATCACCTGAGCTGGAAATGTCACATGACCGACTCTAGAGCTGCAGGGTAATGACATCATGCCATCACTTATTGGGCGATGAATCAACACATCATCATCTATATACTGTAATCTGAACAATACTGTATAACACTGTAAGATAATATACTGTAATCATCTTTAATGTGTTCATTGTTTCTGCCTAAATGAATATGTGCCGTTAACCACTGTAACTGCATGACTGTATTATCTGTGTATTTCTGATGTATATGACGTTACTTTGTCACAGTATGTATAAGCACTATACAAATAAACATAAAAGTGAAAATAAAACTAAACGTGAAATAAAGCGGCTCCAGATTGCCCTTTGACCCTGTCCTGCAGTCTCGTGTCTCCCTCTACAGGAGATCATCAGAATCACAGCAGAGTTAAAGAAGCTACAGATGAAAATGTGTTTTACAGCAACAAATGAAAACACTTACAGATTTCAGTTCATCAGGGAATATGAAAATCAACAAGTTGTAATTTGAAGGGAATCATTATTGAAGTCAAACACAAAGATGTCAAATGTGCGTCACTATAAAATATGACTTCTGCTGTTTTGATATTATTCTGAAGGTTTGAATGGTTTGATCAGAATCAAGATCTCTTTAGTTCCAGTGAATTCTGTGACGCTTCCAGCTTTAATATCATAAAGCAGCCTGTGATTATGATGATGAGTTTATGACAGAATCACTTTTATTCTCCGCTTTCTCCATCATGTGCTTCATCTGTCGTTTCACACAGAAGATCTCTCTGTTTCTCTTTCTGATAGAGTTAGAAACAGGGAATAATTGATGTTCTTCCCAGAGACTGTGTTTCTGGATTCTTCTGTTAGCAGAAGCTGATGATGATGTTTCATATCAGGCAAATCTCCATCAGCTCCTGATTCAACAATATGACAAACTCAGATCACTCATACATGCATTACAATCATGAGTCTCAGTATAATATGTTTTCCTCATTTAAAAGCTCCTGAAAGATGTCATTTCTCTAGAAGATGAAAATAAATCCACACATTCATTCACACAGAACATACCTTAGTACTTCTTCAGAACAATATCTCCTCTGAATATCTGATGTGAGACGCAGCCGTATTGTTTCCTGAAGAGTTTCAAGAGTCTGAATGTTAAATGTAAAACTCAGATCTGATAAACTCCATCAGCTGCTCATTTAATCATCTCTGATTTATTAACACTGATTTCCATCAGCAGAACATTAGTGACTTTAACAGACGAACTGAAGCTGTTCAGAACAACAACAGATCAACACTTACTCAATACTCAATATCTACTGTTCACAAACACATCATAGTATACATTAAAGCAGAAGTTGCTAGAAGTTCAGTCATTCACACAAAATGTAAAATCACATTATTATTTGTGAGTTGATAATGAATGACATTCAGTGAATTAAACTGAGAGAATGTCACTTGTTTAAAATAGAAATGAAGGCATTGTAAATAAATCTGTATGAGTGTGTGTTTTCTATTCCTCCTAACACACAGAATATGATCTGCAGTTTTCATCTTTGTCCACTAGATGTCAGAAGTAGATTTGAGGTGAAACTCAAAGGCCTTTAGTTTCAGGATCAGAGACAGTGAAGAGAAATCAGAGAATCTGATCTGAAGCTCAATGAGGATCATCATGTGTCTCATATGAAGCAGAAAGAGACTCTCATCTGATCAGATTATATTACAGGATCAGTCGCATAATCAGATTCATCAGAGAGATTATGTAACACTTTATATGCCAAACAAGCATACTTGAAATGTTTAAAATTGTCAAAGCTTAAAAATGTATGTCTCTCTAAAATATTGCAATGGTGAAATGACAATACCTTTTTATCAAAAGTTTTTATGGCTTTCTTAAATAGAGATTCAATGCTTTTAAGAGTAGATATGCTAGTCAATGACCAATTTGTAAAACAATACTCTGTGTAAAAATCATAGTATGTAAGAAAAGCTTGGCTACCCTGGAAATCCAGAGTTCTCGCGAGAGCACAAGTTGAGTTTGCTCAGCGAGTTACTCTGGCATCGAGTCATGATGCTCATTAAATATGCCCCTCGATCTGAGCTGCACCAATCACAGCGGGTTATCTGATATAGGCGAGCCAGAGGCGAGATGACGACAGCGCTGCGATGTCTAAGTCATTAGTAAACAGTGCAAGATGGCTAAAAGAGGAACAGAAGACGCCGCTCGAATTCTTCCTTTGCAAGAAGGGTGTTTTTGCTGTTACGGCAAGAGTCTAATCTACAGTTAGCTCCGCTGGTAGCTAAGCGTATGGAGCTTGTTGTGATTGGTCGTAGTGTTATCCAATTGCGTGCAGTGAGATTTTCAAATGCATGCTTGGTGCCGCCCCTCGAGCTGGACGATTTTCATTAGTCGATGCCAGACCATTCATCTTTCAGATTTAGGTCTGGATTTCCAGGCTACAACTTGGCAACTTTAGTGTCAAGAAATTGAGCGTCAGCGTCAGTTCTGGCAGGCCAGGTAGTCAAGACGCTGCTATGCTATTTGCTAACAACCCTGTCCCGTCAGCTGATCTGCTCCAGCTGAGCTGCATTAGCTGGTTAACTCCCCTCGCTGCTCAATGGCCAAAGCTCAAACAAGGCGCCCTATTTAAAGCACATTCAGTTTGCTCATACATGCTTGCTGCTCGCTTCTGCTGCCCGCCACCTCCCCAGCTCCTCCTTATGCATAATGTGCATTTTGCTTTACGTCATGTTGCCTGCTCTGTTCACAGGGGGATATTTTAGCTCTCACAGTCCTAAACTGTGTGAGCGTTCCCTAATGCTGCTGCTGTCCTCTGACTCTCTGCTATTTCATGGTGCTCATGAAAGGTCAGAGGACTCCCTGGACAGAGCCATACCGCCAAATTTCAATTCAGGAACATCAACTTGTTTGCAATCTATTCAATCAAAATTCTTAATTATTTTTATTGTCTGTGTGTTCTTAACTTAATGGACCTGACAGAAATGGCCTAACTAGTTTAAAATTCTGCAAATTGAATTTAACTTTATTTGCCACTTTTTTTACATGACGTTCGAATGTTAGGGTGGAGTCATATGACTCCTAAATACTTGAATTCATTAACAATATCAAGCTCCTGTCCTCTACGGAACACATTAGAATGTGACACCTTCATATTTAGTTTGGTAAACGCCATACAGACTGGGTTTTTTCTGGTGTTTAGGTAGAGACATGATTAGTGAGCCAGTCATCAATGTGAGCCATTGCAGATGTAAGTGTGGATGCTATCTCTTGGTAGTTTTTAGCATGTGTAAAGATTACAGCATCATCTGCATACATCTGAACGTCAGGTCAGGTCATTTATATACAGTGCAAACAAGATTGGACCAAATATGGAGTTTTGGGGGACCCCTACTGGACATTCACAGAATGGGGACTTTGAATCATTAATAGGAACACATTGCTTTCTACTGGACAGGTATGATTTTATCCAGTGGAGAGCTTGCTCAGAGAAATTAAAATATGTTAATTTAGATGAAAGAACTTTGTGATTAACAGTATCAAAAGCTCGCTTTAGGTCTAGGAAGACAGCACCAACATAAGAACTCTTATAGGTAGCCTTTTCCAAAAACAAACAGTTAGCTGTTTCTGTTGAGTGATGGGCCCTGAATCCAAATCGCATAAGGTGGAGTGAATTATTGCTTTTATTGAGATTTATTTTAGCCACCAATTTTTTTATAAACAACAGGCAAAATACTGATTGGCCGATAATTGGCCATATCTGATCTTTCACCTTATTTATAAGTGGGTATGACCAGGGCCATCTTCCATGCTGATGGCACAATGGGTTGTCTTAAAGGAACACTCCACTTTTTTTGGAAATAGGCTCATTTTCCAACTCCCCCAGAGTTAAACATTTGAGTTTTACCGTTTTCGAATGCATTCAGCCGATCTCCGGGTCTGGCGGTAGCACTTTTAGCATAGCTTAGCATAGATCATTGAATCTGATTAGACCGTTAGCACTTCTCTCAAAAAAAATGACCAAAGAGTTTAGATATTTTCCTATTTAAAACTTGACTCTTCTGTAGTTACATCGTGTACTAAGACGACGCAGGATTGCGTTCTACATCACCAGCAAGTAGTAATAATACGGTGAGTTGAACAAGCCCATGGTTAGATGGCATTTTACGCATTGTGGAAGACACCTTTGTGTATCCATTGATGTTAAGTTTGGAGTACAGCAGGCGTTGGCTACTGCCAACACAGGTGTTTTATTTGTTAAAGCGATGTTGCACAGACAGCAACAACAGTGCCAGAATATATAGAACTATAATCCAGTGATGTAGTGACAATTAGGGTTTAGATGGTTTAGACAAACAGCACAAACAACACGCAGCTCCTGCCAGGCTGTACGCCTGAGGTCTGGGTCTGCCATCTTCCCTCTTCTCTGCCGTTCCTCGACCCGAACGACTGACAGAAAACCCCAGTTCAACAAGGTTTATTTATAAAAAGTTTAAATAAAGCAACTCAAAAGAAAGCAAAATATTCTTCAGAAGGAGGAAAGGCCGAAACAGCAAAAGTACTCTGGACTACTTTGTTCACTAACTGAGTGGGTGGTGGTGGCGCAATGGATAAGACACATGCCTTTGGTGTGAGAGACCCGGGTTCGAATCCACTGTGAGACACCAATGTGTCCCTGAGCAAGACACTTAACCCCTAGTTGCTCCAGAGGCGTGCAACCTCTGACATATATAGCAATTGTAAGTCGCTTTGGATAAAAGCGTCAGCTAAATGAATAAATGTAAATGTAAACTAACTCCCTAAACAGCCAAAAACAGGAGAAAGGGGTTTTACAGAAATAAAACGGCATCCAGTGCGTTTAAACACATAGTGGAGACAACAACAGTGAGTTAAAGTTCAGTAAGATACAATTACCCATAACTTTAAAAGTGTTTCACAATATCGTCTCTGCAACAATATACAGAGCAACAACACGAGACAGGCGAGGGTTAAAGTCAGTAATCTGGAAGACGAGCTTCAGTTTCCACATAAGTTAACCCAACTCAAACACAAGAAGTCACTTTCAGCTTCTGGTGCCAGAGAAACAGAGAGACACAGAGAGATAAACACAGAGAGACACAGAGAGACAGTGAGAGTGATCACGTGAATAATTTCCACATGAACATAAAGATCATTCTGACTGACTTTGACACATTTATTTTGTTAGTGGTGAAAAGAAACACTAAAGACTTTTAACAAACTTGATTATCTTAATCTGCTGATTCTGAGGTCGTGTGTGTGTGTGTGTGTGTGTGTGTTTGTGTGTGTCTGCGTGTGTGTGTGTGTGTGTGTGTGTGTGTGTGTGTGTGTGTGTGTGTCTGCGTGTGTGTAAATAGTTGTGGTAAAATCTCTGTGCCTATTTTACAGTTTTTCTCGATTGCTTAAACACATTTCTTGAAACTATGCCTCGTATTCTCAAAACTGTAAACACAAATCCATTACGTCTCACCCAATTCCCCAAACATCCTATTTTCAGGTCAAAATGAAGCTCTACACGCAAAAGCTCTACCCCAACCCCCGCTTTATGAAATTCAGTGAGAATAAAACATTCCTCAAAATAAGAATCGCAATCATCAAAAGTACAAAAAACCCTGCATTAAATGTAGCATTAATGGCGTATTTTCAGTGTTGAGCAACAACAGCCTCAGCACAGAATAACTCTACACCTGCACAACACCTCCACTCGACAACAAGAGATGAAAACCACACAGAGACGCACTTCATTAAAGAACTTCCTGTCTGGTTTCTGTATATACGCTCAATATCATGCACTCTTTTTACAAAACTCTACACACATTCTCACTTACTAAAACACACATCGCAGTGTTAAACACAACTACAACTAGGGTTGCCAACTTTCTGAAATGGAAATAAGGAATAGTGAGCGGGGGGGTGGGGGATGGGGGGGACCGGTGACATGCCCCCACAGAAGAAATAACACCTGAAATGATGACTTCTGGTGAATATTGTGGAAACTAATTGATACATTTAGATAAATATATTTCATACATTATAGCATATTATAATACAACTTAGTAGGCCTATATATTTATAGAATAGCAAAGTAGGCCTAATCAATATACAAGACTGAACCACATAGATGTGAAATATAAAGGCTATCATGATCATTTTGCCAACAATGAACCATGGATTTGTTTATAATACGTTTTATTTTTAACTTAAACAAATACAACATATAACATCGTTATAGACTGCATATCGGCTTAGACTGCATTTGAAGAAAAATAAACACAACAGTTTTCTGTAGCCTTGTGCGAACTTATTCAATAGAATTAGACTTCTAGAATGTTCTTTCCAGTGCAAAAAATAATATTTTTAATTTAATTAGACAACATTTTAAGGAAGTGTAGTGCAAATATCTTTATATAATTATACGTCCATTATAGTTAACTTTCTTTCCAGTGCAAAACAATACATAAAAAAACAGCTAATAAAGAAAATATAAAATATTTCACTCAAATACTGCATTCAAGCAATACAACACCTGTATGTATATTTTTGTGCTCTTTTCTTTTTCGCCGGCTGCTCGGAGGTAGTAATTTTTACATTTCCCGCTGTTGTCACTTGTCGTCATCGTTGCTACTATACGTGACTCACAATGACTGAAACGACCAATTAAAAGGGCATTCTCTGATGATGTTCCAAGATGTTAAAAACGCTACGCTGATCATAGACAAACAGGGGGAGAAATTAATATCTACCGCACCGTCTGGTTTTTTTTCTTATTATAGCCTACTACACTCACCTAAAGGATTATTAGGAACACCATACTAATACTGTGTTTGACCCCCTTTCGCCTTCAGAACTGCCTTAATTCTACGTGGCATTGATTCAACAAGGTGCTGAAAGCATTCTTTAGAAATGTTGGCCCATATTGATAGGATAGCATCTTGCAGTTGATGGAGATTTGTGGGATGCACATCCAGGGCACGAAGCTCCCGTCCACCACATCCCAAAGATGCTCTATTGGGTTGAGATCTGGTGACTGTGGGGGCCATTTTAGTACAGTGAACTCATTGTCATGTTCAAGAAACCAATTTGAAATGATTCGAGCTTTGTGACATGGTGCATTATCCTGCTGGAAGTAGCCATCAGAGGATGGGTACATGGTGGTCATAAAGGGATGGACATGGTCAGAAACAATGCTCAGGTAGGCCGTGGCATTTAAACGATGCACAATTGGCACTAAGGGGCCTAAAGTGTGCCAAGAAAACATCCCCCACACCATTACACCACCACCACCAGCCTGCACAGTGGTAACAAGGCATGATGGATCCATGTTCTCATTCTGTTTACGCCAAATTCTGACTCTACCATCTGAATGTCTCAACAGAAATCGAGACTCATCAGACCAGGCAACATTTTTCCAGTCTTCAACTGTCCAATTTTGGTGAGCTCGTGCAAATTGTAGCGTCTTTTTCCTATTTGTAGTGGAGATGAGTGGTACCCGGTGGGGTCTTCTGCTGTTGTAGCCCATCCGCCTCAAGGTTGTGCGTGTTGTGGCTTCACAAATGCTTTGCTGCATACCTCGGTTGTAACGAGTGGTTATTTCAGTCAAAGTTGCTCTTCTATCAGCTTGAATCAGTCGGCCCATTCTCCTCTGACCTCTAGCATCAACAAGGCATTTTCGCCCACAGGACTGCCGCATACTGGATGTTTTTCCCTTTTCACACCATTCTTTGTAAACCCTAGAAATGGTTGTGCGTGAAAATCCCAGTAACTGAGCAGATTGTGAAATACTCAGACCGGCCCGTCTGGCACCAACAACCATGCCACGCTCAAAATTGCTTAAATCACCTTTCTTTCCCATTCTGACATTCAGTTTGGAGTTCAGGAGATTGTCTTGACCAGGACCACACCCCTAAATGCATTGAAGCAACTGCCATGTGATTGGTTGATTAGATAATTGCATTAATGAGAAATTGAACAGGTGTTCCTAATAATCCTTTAGGTGAGTGTATGTCTTCAGTCATAGTCAGACATATAATAGAAGCGATGTGTCTGTCATGGATTTGCACTGAATTGATTCTCAAAAATACGGAACAAAGTGCGTTCCGTATCAGTTCAATACGGAACAAGACTTTTATGTGTCAAATACGGGACGATTCCGTATTATACGGAACGGTTGGCAACCCACAACTAGTTAAACACAACTACAACACAACTAGAGTTAAACACAACTACAGGTAAAGGCTACTTTCAATAAATGCTCAAATTTAGGAAACTTTTAGCCATGTTGCAATGTGTCATGAGAGTAAGCAACTGAGCAGCGAACACTCTCTAACCCGTCCAACGTGCACCAAGTGCAATTTTTATGGAGTGAATTTTGTGCCATAATTAAACAAACAAATCCAGCATTTTGCAAAAAAATAAAAATAAATCGATTTGCTTTGCAAAGGAAAACTCGACTCGCAAACAAACAGAAAGCAATGTGCAAATACAAAAGGTCAATTTGGGAGAAAATGCAGAGAAGTAACAAATATGTGTTGTGTTTTACAAATATAAATAAATGAGCCTAGATAATATTTCACAAATAAATACAAACCATCCTACAAATTGCATGTAACCTTTGAACAAATACCAAACCTAGTGCATACATACGCATTCCTGTCTGGCTTTTTATGAGATCTCTCGGCTCTGTTTTGTTTCTCACAAATGTTTTCAGGCAGATTTTCTCACAAATGCAGTTGAGCAACTTCCTCTTCTAGAACAGTAGATGGCACTAAGCTAGCGGATCAATTTAGAGCTAGTCTTTGAAACGCTAGCTTGCCTTTGCCTGAGGGGGAAAGGGAGACATCTATACTATATTCAAAAGTATGAAAGTAAATAAGGTAAAATGTGAAAACAAGAGAGGAAATTAGATTTGTAGCTTAATATAACAGCTTCGAAATCATTTCAACGGTAAACAAACTCGTAGTAGGGCGAATCATCCCTATTGCAAAGCAGGTTTGAGAGGTGACGCCCCGAAAAATCTCGCAAGAATCATGACTTGCTTTACGGCATGACATCACACACATCAACATCAAATGAAGCAGTCTCTATGGAAGACACTAGCACGCATTTCAGACGTGAATCATGGCAGAGTCGACGAAGAAAACGAAGAAAGCGCGGTCGGAAGAGTGCAGAGACGGCTCTGCGTGAGAGGTGTTTACCACAGAAACGACTCTAGGGGGCGCTGTTTGAGAAAAACGGAAACTGCATAGTGTGCCTTTAAGGCTGGAAATAAATGTTGGAAATAATGTTTTATTTAGAGCACAATGTCTGTGCTCTAAATAAAACATTAAAAATGATAGGGAAATATCAGTTGCTTATCAGTTGTTTCAGTGTGTTTTATTTAATTTCTTCAGTACTTTGAGCTGCTGTTGTTGCAGAAGTAGAGGCTTGATACTGTCTTTAAGGTTTGGAACATTAGGTCTTCATTTCTGTCACGCTGTGTTTAAGCATTTGTAAATAAGACCAGAAAGATCTGTGGTTTTAGCATTGGGTGTAGAAAATGCAAGAATTTTACACACATGTCAATCGACTGTATATTGAGTGGAAACAACATGAATTGTGTTTATACAGTAGTCACAACAGACGGATGTTTTTGGATGTTGGATGTTTACAACACCCTCAACCACGACCTCCTCAGGTCTGCTTTTTTGAGAACCAGAGCCCCTTTCTGTTCTGAGAACCAGAGCCCCTTTCTGTTCTGCTAATTGTGTTTAGAGTTTTGAAAATGTGATTACAGATTGGACAAAAGTATGTCAGCAATTGTAAGAAACTGTAACAAAAGACTATTGTTCATATCAGCATGCAGTGCACCTGTGCTCTCTGAACGGCTCATATTTGGTACAGTTTGATTCATAACAACTTTGTGTGTAAAGGATGACAAATAGTTGTGTTTAAATTCTGCCTGTGTTTAATGTTTTGCAGCTGATGACGAATGAAGGTTTGATGAATGAAGGTTTAATTTAATCACAGTGTGAATTGTGTTTTAGTGAGTGAGAATGTGTTTAGAGCTTTGCAGGAGATTTGCTAACAGTATCTAACTTTCTGAACTTGTTCAAGGTTTTATGGGGTTTATGGGTTTAGATTTTAGAATTAGGTTCAGAGAATGAGATTTAGTGTTTAGTAATAAAAAAAAATATAAAAAAAGTCGGCACACCATGGCTCCAAAATGAAAATGTAATAATAGGCTCACACACCGGTGAGTGACAAGGGTGTGGTGAGTCACACACTTCTGTAACTATTGATGCTCTACTCTGGATGCTGTTTTTCCATTTTTTAATGTAGTGTCTAATGAATGATCTGTAGTGTAGAAGATTAGTTGTTTCCATCTTTGTCCATTAATGGCACAACTAGATTTTCAAACTCAAAGGCGTTTAGTTTCAGTTAAAGACAGTAAAGTTAAATCAGTTAGAGACAGTAAAGTGAAATCAGAACAACTCTAGTTTCAGTTAGAGACAGTAAAGTGAAATCAGAAATGTGATATGAAGCTGAATGAGGATGAAGTTCAGGTCTCAGCAGGACAGAGATGGGAGTCACCAGATCAGTGGCGAGAGTGTGTGTCCTGATCTGCTCATCGCAGAGATAGGAGTATATGGGGAATTACACTGCACGATTTACAGCACCGTCAACCACGACCTCCTCAGGTCTGCTTTTCTGAGAACCGGAGCCCTTTTCTGTTCTGGGAACCAGATTTCCGTTCTCTAGTTTTTTTCTCACGAGGTTATAAAACTCAACGCACTGAAGCTCATTCAGCTCAACATCAGCTCAGATCTCAGCACTCACTGGATGTTTCTTCTTTTCTGCTCATCACAAGGTGATTAAAACTTTTATCTTTATTTTGTGAATAGTTTTTTTATTTTTTTATTATTCATTCATTATTGAGGTTTGTAGTAAGGATGCACCGACCAGATACTCAGTAGCCTACCGGTATCGGATCCGATTCTGCCATTCTTTGCCGGATCGGGTCTCGGTCAGACGAACGATCCAAATCCGATATTGTGTGTATACTATTCAGTGTTATTGTTAAGCCCCACAAAAGCCCCACAAACATTATAAAGCACCATAAAGTTTTCCTGCACTATATTATAAGTGTTCAGAAGCCATTTATAGTAGCCTATAATTTGAGGTAGAAATTAATATTTAAATTTCGTTTTTAAGTTTAAGTTTCTATTTTTCTGTGATGTCGCGCTGGAACAACAAACACAAAGTGTGGCAATGATAATCTCAGGCACTGTTTATGAGCTTTATTTAATGTTAAAAGCATGTCATGTGACTCTGAATATCATTTAGTGCTCCAGCTGTGTAGCTGTAAAAGCAACAATGGACATATTTCACCTCAGATCTTGAAATTAAACAAATGGAAACAAGAACGTTCAAACTGTGAACAAACAAGTGTATTATTTGACAAAGATTGTTTTAGTAACTCAGTAGCCTATGTGTTTGAATAATGTTTAAATGGTGTAATATTTGTGAATTTGATTATGTGGCAACTTATCCATTTTCTTGCGAGTGCCTAGAGATTACTCTCTGGTGCCGCGAGACTCCGCCCACACGCTGTTCTGATTGCCTGACTCTGCCCACACGCTGTTCTGATTGGCTGTGAGTTATGATTGATTTTGACGCATCTCGCAGTCGCGTCGCGTCTAGTGTGGACAGACACATTAGGCTTGTTTGAGATGAGCAAAATCTGCGCAGAATCGATCACTGGTGATCAGCGCGAGATGCATGCCGGTTAGAAATGTGTCCGAGTGCGGTCCGCCTTGCTCTGATGTCATGCTGACGTATGTCAAAAATCTCTCGCGAGCACAAGGCGCACCTGTCGGATTCTGCAGTCCAGCGCAGTTGCTCTCCACTGACTGCGCTGATCAAAAGCATGATGGGAAACGACTTGCTGACGACACAGCTTGATGTTCATTGGTTTAAACAACCGTGATGTATTGTTCTCTTTTAAAATGTTTGATTTTAAAACTCTGGTATCATGTTTTATGTGTATACTTCATGTGGTAATATTATATAATATCAGAAGATTGCCATAGAAGGCAATATCATTTTAAAACTCTTTTCGCACGTACTACACAAAAACAGATGTTTGTCTATTTATGGAGTTAAACTGTGGAACACCTTGGACTATGAACTGAAGTGCTGCAAAAGTGTTTGTAAATTTAAGAATTTGTATAAGAAAAAAAATACAGGAATGTTACAAGAAAAACAATGACTAACACGCTTAAAATGATGATAATTAAGTGTAAAGATAGGTATTACTGAAAATATTTGGTGTTTGGGGTGAGGATTGGGGTTGATCCATTGATAAAGCAGCTGTTTTTTATTTATTTTTTCTGATGTGCACAAATAAGCGACAGGTACCATAAGATTTTCTTCTTCCTGTTCCTTTTTTTTATTCATTCATGCACGTTATGAATGAATGAATGAATTTATGTGTGTATGACTTGTGCAATAAATAAATAAATAAATAAATAAATATTCCCAAACTATCTCAGTGCGATCTCTATGGGTTATGCAATGTAATTTTTATTTTTTTTAAAAGAAAGAAAAAAAAACACATGTATGTATTAAAGAAAAAAGCAACATAACTTCAATTCCATCCACTTTATTAGCAACACTGTGCACGAGCGTGAATCCGGTGAATCCCCCGATATCCGTCTTTGATCTCACAGGTGTCAGATCCACTGCGAGAAGAGAGAACTGTCCGGCTTGCCTGCGCTTTTTTCACTCCTCCCCTCACTGCAGCCGCCTACACTCGCGTACATTTCAGGCGAGGCAAGGCGCATCTCAAACAAGCCTATTATTTGTCTCTGGAATCTTATCGCATCGCGTCTGGTTAGCACACGGTGTAATACGCGCTTTGTGCCGCACTGTATTGGAGCCTTTCATATCATAATACTTTTGTGCAATGAAAAATTATTAATAGCCTTTCTTGTTCTATCCTATCTATCATTTGTTGCTGCTAAGACAAAAAAATTGTCTTAATTTTATTGTTTTATATAGCCTACATTTTTTTTTTAATCTATTGGATCGTTTTTCATGAATGTATTTTACAACAATACAAAGAGCAATGTGTGACGTTTTACCTGATTTAGTACTACACTTATTGTCTCTTATTTGTTCCCCACTGAATAATGTTTTTTTTTCCACTAAATGTTCAGTTTTTATATAATTATTTTGCACTCGTGATTTTTCTAAATTTTACTGCTGAATTATCCACTAATCTGGTTTATAATAGCATTTTTGTCATAGATTATTATCTTTTTTTTATTTGTTGTTTTTCTTTATAATAAAGTTGTCTGTATTAAGTAGATTGTGTCAAGTCAAGTCAAGTCACATTTATTTATATCGCTTTTTACAATACAGAGTGTTTCAGAGCAGCTTCAGAGATAACAGGAAAATAATGAAAAAAACGTTTGTTTCCAGAAGAAAATAGCGTCTCAGTCCAGCTTAAGTAAGTTCAGTGATGGTTAATTTTGGTTTTACAAAAAGTTATTAATTTAGTCCTAGTTTCTTCCCCTCGTATCTATAGAGGGATGAACTAGAACATGAGGAAAGACTGATGCTGATGGTTAATATTTAATGCACTTTTGTTATTTTCTTCTCTGTCGTTCATCTGGGCATCTTGATTTTTTATGATGTTTTCATTCAATGAACAGAATGATTAAAAGTGTCTTGAATTTGTTGTCAGGTTGTAACAAACTGGGCTTGCACTTTAAATAAACCAGTAGTCACTTAAAAGTTCAGGGTACTCACAAGGCATTAATGAATAAGGGGAATAACTATATCAACACTTGTAATCAGACAAAGATAGGCAGAAGCAGGTTAACCATCAAAGTATATTGATAACTCAATAGTCAAATCAGAAAAAATGACACTTATCCGAGAGTCCTTGATCAATTAGTCCATGCTTGAGAAGTATTGTCCTTATGTGTGAATCCTAAGTCCTTGAACACCAACAAACGAATCAAAATGTCCAAGAAAAATAATAATAATCCTCCAAACGTGATGAAATAGCAAAAACACCCCCAAAAAACAAGTCTTCTCTTGAATCTCGATGGGTAATTAATCCATAAGCGACTTCAAAGTAGAAGGCTAAAAAACCACCATTCCATTTGATTCAAACAGGATCAACTCACATGCCTCCTCCTTGCTTGCTTGGCCATTTCTCTTAAAGAAGGCCTTCCTCCCCCTAGGTGCTCTCCTGGCAAAATAAAAGTCCATTTTGCCTACTACAGGATGTTTCTCCACCAAACATAAAAGTCCCACATACAAAAAATACAGAGAAATTCAACTAGGGCCTGAAACCAATTAAATCAACCCTATACATATTTTACAAATTGTCTAACGTTCAATGTCTTCCTCACATTGGTAAAATAAAGTATATTTGTGTATTTCTCTTAGCTCTAATATAGTGTCACAGAGTTACAGTTGACTAATATCTGTTATTGTGATATAAACTGAACTTGCACTTGAACTGACACCACTGGCTTTAACTAAACTGTTTTCTGTGTGACTGAACAGATTCAAATGAAGAGGAGAAAGAAAATCAGCAGAAATCACAGATCAGCAGAAAACAAGAAGACTGAGAGAAAAATGGAGGACAGAAATGAGAGACAAACCAGTGAATCACCAGAGGAAAGAGGACAGAGACTTGATAGATCGAGCAGTATGAAGAGAGGAAAGCCAAGCTGTGAGTGTTTGATCATTAAGACTCTTATAGTCTTGCTAGATTCACTATTATTTTCTTCACAATCCTGTTATAAAGTTGCACATTCAGAGAGTTCATCATTTTCTACAGTCTCAGATCAGTGTTTCCAGATGTTTACAAAATGTTGACAGAATATATTATAGATCAAGGACATAAAAAACAAAAAGAAAGCAATGAGGATAATCTGATATATATTTGTGATTTCTAGTGTCCTGTGATCCAGACGAGCCTGTAAAGTTTGATTCTGATGTCAAAACTGAGGAGAGATTCTCATCAAACCCTTCATCATGTTCTCAAGATCACACAACATCACTGACATCCATCAGCAGCTGAAGACCTGAACATCTTCATCATCATCATCTTCATCATCATCATCATCAGTCTGTTCAGCTCCTGGACTCTCCTTGACTGGACTTCTGTACTCATGAACAGTTTCTTCCTCAGATGTGTGTCTCAATCCTGCACTTCTGCTTTACTGACACACTAGTGTTCTCTGCCTCTGATAGTGAACACTTGCACATGCTTATATGAGCAATATCACACTCGTAGCCGTGCGATATCGGTGTATATCAGCAATGCTGTGATTCGGCTGGGTCATAGGTAATCACTGATATACACCGACATCGCACGGCTACGACTAAAACATGACAGCGCTGCTAAAACAAACTCCTTGTTCTGACTCACTCATAAAGAGAGTCTTTGCTATGGAGATAGAATTGTCTCTTTATTACATGCGAGAAAATAAATGATCTGAGAGAAAAAAGAAATTTGAGAGAAAAAGTTATCCCACTGATAGCAAAAAAGCATTTCATGAGAGAAAAAAGAATATTTGAGAGAAAAAGTTTTCATACCAGTAGCAAAAAATAATAATATTTGAGACTAAAAAAAGTTTTGAGAGAAAGTATTTTCTCATAGAACATAAAAAAATATAAATTTGAAATTTTTAAAATTATTTCTGAGAAAAAAAATCTCTCCCAAAATACTTTGAAAAAAACTATATAACTATATATTTTTTGCTATCAGTGTGAAAACATTTTCTCTAAAAAAAAGTGTTTCTCTCAAAACGCTTTTCTTTGCTCTCGATGCAATTTCTTGCTCTCGTGTCAGGATTTTGTTTTTGCTGTGATAATTGTGTCATGGGCGGGGCCACGTTCCTATTGGCCAGTCGGGTGAGCATCGTCTTGTCTTGGGAGTCGAACTGAATCATTACACCATTGTTCGGTTCACCGGCATAGATGCCGCCTCTGCCTTAGTTGAGCACCGACACTCCAATGTTTGGGTAAGATCAGGGGCGTAGGAGCAATTTTGAACCTGGGGGGGACAGTAAATGCTAGGGGGCTTCGGGGTAATATATATATATATATATATATATATATATATATATATATATATATATATATATAAAAGCACGCGAATGTGCGAATATGCAAATATAAACCAACTTTACCTAAGTCTTAATCCGCGCCACTGATCGCAGCGGCAACGAGCACTTTGATCACTTGATTTAAAAAACACATTTCAGCCCTAGATCGTCTCTTATTTAAAAAATAAAAAACCTTACGGCGAAATGACAATATCCTCCACACACTCGTGTGTAAGGCGGCCTCCTGTATTTTTGCTAGTCGATTTTATTTCATCCAGTGACATGGGTTTTAACTTCATTCAGGAGATTTTGGGTAACTGCACAACTGACAGATGACTTTGAGCGCACCGCCAACGGTGTGTGTGTGTGTAACCATAGCGACAAAACGACAAACTTTCGGACCCTAGTGGGGGTGGACAAAACTTAGATTTTGAAGCTCCTACGCATAGGCTATGGGTAAGATGATGACACACACAACTCGATGAGTAGCTGGCTGAGCAAGTTCAGCATCACTGAAGATTAAACATTAAAAAATAGCACTCATATTCATGAATGAATGTGTATTATATTGTGTATTATATGCTCAACTAAGGCAGAGGCGGCATCTATGCCGGTGAACCGAACAATGGTGTAATGATTCAGTTCAACTCCCAAGACAAGACGATGCTCACCCGACTGGCCAATAGGAACGTGGCCCCGCCCATGACACAATTTTCACAGCAAAAGCAAAATCCTGACACCAGAGCAAGAAATTGCATCGAGAGCAAAGAAAAGCGTTTTGAGAGAAACACTTTTTTTTTTAGAGAAAATAATTTCACACTGATAGCAAAAAAAATATATAGTTATATAGTTATAAGTATTTTGAGAGAGATTTTTTTCTCAGAAATAATTTTAAAAATTTCGAATTTATATTTTTTTATGTTCTATGAGAAAATACTTTCTCTCAAAACTTTTTTTAGTCTCAAATATTATTATTTTTTGCTATTGGTATGAAAACTTTTTCTCTCAAATATTCTTTTTTCTCTCATGAAATGCTTTTTTGCTCAGTGGGATAACTTTTTCTCTCAAACTTTTTTTTTTCTCTCAGATCATTTATTTTCTCGCATGTAATAAAGACACAATTCTAGCTCCATACTTTGCCGCCATCTAGAGGCGTAATAATGTAACTTTCACTGAAGTCCATATCAGGATTCTTTCTCAATAGCAAATACTACACATTATTTAAGATAAGATTAAAGATTTAAGATTAATAAGACTAAAGATCGCCCGTTTGATGTACCCCAAATGAATTATATCTCATGTTTAACTACTATCAAGGCCTACATAAGAGCCAGCGGCAAATTCCCGAAAGACTGTCCGAGACGACGCTGTTCTCTGCGGGAACATGAGCGCTGAACGCCCGCTGACGGCCTGGAGCTCGAACCAGCGAAAGCTTCTGAACAGATCGTAAAATAGGCTCTAAGACTATATATTAGTCACGTATTTTGGGGTCTAAATAACTACATTCTTGCCTAAAAAAACTCTTAAAACTACATTTTGTGATACAACTACAGTAGTATTTATAAAAACTGTGGTGGATTTGCTCGACCGCCGTGACAGTCGCCGCAAGCGGAGCGAGACACTCGGTGAAGCGGTTAGAGCGCTGATACTGGGGCAATGTCGCACAGCTAGAAAAGGCTCTCAGCCAATCAGATTCGAGAACCAGAAAGAACCGTTGTATAAATATAATACCCGGGTGCTATAATAATGATAAAGTAAGTCTGAACATTAAAATGTTTCCATGTTCATTTGTTTACATAAAAAAGTTGGCCAAGTTGTAATATAAGCCTACATTTTCAGAAATTTACAGAAAAGTTAATCTCTAGTTAGAAAACACTGCAGTTTACAGAATACTAGTTAATTGTAGGCTATACTTGATACTGAAATGTGATTTATTTTGTTACAGAAGGTTTTATACGGGTCTTTTGATCACTTTTTTAGTATGTATGCCCTTCACAATTTTGTTTGTTAAAATGTAATTTGGACACATTTGAAATGTTGCTGCTATGACTGTGACCTTTCTTTCTTTACGTTCTTTATGCACGTTTGCACTTATTGTACATTTTTGCTATTCTATAAAATAGATGTACTGTTAATAAATGAAATACATCATGTGACTTTTTGGTCTTTCATTTACAGATATCGTGATATATCGTGGATGATTTTCGTGCAATATATTGTCTGTCACAGAATCGCTAATGTTGTGATATATCGTTATCGTGGTCAAAATATCGTGATAGTATCGTATCTTGCGTTAATCTCTGATTTCCACCTCTATTACACACCTTTTGTTTAGTTTTACTTTTGATAATAAATTATTTTATTTTTTTTGCTTTAAATGTTTGGCTTTCTTGTGTGTCCCAATTTTGTTGCGTCCATTTTGAGCCACGTAACAAAACTGAGTCAATAGTAAATCGTAAACACATTCAACAACAACTAATATGTGTGTGTGTTGAGATATGATGATAAGCGTGTGTGAGTCTCTCCTGCTCTACAGCGCCACACTGTATTCCAGTGAGAGTCTGTGGTGGAAACTGGAACTGCAGCTCTAACTGAGAGATTTAAAACCACCCGCTTATTTTCACATTCATTAGTCACGTTCATTTTCACATTTCATATTAGTCTGCATCAGGTCAGACACTAGTCCGTTCTTCCTTAATGTGGAGTAATGTATAAAATTAATAAAAGTATAAATCTTTCAGTTTAAAGAGCTCGTGTGAATAGCCTTATACAGTAGTTCTGCTGTGTTTATGTTTGTTCTGAGAATAGACTTGACTTTCTTTTCCTCACCCGAATTCATCCACAACTTATAATATTCTGAATCAACATTCCAAGTAGCATTAGTGTGTGTGTCATGTGTACTTAAGCCTGTCAATCATCACTATAGTGCCACCTTCAGGCTGAATAACTCAAGAACACTAGATCCCTGACAGAAGTGTGTTTGTGTGTGTGTGTTCAGTCTCAGTAACTAGAGCAGTGGTTCCCAAACCTGTCCTGAAGGCACCCCAACACTGCACGTTTTCTTTGTCTCCCTAGTCAAACACACCTGATTCAACTCATCAGCTCATTAACCCATGTGACAATGAGCTGATGAGTTGAATCAGGTGTGTTTCATTAGGGAGACAAAGAAAACGTGCAGTGTTGGGGTGCCTTCAGGACAGGTTTGGGAACCACTAGAGATCACACAGTTTGAGTTATGGAGACTTCAGATGATCATCACAGCTGTGAAGAGAAGATACTGACCCTGCAGGGCCACATTAAGACTATAAGGGCCCTCGGGGCCCTTCATCCACCAGAACTATTACCTACATTCACTCAATCTTCATAATCACAAAGTGCAAGTTATCAGCCTTTTATTTTGCAGGAATAAATACCATTAACAAAACATCCAAACTATAGTCTGTCATTTAAATAAATACAGGCCTATACAAATATCACTGCATGAACTAGGCCTACATATGGACACATAGTCCAACAGTGGCGGAGCCGGGATCTGTTCATACTGTGGAATGAAGGAGTGAGACGGCTCTCAGATTTCATCAAAAATATCTTAATTTGTGTTGCGAAGATGAACGACAGTCTTGCGGGGAAACAACATGAGGGAGAGTAATTACTGACAGAATTTACATTTTTGGGTGAACGAACCCTTTAAAGAAAGAGCACTAAACTACGCCATCTAGAGGAACATATGAGCCACTGCAGAACTGAACAGATGATCCTCTGTCTGCATATTATCATAATCATCAGCACTACTGTTATGAATGTTGATATCAGTGAACACAGAGCTCAGATCAGTTCAGATGTTTGGATCAGAGAACTGAACTAGATTCAGTGTTGAGTCTGAATATTTGTGCATGAAATCATATTAGTGTGAATCACTTCTTTTTTTTAAAGTGGGCAGTGCTGATTAATTATTTTTTGTAATATTCAGGGTAAGTTACCTTGTTCAAGCTCTAAGTGGAGGGACTTTCAGGGTCAAATGAAACACTTTGAACACCAACAGAGCCTTAATATCTGTGTTTATTTAATTTGACTAAAAATAAAGATGAATATTCAGTGTAAAATGTCATGGAACTTACTAGACCATTTCTTCTGTATAACAGTTTTCTGACAGTAAATATTAAGATGGATGGCTTGGAATTGGTCAAATATGCTTTTCTAATAATTATTCACGTGCTGTATGATAATGCAGAAGTGCATTTGAATGCATAATTTGGAGGAAAATAATCACCAAATGTTTACAGCCAAATTTGCATTTGCTCAGATAGGCCTATATATATATTTGCATGATATCTGATGTGTCTGAGAAACACATGACTAAACCCCCAAAACAAACAAAGTCTATTAGTTTAAAGTCCCCCTTAACTCAATCATTTTATCCCTTAAAACTCATCTTGGATCTCCGAAACTACATATTTAAAAGTTTTTTCCTTGAAAAATAATTCTTCATGTCTTAAAATATCTTGAATGTAACTCGACACCCTCGCCTCATTTAGTATGCGTGGTTCTATGAATATGCAAATGAGCCCCGCCTCCACTCACTCACTCAGCTCAGAGATCCACTGTTGACGATCACACGTTGATCTGATTGGTTACAAGGTAGTTTGTGACGTCAGAAACACCAGCGATTTCAAAGCGTGTTTTTGAGACTGTCTTTGGTTCACTGCAGTTTTAAGGAGGAAATACTCAGCAATGGTGTCGACTTATGAATTTACACATGCTTTGTCTTAAAGCAGATTAAAAACACCACCTGTAAAAATCATAAACAAGTCATTAAAATTGTTTAATGGCAGAAGATCTGTGGATCATCACAAACTGCAGGAGAATTAAACATCAGGGTGAACAGCGCCCCCTACTGGCCTCACTCACAGAGCACAGGGTGAACAGCGCCCCCTACTGGCCTCACACACAGAGCACAGGGTGAACAGCGCCCCCTACTGGCCTCACTCACAGAGCACAGGGTGAACAGCGCCCCCTACTGACCTCACTCACAGGGTGAACAGCACCCCCTACTGGCCTCACACACAGAGCACAGGGTGAACAGCGCCCCCTACTGGCCTCACTCACAGAGCACAGGGTGAACAGCGCCCCCTACTGGCCTCACACACAGAGCACAGGGTGAACAGCGCCCCCTACTGGCCTCACTCACAGAGCACAGGGTGAACAGCGCCCCCTACTGGCCTCACACACAGGGTGAACAGCACCCCCTACTGGCCTCACACACAGAGCACAGGGTGAACAGCGCCCCCTACTGGCCTCACTCACAGAGCACAGGGTGAACAGCGCCCCCTACTGACCTCACTCACTCACAGAGCACAGAGTGAACAGCGCCCCCTACTGGCCTCACTCACAGAGCACAGGGTGAACAGCGCCCCCTACTGACCTCACTCACTCACAGAGCGCAGAGTGAACAGCGCCCCCTACTGGCCTCACTCACAGAGCACAGGGTGAACAGCGCCCCCTACTGACCTCACTCACTCACAGAGCGCAGAGTGAACAGCGCCCCCTACTGGCCTCACTCACAGAGCACAGGGTGAACAGCGCCCCCTACTGACCTCACTCACTCACAGAGCGCAGAGTGAACAGCGCCCCCTACTGGCCTCACTCACAGAGCACAGGGTGAACAGCGCCCCCTACTGGCCTCACACACACCTCCTCCAGCACAAACATGGGTTTCCCAGGAGTCTCCCATCCAGCTCAACCCTGCTAGATGAAGCTAGTGTTACTGTTTTAAACTCAGGCACATTCACAGAGATTCATCAGTTTCTGACGTCTGAAGATAGAGTCTACAATACTGAAAGTTTACAGATGTGTGATTGTGTTTCATTGACAGAATGTGTTATAGATTGAGATGAGAAAGCAATGTGGATAATCTGATATATATTTGTGATTTCTAGTCTCCTGTGATCCAGACGAGCCTGTAAAGTTTGATTCTGATGTCAAAACTGAGGTGAGATTCTCATCAAACCCTTCATCATGTTCAAGAACACACAACATCATCATCATCATCATCATCATCATCATCTTCATCATGTTCACTCCGGGACTCTTTTACAGACTCAAGAACAGTTTCTTCTTCAGATGTGTGTCTCAATCCTGCACTTCTGCTTTACTGACACACTAGTGTTCTCTGCCTCTGATAGTGAACACGCTTATACTGTATATATATATACGTATATCTCACCCAGGTCATACTTGAACCTGGAATTTCTTGTGTGTCCCAATTTTGTTGCTTTCCTTTTGAGCCATGTAACAAAACTGAATCAACAGTAAATCGTAAACGCATTCAGCATTCTTAAGCTATAATATATACGAATATTTATTTTAAATAGTAGATATATAGCCTAGTGTAAATAAACTGCAGTATTCAATAAGTATTGAACTCTAAATAGTATATGAAAATAGAATTAGTGCGTCCCAAATGGTAGTATGTTCAAATGAGTATTCCAAAGATCCCCGGATGGTTTACTATTTCCGGTCAGAATCCGAAGTGCAGATCCGGTGTGGTGAGATGAGTCTCAGCTTAGCACCCAAGCAATCCGATTGGTTCAAGCAGGTTTTATGGGTAATCGCTTTAGTGCCTGGTTCCAAATCAGAAATCACTTTATTAAACAAGTCATTTGAACTACGTTATAGACCTTATGCGCCAGAGACACGAGGGCGCCTCCATCTTTAGAATATTGTCTTTTAACTTCCGTTTTGCGGTCGCTCTGTATATTTCTATGGCATTTCTGTCCTGGAGTAATGAACTTTTGAAGAGGATTTACTTAATATAAAGTTAACGAAAGTTATCACGAGGACTGTAATGTTTAAAGCAGATGACTTAAAGGGATAGTTTGCCCAAAAATGAAAATTCGGTCATCATTTACTCACCCTCAAGTTGTTTCAAACCTGTATGAATTTCTTTCCTCTGCTGAACACAAAAGAAGATATTTTGAAAAATGTCGGTAACCAAACAGTTGATGGACCCCATTGACTTCCATAGTATTTTTTTTTCCTACTATGGAAGTCAATGGGGTCCATCAACTGTTTGGTTACCGACATTTTCTATCCCTTTAACAAATGTCAGTCGACCGGGAAGATTTGAAAAAGAGTTGTTCATTCATAACCACGCAAAATCGCGGTGAAAATACAGACCGGAAGTCAAAAGACAACGAGCGCAGCACTGAAAAGGGGCGGGGCTACATAAGGTCTATAACGACCATTAATGTCTTTTAACTTATATGTTTCATATACTAGTATATAGCCGAAGCTATAGATTGTGAAATTAAACATTTCTCGTTCTTATGGTGCGTTCACACCGGACGAGAATAGCGCGTCAGGCGCGAGTGATTTCACTGTTAAGTCAATGCAAAGATGCGTTACGCGCGTAAAAAATTCCTGCGGCGCGAATGAGGCGTTTAGCGCGGCGCGGTAGACGCGAATTCGCCTCATTCGCGCGATTGAGCGTCTGGCGCGTTAAGCGCGTTACGCACAAATGATTTTATAGTGCTATTTGTGCATTCACGCGTTTGACGCTGTCAAGATTTGTTCATGTTGTGTGTACAAACACATGGCCTGTGTCTTGGGCATGTGATTGCGTTGTCTTGTGTTGTTTACCCCGCCCCCTTGTTCTCCTCGTTAGTCTTGATTGTTCATCGGTGTCACCTGTGCCCTGGTGATGATGTCTCTTATTTAAGGTCCTTGTGTTTGTTACTCAGTGCTTGTTCGTTTTGTATCTTGTCCTCCTGTTTGGTGAGCAGTTTATTCCTGTGATCGGAGTTTGTATCCTGCCTGTTAGTTCTAGTCTTATGTTATTGTCAAGTTTATTAGTCTAGTCCTGTCAATGTTCGTTTGCCCCCTCGAGGGTCTTTGTTTTCTGTCTGTTTAATAAATCCATGTTTCATTTATTACTGTCTGCGTTTGGGTTCATATCCGTATTTTGTGACAGACGCGAATTCGCGTCTGCCGCCCGAGTTGAAAAATCTGAACTTCTGCGTCAATTCGCGCCACGTTAACCAATCAGGAGCCTGCTTGCTTGCTGCTGTCACGTGGTGAAGTGACAGTTTATAATGTTATTTTATGTTTGGCCTCAATAAATTATTTTGTAATATGACTAAAATGCACAATAAAGCAAATAAAAACATAAAACTCGATTTCAATATATGAGAGATACTCATTTTGTATTGAATCAAAGAGTATAGAAGTAACAAGAGGCGAAACTCAATAGAACGTTCCATTGCAACAAACTCACCCATGCGCAGAGCTGCAGCTCCGCCATCTTGGACTGAACGCAACACAGCTGTCATAGAATTGAACGATACGGGGGTTCAAATTCAAAAGCGATTAAATTAACTAAAAAGTAGTTTCTAGTTTTTAATATCTTTAGAGCAGACATCCCATGTCTCCCGGAAGATCCGGGAGTCTCCCGCATATTGATAGCGGCTCCCTGATGCCCGCAAATTAGCTAAAACCACCCGGAATCTAGAGCGAGCGAGCAAGAGCGCGCAGCTCCAAACCGTGTAACGTAGAGCACACGGCAGAAAGGGTGAGGGAGCGAGATATCAACATATCAACCTAAAATGTGGAACACAACTTGTTCAGATTTTTTGCTTTCATTTTCTTGCAGTTCTAGAGTAAAATATATTTTGTAATATATATATTTTGTATAAAATATAAATAATTATATTTTTAAATTTGTACATTTTAATAAACTCAAACTTATATAACTTTTTTCTGTTTCACTTTCATAATTTATTTCACTTCAACAATAATCTGACAAATTAAAACAAGACCATCCATAGGTCTAAATTCCAAAGCATTCTTGAATTACAACCATTTAAGTTTGGATAGTGATTTTCATGTTTATGTGAAAAAAAGGTGACAGATAAAGGGTTAATTTAGTGATAACAATGAATTAATAAAGCGGTAATTTGCCAGGTTAGGTGTTCATATATCTCTGAAAGTATGCGATTTAAAAAGCCCATTTCGAGTCTTGACAATTTCGACCAAATACATAACATTAGCAAACTGTTACTGCGGTTATGGGATAGCTTACATTAACGTTACAGCACCTGTTATCGTTGACGTTAGCTCACTTTAAAGTTAATAAAACCTTTTCTACTTTACCTCTCTGGATCTTTGGGGAATCTATGAAATGCTAGTTGATTGGTTGTACACTGGTAGTTGTTGCAGCTGATGGCAGAACACTGTTTTCTTTGTTTCCAATTATTTCCAGACATAATGTTAATGCTGTACAGTAGTTGTGCTAACGGTAAAGTTGTTGGTTCAGTCCAAAATGGCGGCCGCGCTACCGAAGCGCCACCTAGTGGCTGTTGTCAAAACTGCAATGGAGTTTCGCCTCTTGTTACTTCTATACTCTTTGATTGAATGCTATTTATTCCAACAAACACAAATTAGTGTATAAAAACAAAACAAAAAAATCACAGGACAGGTTTCACTTTTGAAGGCGGGCTCCATTTATTATCAAAACAAAAATAAATGACAGATTAGGTGCGGGAGAGGGTGAACCTGGTTTGGTGGACCCGAGTACAGCGACGATGTCCCATACGCAGCTGTTTCTGCTCTCCAGAGCATATACGAGCGGTGATTCTCTCGATTAATGCTAATGCTAATGCTCGATAAACATCTAAAAAAAAGATGGCCGCCAAAAAGTTTCGAAACTTTCACCTCTGACGTGCGTAAATTTCGCTTCAAACTTTTGATTTTACGCACGTCAATTTCGCTCTTGATGCCCAAATGCACACAAAGTGGTCAAGCGTATAAATAGCGTCCGGTGTGAACGCACAGTTAGTGTTTTTTAGTTAGCTTACATAAACACACACACACACACACACACACACACACTCACACACACAATTCAGAATTGGAAACACTCCCTATGCACCAGTGGACGCACGCCGTTATGAATGCACACACACGCAACTTCTACAGAAGACTGTATTCTCTAAACGTTTCGACTTTAATCTCGAAACGTTTCGACTTTAATCTCAAAATACTAGTTTTGTTGGTTTTTTTACGTTTTTTTTTTGACAATCCCTATATGACCGCTTTCGCTAGCTATGCTAACGGCGGTCATAATAAGACATTGAGCGCCCTCATATAGCCAAAGTGGCATGATCCTCATTTCATAACACCTCTGCGAAGATTCGACCGTGAGATCGGTAGTCGAATCAGGCTCCTCCAATCGAAGCATCGAATCTTCGACTATTCGGGGTCATCCCTACATTGGTTACACATCATGTACAAATAAATATGAATAATATGTGTTTACTGGATCAGTTTGTTTATTTTCTTGTTGTATGTTGTGTTCCTATGACTGAACCTCAGTGAGAAAAGTTAGTTTTTTTCATCAATGAAGCTTTTAATAATCAGAGATCAGTTATGACTGATAATAGTGCTGGTGCTTCTGAACAAGATCAGACATGATGAACTCCTCAAAACCACTGCTGTTGAAACACTATTTTATGATTTTGTTTAATATGTTCTATTGTATGCAAAAGAACTGAAACATGAGGAGTAATGCAGTTTTTGTAATGCCATCTGGTGTTAGTATTAGACAGTTATTGCTCTAAATATGTTCATTTTGGATAGAAAACTAGTGCTAGTGTTTTGACAGAACTATTAGATACTGAATTGGGTTTGCCTTGTTTTCATAGAGGTAGTGTATGTAGAATTATTTTATTTGTTTTGCAATTTTAAATGTAGACTTAGAATGACTAATTGTGTGATGTGGTTGTGTTGCTGTTATGAGTTTTAAATAAGTACTTTAACTGGGGGAATAGACATATCCTGTTTAAACCACAGGATGAACTCACTAACACACTGGAAAAACTTTCACTCGCAAAACTCTCCATTTACACATGAGCCGCTCTCAAACACAACTCTCAGATGCTTTACGAAATTCAGTGAGAATTAAACATATTCCTCAAAATAAGAATCGCAATCATCAAAAGTACAAAAAAAAAAAACTAGCATTGTAGCATTAACGGCTCATTTTCAGTGTTGAGCAACAACAGCCTTCCAACAGCACGAGAATTACCCGACAACAAGAGATGAAAGACGCAGAAACCGAAACACTTCCTTACAGAACTTCCTGTCTGATAAGAATAATTAAATCAATATGTAGATCAGTTAGTCATAATGTCACGGGGTGACGAAAATTCTAGGGAGTCAAGGCGGAACTAATGTCCGCCGGGATTTGCTTCCCGCCGCACCCAAGATAAGAGAACACCGGCTTAGTTCCGGGCGAGCGCAAAATTTCCGCACTCAGGATAATTAGCCGAAATTGCCGCCAGCTGTGCACTATGAGACACGTTGTTATTAGGATGGGATATAAGGAGAGAGGGACATGACGAGGGAGAGGGGAGGCGCGCAGCGCGTGAGCGGCCGTGGCGGGAGGCCGCGGGAGAGAGAGACAGACGAGAGAGACAGACGAGAGAGACAGACGAGAGAGACAGAGAGAACTTCGGCTGGATTGCGGGCGGAGGCCTTGGTGCACTGTGGGTCTGTTGAGTTGCGGTTTTATTGTGGAAATGAGCACGAGTGGAACCTTGCAGTGTGTGGTGGAAATGTGAGTGTGGGAATTGTTTCTGCTGTTCACTCGCAATCACAGCTGTCCATTCCTCCCTCTGTCTGAGTCCAGTGAAGAGCCTGCTAATGCTTGAAGAGCCTGCTAATGCTTGAAGAGCCTGCTAATGCTTGAAGAGCCTGCTAATGCTTGAAGAGCCTGCTAATGCTTGAAGAGCCTGCTAATGCTTGAAGAGCCTGCTAATGCTTGAAGAGCCTGCTAATGCTTGAAGAGCCTGCTAATGCTTGAAGAGCCTGCTAATGCTTGAAGAGCCTGTTAATGCTTGAAGAGCCTGTTAATGCTTGAAGAGCCTGTTAATGCTTGAAGAGCCTGCTAATGCTTGAAGAGCCTGCTAATGCTGTGAGTTACACGTGTCTATTCCTCCCTCTGTCTGAGTCCAGTGAAGAGCCTGCTAATGCTTGAAGAGCCTGCTAATGCTTGAAGAGCCTGCTAATGCTTGAAGAGCCTGCTAATGCTTGAAGAGCCTGCTAATGCTTGAAGAGCCTGCTAATGCTTGAAGAGCCTGCTAATGCTTGAAGAGCCTGCTAATGCTTGAAGAGCCTGCTAATGCTTGAAGAGCCTGTTAATGCTTGAAGAGCCTGTTAATGCTTGAAGAGCCTGTTAATGCTTGAAGAGCCTGCTAATGCTTGAAGAGCCTGCTAATGCTGTGAGTTACACGTGTCTATTCCTCCCTCTGTCTGAGTCCAGTGAAGAGCCTGCTAATGCTTGAAGAGCCTGCTAATGCTTGAAGAGCCTGCTAATGCTTGAAGAGCCTGCTAATGCTTGAAGAGCCTGCTAATGCTTGAAGAGCCTGCTAATGCTGTGAGTTACACGTGTCTATTCCTCTCTCTGTCTGAGTCCAGTGAAGAGCCTGCTAATGCTTGAAGAGCCTGCTAATGCTGTGAGTTACACGTGTCTATTCCTCTCTCTGTCTGAGTCCAGTGAAGAGCCTGCTAATGCTTGAAGAGCCTGCTAATGCTGTGAGTTACACGTGTCTATTCCTCTCTCTGTCTGAGTCCAGTGAAGAGCCTGCTAATGCTGTGAGTTACACGTGTCTATTCCTCTCTCTGTCTGAGTCCAGTGAAGAGCCTGCTAATGCTGTGAGTTACACGTGTCTATTCCTCTCTCTGTCTGAGTCCAGTGAAGAGCCTGCTAATGCTTGAAAAGCCTGCTAATGCTGTGCTGAGAAACGCTGAAGAGAACGCTGAAGAGAACGCGGAAGCTGTGGATTATGTCCATTCCTCTCTCTGTCCGAAGGTGCTGAGAAACGCTGAAGAGAACGCTGAAGAGAATGCGGAAGCTGTGGATTATGTCCATTCCTCTCTCTGTCCGAAGGTGCTGAGAAACGCGAAGAGAACGCTGAAGAGATAACCTGAACTGAAGAGACTTTTAACATTGCTTTTATTATTTAATAAAGAGTATATTTATTTTGAATGCTGTGTCCGCCGTGTCCGCCATTTCCTTTGTGTCCACGGCCGGCTCCTCAGGGGCGGCACGCAAGCGAAGGGGTGGGCGGCCCGCTGGCGCTCCACCCCGACCTGTGACATAAAATGGCGTAGTCGGCAGGATGCCGCCCTGAGTTGAGCAACCGTGGGCCGAAGGTATGGCGACCAGTTTTTTTTTCCCTTTTTTTGTTTATTTTTGCTTTGTTTTTTTTGTTTTCCTTTCCTTTTTTTTTCCTTTTCTTCGGCGTCCCGCTCCAGGGACTGGAGCGGATTGGCGGGGGGGTATGTCACGGGGTGACGAAAATTCTAGGGAGTCAAGGCGGAACTAATGTCCGCCGGGATTTGCTTCCCGCCGCACCCAAGATAAGAGAACACCGGCTTAGTTCCGGGCGAGCGCAAAATTTCCGCACTCAGGATAATTAGCCGAAATTGCCGCCAGCTGTGCACTATGAGACACGTTGTTATTAGGATGGGATATAAGGAGAGAGGGACATGACGAGGGAGAGGGGAGGTGCGCAGCGCGTGAGCGGCCGTGGCCGCGGTCGCGGCGGGAGGCCGCGGGAGAGAGAGACAGACGAGAGAGACAGACGAGAGAGACAGACGAGAGAGCCAGAGAGAACTTCGGCTGGATTGCGGGCGGAGGCCTTGGTGCACTGTGGGTCTGTTGAGTTGCGGTTTTATTGTGGAAATGAGCACGAGTGGAACCTTGCAGTGTGTGGTGGAAATGTGAGTGTGGGAATTGTTTCTGCTGTTCACTCGCAATCACAGCTGTCCATTCCTCCCTCTGTCTGAGTCCAGTGAAGAGCCTGCTAATGCTTGAAGAGCCTGCTAATGCTTGAAGAGCCTGCTAATGCTTGAAGAGCCTGCTAATGCTTGAAGAGCCTGCTAATGCTTGAAGAGCCTGCTAATGCTTGAAGAGCCTGCTAATGCTTGAAGAGCCTGCTAATGCTTGAAGAGCCTGCTAATGCTTGAAGAGCCTGCTAATGCTTGAAGAGCCTGCTAATGCTGTGAGTTACACGTGTCTATTCCTCTCTCTGTCTGAGTCCAGTGAAGAGCCTGCTAATGCTTGAAGAGCCTGCTAATGCTGTGAGTTACACGTGTCTATTCCTCTCTCTGTCTGAGTCCAGTGAAGAGCCTGCTAATGCTTGAAAAGCCTGCTAATGCTGTGCTGAGAAACGCTGAAGAGAACGCTGAAGAGAACGCGGAAGCTGTGGATTATGTCCATTCCTCTCTCTGTCCGAAGGTGCTGAGAAACGCGAAGAGAACGCTGAAGAGAATGCGGAAGCTGTGGATTATGTCCATTCCTCTCTCTGTCCGAAGGTGCTGAGAAACGCGAAGAGATACATAAAGAGATAACCTGAACTGAAGAGACTTTTAACATTGCTTTTATTATTTAATAAAGAGTATATTTATTTTGAATGCTGTGTCCGCCATTTCCTTTGTGTCCACGGCCGGCTCCTCAGGGGCGGCACGCAAGCGAAGGGGTGGGCGGCCCGCTGGCGCTCCACCCCGACCTGTGACAATAATACACAAAACTACAAACCCACTAAAGATGAACATCTGAGTAAATACAAAGCACAGATATGAATAAAATAAATACAACAAAATACTAAATACAAACACAGCACAGACAAGACACTAAATTTACTGTACTGTAGATTTACATTTATTAATTTACCAGATGCTTTTATCCACATACAAATGAGGAATATCACAAGAAATTTGCCACAAATACACAATATTTATAGAATATAATACCAGGTTTATTAGAATGCTAGATTAGAAGACCAGCAAGAGCAGAGGAGAAATATAGAGATTTTTGTTGTTGTTTTAAATGCCTTGTTGGTTTAATGTTGTGTTGTTCAGTATAATGATTGTGTTCAGCATTTTTGAAGTGTTTGAAAGTTGTGATGATCTCAGCAGAGACGGGGAGAATTACATTTCACAAACAGATTCTGCCCGCAGGGCATTAATGTGGGAGTGTGTGGCTTGAATAACTGTGACTGTGCATGAGTTTATTTCAGTGTTTATCACAGCTCTCTATCTGGGGTCCAATTCACGAAAGCATCGTTGGCCAACTATGGTCGCAAGTTCATCGCAATGTCCATTGAACTCTATTGGTAACGAGGGAACTTGCGACCATAGTTGACTAATGATGCTTTCGGGAAACGCATCCCTGATCTCCAGACTGATACTAAAACTGCATGAGTCCAGCAGGAGCCAGAGGAGGAGTGTAACCTTCACTGTATTAAAGCTGAACTTTCTGAGCGGTCTGATCTCTCAGATCTGTACTGTGTCCTCTCTTCTGCTCATCACAAGGTAACTAAAACACTTTATCTTTAATTGTTCTCTAAAGAGATTTCTATTAATTATTTAAATCCAGACATTAATGTCTCTATTATAGTGAAACTGAAATGTAAACCTGTATTGCTCAACAATCATTAACTGATGTCAAACTTCACTCTGAACTGAACTACTGTATTATTTTGAGTGTGTAAAATCAGTTCTAAACTATAACTTTCATTCACTCTATAGGAAGAGCATTATTTACATTATATAAATGATTTACATTATTCACTCTTCATGAACTATAACTCATATAGACTGGTCTCCCACTGAAGCTGAGCAGGGTTGAGTCTGGTCCGTACACTCCAAAAACATCTCTGAAAATAGGGCACAATGGATAAATATTAAGGAATTTAGATTTTTTGATCTGAACGCATCTGATCTGAATATTTTACAGTAATCATTGATGTATTCAGTGTTTTTACTGTATGTTTCTGTACTGTATATATAGGGTGAATACTGGTAAAGTGGGACACTTTCTGATAATTTACCCTCTGCATATTTTCTTATTATGATAAATGTCTTAGCCCATCATATGATACTATCCTAAATATCTTAAGAGCTGTACTCTACTATACAGAATAAAAAAGAGAGAAACATTAAACACAGGATGGATGACTCTTCCTCAAACACACATTGATTTTGAAAAACACATTTTTCCAGGCGCTCCTGTCAAACAAAATTTTGTATTGGGTTTAATTTCATATAAAAAAAAAAGAAAAAAAAAAGAGGAACCTTCATAAACATTTCTTCTTATAATTATTCCACACAGGCTAAATTTCATTTCTTTTTGTACAGTAGGTTAGTCTACATGTCAATACAGCCAGTGCAAGTGAATGCCTCAGGTCTTCAATGCCAACCTGATCTCACGGCAAAACGTACAAATTATACGAGGTGGCTAATTCGTATGAATTAATACAACCTCACTCGTACGAATTAGTAAGATTTTTGCTAAATCGTACATATTTTACGAATTGCCCAATTGGTATGAATTCATACGAATGACCTACCCCTGACCCCGCCCCTAAACCTACCCATCACGTGGGTTTAGACAAATCGTACAAATTCGTAAATATTACGAATACGAATATTTTACGAATATTACATTTGCAAAATATTGCAAATGTCCCGGCCATCCGAGCTTGTACCCTCCATCTTTCTTGGGTTTTTTTTGGAATTGATTTATAAGCAGTTTACAGTCTTTGTTAAAAGCTATCTAGCTAGCTAACTAAATTTATGAGGGACATACACAAAGGGAACTCAATTCCCCCTAGCCTGGGAAAACCCAGACAAACTTCCGGCAAATTTAGATTTGCTCTACAAGTAGTCTGGCAAAGAGCCCATTCAAGGCCATTTCTAATCCGTCCAAATCGAGGCACCAATCAGAAACGTTGAGGCGGGCTTTACACGATGACGATCGCTCTGATTGGTTTTAGGTCTATCCAATTGCGCCCAGAGGCATTTGAGCGACGTCCGTTGGTGACGCCTCTTTGGAAATGAGTTATTAATGAAGCTTTGCCAGACCATAACTCAGTTACTACTGAGAATGATCTGGTTTTAACTAGGCTAAATTCCCCCAATAGAATGACTTAAATGGCTGTCCCAGTTTGCCAACCCTGTCCCAGTTTAACAAAACGCTATTGGCAAACTGGGACAGCGTCAAAATCACATAAAAAACAAAACAAAAAGATTAATATGAATGTGATTTAAAAAAAATCACCATTACATCCTATTACAAAATATAGAACAATTACAAACAATCCATGAGTTTTTATGTTCTTTTAAATAAAATTTTATTTTGATTTATATCCTTTCTAAAGTGTTTGATAGTTTTATAGATCATTCAATATAATGCATTTATTATTTTATGCCTTTGTACAAGAAGAGTGAATTTAAAGTAACCATAATGATGCTGTAAATTGAAATAATCACAGAGATACTGCATTTATTTTACAGAAAAAAAAACTGTAAAAACAAGAAGACTGAGAAAAAAATGGAGGCCAGAAATGAGACGCAAACCAGTGAATCACGAGAGGAAAGAGGACGAAGACTTGTTAGATGTGAGAGTATGGAGAGAATAAAGCCAAACTGTGAGTGTTTGATCATTATGATCTTTCTAGATGAAGCTAGTGTTACTGTTTTAAACTCAGGCACATTCACAGAGATTCAACAGTTTCTGACTTATGAAGATAGAATCTAGAATATTGAAAGATGTGTGATTGTGTTTAATTTACAGAATGTGTTATAGATTGAGATGAGAAAGCAATGATGATAATCTGATATATATTTGTGATTTCTAGTCTCCTGTGACCCAGACGAGCCTGTAAAGTTTAATTCTGATGTCAAAACTGAGGTGAGATTCTCATCAAACCCTTCATCATGTTCTCAAGATCACACAACATCTTCATCATCATCATCATCATGTTCATCTTCATCACCATCATCATCTCTCCGGGACTCTTTTACAGACTCAAGAACAGTTTCTTCCTCAGATGTGTGTCTCAATCCTGCACTTCTGCTTTACTGATACACTAGTGTTCTTTGCCTCTGATAGTGAGCACTTGCACATGCTTTATATATATATATAATACTGGTGTGTCAGTAAAGCAGAAGTGCAGAATTGAGACATTATATGACAAAGAAACGTGTAACCACAGGCGATTTAGGGGTTAAATCACAGTAAAAGAGACAATAGCTCACTAAGAACACTGTAGACCAGGGGCTGTATTCACAAAGCATTTTATCTTACCACTAGGAGTACTCCTAAATCGCACTAAAAGATTTTAGCTAGGAGTTTTCTCTTAAAAGTTATTCACAACGCCTTTCAGACCTACTCTTAGTAAAGAAAAATGACAACTCCTAAACTAAGAGCGAGTCTTCGTTGCTATGGATGACGTCATTACTCATGCACGAGCTTGACTGAAGTGACCACCTTGATTGGCTGATGATTGTAATGCGGGAATGATTCCAAACTCCTCCCCTACGATGATGAGTGACAGGTGACAGGTCTGAGAATGCGTGCGCTACACAAGTAGTGCGAAGGACAGAAGATGATGAATAACTGAATAAATAGCCTAAAAGAATAAAGAGTAAGGCAAAACAAATAGCCTAGTAGCCTAATGAAACATATGGATTGATGCAATATCTTTGCAACATTATTGAATTAATCTGTCACTATATGCCTCTGCCTACGTTTGCAAAGAGAAGAACATTTTAATTTGATTCACAATGAAACGTTACAATTAGTTTACATGCAATGAGTAGCCTAGTTTTGGTTGTTGTTATTGCATCCCTAGTTATGCCTACAATGCAAAATTGTTCCCTCGCGATTGAAGCTCCTGTAGCCGCCGCATACGCATTTCAAAACATTGCAACGTGAAATGCCACAAAAGCGGTTTGTGAAGGTCTTAGTGAGTTAGGAGTCCTCTCGACTTCTTTTAAGCTGTCCCAGGCTTAGGTGCTACTTTTAGGGCTAAAATGCTTCGTGAATTACTCTTAGTCAAAAAAATTAGGAGTCCTAAAGTTACGAGTGACACGCCCATTATTTTTAGGAGTTGCTCCTAAATTTGCCAGTTAGGAGCTACTTTAAGCCTTAAAATTCTTTGTGAATACGGCCCCAGATTAATACCAATCAGAAGACACAAGGACACACACACACACACACACACGTAGATGATATAAATGCACTTACTGTATTAATGTAAGGTAGAATATTTTGTTGGGATTTAACAGAATACACAAACTGAGGGCATCAATGACACTGTAGAAGCAAAAACAAACAAAATAAATAAAATAAGGTATTTGGACTTTTAACCAAATAAAATAAGCCAGAATGAATTGAGTTGTATATGACTCAAATAATCAGTTTGATTCCCCCTTTTATATATATATATATATATATATATATATATATATATATATATATATATATATATATGATGACCTTATGCCAATATTATTTCAAATTTAGCACTTTAGAGTTCAAACTTGTATACACACAACTAAAATATGTATTCTTAAGGTAAAACAAATCAATAAAGCAATAAACCCAAATAGCAATATCTGTGTGGAATCACATATACAAACACCGTAACCATTAATATGGACACAATCGTATGAATGCGTGTCAGTTCAGCATCAGCAACTCTTAGAATGCAATACAAGGTTCAAGTATAATGCACAGTTCAATAATGTCAGTCCGAATAAAAAACGACTGATATTTTCTTTCCTCAGTTCCTTATAAAGAAAGATCCAGAACTCAAAAAGTAGTAAATACTCCAAACCTTCAAGAACCAAATGAAATATTTAGTTAGCGATGCATGCAGATGTCCATGAAGACAAAAATGAAGCGCCTCTCTTCATCCTCGGTCGGCTCGCCATCCTCAGCGGTGTAGGCCTACATTTGAAGGGTTCATATCAATGAAGTCACGAATAGAAAGATCCAGAATATATTATATATATTCATATATTATACAGAATATATATATTCTCAATCAATCCACACTTTACATACATTTTGCTTAACTTACATCTTTTCAGCTCCGTGCATATTTATAACAGTATATACAGTACATTTACTCCATGTAAAATGGAATTCTTTTCCCCTCAAAACACATCAATACACCATTGAATCACCACATTTCAACATCTATTCTAAAATAACATATTAACTCACCAATTCCCTTGTGTATTAATGATATTTCTTATTTTCTTTGAAGGTTTCAGGGTCCTACCCCACTGGATTTCAGCGTGACGGCGGTCACACGGATCAACAGGATAGAAGGTAAGTCCTTTCCAAAAACTACTGATATTTGTTTCTCAACAAAATATCTGCAACATTTACAAAGTTTGTTCCTCACAAATATATTTCTCAATAAAATCTAATAACTCAAGATTTTGCTCTACTTCTAGCTCACTTCTCTTCTTGTGTTTTCTCTATCTCAGAAAAAATCAAAAGCTCAAAGATGGAACAAAGTTTCTGTAATTATTTACATGTTGCCTGATATTGTGAATAAACCATACCTAACATTAACTATTTTGTATTTCATCTTTCACTTATTATTTCCTTTACATTGCCTGGTTAATTTGGTCTACTGTTTTCATAAAACTGTCTCAGACTACAAATGGTTTTGAGCCTTGGTTACAAACGCTTTCATACAAACATCTTGATGTGTTCAGTTCACTGGAGAACTGCTGGAAGGGTCAAACTGAATCAGTAATCAATGTAATATGTGTTCAAAATTCAGCAACTAATATTTTTAGGTGGTTCTAGCGTGAAGTAAACCTCACTGACAATAAAAGAACAGCAAAGGAAGTACTTTGTCCTTTCTAACCAACAGTACATAGAACTTTCCAACCAGCTTCCTGAAAGAACTCTATACCACAACGAATCAACAGCTTCCTGAAAGACGAACACAGGAAGTGAGAACACATTATGAAACACAGAGTGTAAAAATGATTCAGACACCAGAGATCATTTTTGATATGTGTAGGTCACTATAATTCATTAATGTAAGTGAGGGGAGCACAATAAAGTAAACTGTGACATATTATGCCCTAATATTCTTCATGCAGTGACTACCAGTAACATTTGTAAAAATTTGGGACCAAACTTTTTTCAGAGACTTTAACCTGATCAAAGTTATCTGACATTATCAAGATAGATTTGTTCTGACACAGTTTAACTCTGAGTTCGTCATATTTTATTAAAAATTTTTAAACTGAATAAACTGTGAATGACTGTATGAAATAAATAATGATTGACTGATATATCAGCTGATAATGGTGATGTGTAACTAAGTCCACTGAAGCAAGCGTATGTAGAACCCAAATGCAGTTTAATGAAAATCAGAATCAGACATAGAAACAAAAGAACATGGCAAGGCATGGCGAAAGTCTCAGAAACATGAACTTAGTGGTTACATCAGCAATACAAGACCCCGACACATGGCAAACATGAGGGCTTAAAGGGATAGTTCACTTTGAAATAAAATTTTGGTATGTTTTAGCTTACCTCAAGGGCATCCAAGATGTAGGTGTCTTTTTTCCGCAGTAGTTTCAATTTTGATATTTTTAGGTCAAACCGTTCTTGTCTGTCAGTCATATAATGCAGGTCGATGGACACTGTCTCAAAACACAAGCACAGAGTCCAAATTAAACAATTCCCCATCGTCCAAATTAAACAATTCCCCATCGTCCAAATTAAACAATTCCCCATCGTAAGTACACATTGATGGCCTAAGACACGAAACGAGCGGTTTGTGTGAGAAAACGAACAGTTGTTATATCGTTTTTACCTCTTGAACACAGCCGCGTCCAAATGATCTGAGGGCGCGCGCGGGTATAGATATATACACTTGGCTACGGTTTCGTTCCAATGAACTGCAGTAGCGAAGGCGACATCTAGTGTATATATCTATACCCGCCCACGCCCTCAGATCATTTGGACGCGGCTTTGTTCAAGAGGTAACAACGATATAAATACTGTTCGTTTTCTCACACAAACCGCTCATTTCGTGTCTTAGGCCATCAATGTGTACTTACGATGGGGAATTGTTTAATTTGGACGATGGGGAATTGTTTAATTTGGACTTTGTGCATGCTCTTTGAGACAGTGACCATAGACCTGCATTATATGACTGACAGACAAGAACGGTTTGACCTAAAAATATCAAAATTGAAACTACTGCGGAAAAAAAGACACCTACATCTTGGATGCCCTTGAGGTAAGCTAAAACATACCAAAATTTAATTTCAAAGTGAACTATCCCTTTAAATACACACAAGACTAATGACTAGACAAGGGACACCTGTGAAAGACATTAAATACTGCTATATAATAATCACAACTCATAACCTCTTCATGACATTAGAGCTTCTCACATTTGACTCAATGTTTGCTTCTCAGAAACACTCGCTCTGTTTAAATCTAGATTAAAGTCAAATGTCTTTGGCCAAACATTAAACCATCAAGATGTTCAGTGAGGATTAATTGGTGGATTCTGCCTTTGGAAAAGTTCAGGCTGGGAGTGTGTTGTCATACAACAATCCACAACTTTATTCACATCAAGATACTGAACATGGGGGTTTTTGTATGGAGTACAGGAAATGTTTAACACTTTTTCAGAGTAATTCATATATACATGTTTATATCACTGCAGGAAATGTTTAACACTTTTTCAGAGTAATTCATATTTATATGTTTATATCACTGCAGTGCTGGTAACACCAAAGAATCCAAGATATTTATATGTACATGTTTACATTATCTACATTTGTACAAATAAATGCAAATTCTTCCATCCACGATTTCTCAACTAAATATTACTTTAATGAATATATTGTGCTGTTCTTTTTTATTGTGAAGAGTGTGAATGCACTCTTAATAGGAAGGAATAGCAAAGGCCAAAGTGTATAATATGCAGAAGAAGATGCATGACCTTCTTAGTGGTTTCAGAACTTTAATTCATGTGCCCGTGCCGACCACATTCATGTACATACAAAACTGCAAGTACAGGAAGCAGCCTGTGGTGCAAAGACCAGCCAATCAAAGTACAAAACTACGCCTCCTTAGATCTGATTGGCCAGCCGGCTGTGTTGTTGTGAGTGGGCGTGTCTTCATTAGGTTATAAACTCTCACATCCTGAAGCTCAGACACAACAGCAGCAGAGATGTCAGATCTACTCTCTTCAGCTCATCACAAGGTGAATAAATCACTTTATCTTTTATTTATTCATGAGGTGTGTATTACAATATGATTTACAGTATGATTACAGTATGATGTCAAAATACAGATTTCTGACCATCAGTGACAAGACAGAGAAACTGCTACTTATAATTATGATGATGATGATGATAGGGTGACCACCATCAAACAAACCAAATGTGGGACGATTATAAGTTTGTGTGGGACAATGTGGGACATGTTACCAATACTAAAACATAACCTGAAACTGTTATATAATGTTTATCTAACTTAATAAAAACATTAATATTCTGCCTTTCAGCTGATAAAAGTTCTTTGTTCTTTAGTCCCTTCCAGAAAACACTATTACTTCACAATGTGTAAATACAGCTGTTGTATTTGTACTTCAGACGAAGAGCTGTTAAATATATATATATATATATATATATATATATATATATATATATATATATATATATATATATATATGTATATATTATATATATACAAACTGAAACTGAAAAATATGCAGCAAAAAGAATAAATAAAATGCTTTCTTAAAGGAGAACTCCGGTCAATTTTAACATTGAGCTAATTACAAGTGCACAGGTCATGTGAGTGATTCCTTCAGAGTGAACACGAGTGAATCTGACTGCAGTAGATGTGAAAGATATGAATAAAAATTATGTTATTTAAGCCAGCGCAAATACCTGTATTTACATCCTGTTTTCGGTCGAAGTCCACAGTAATCGATTGTCGAGTTCACGCGCGTGATCATAGGTAACTAAACATATGCGCGTGAACTCGACAATCGACTACTTTGGACTTCAACCGAAAACAGGATGTAAATACAGGTATGAGCGCTGGCTGAATTATTATCATTTTTATTAATATCTTTCACATCTACTGCAGTCAGATTCACCGTGTTCACTCTGAAGGAATCACTCACATGACCTGTGCACTTGTAATGACACATCAAGGATGTTAAGAGGGTAAAAGCAGGTTTAAAACTTGCCCCATTGAAGTCAACAGGGTGCAAATTTTAAAAAGAGGATAACACGGTGTAGGCAACACCGATTTTTGTCGTTGTTCTCTGTATTGACAGCACTCCAAATTGACAAAAAAATAGCTCAATGTTAAAACTGACTGGAGTTCTCCTTTAAAAAGGCAAAAGAACGCACGCATGTTTTCTTAATATGATAATTAAAAAATAACGGGACATTTAGCATTTTCTAAATATGCGTTGTGTGGGACAAGGGGTGAAAATGCTGTGCGGTGCAACGCGAAACTGGACGGGTGGTCACCCTAGATGATGATGACGATGATGATGATGATGATGATGATGATGATGATGATCTGGCCGGCTAGAGATATGGTAGTTATTGGACTTATTTCATATGTGGAGAAAACAGACAATTATGAATTTAATCACTTCATATTTATAAGGCGATGTATCTAAATCACAATAAACTTTATAAAAGGATTACAAGTTTGATATACAGGTGTGTTCTGAAATATTGAAAAATCTTCTTTAGTTCACTGAAGAGAGAAAGTCATACAGGTTTGAGTGAGATGACAGTGAGTTAATGATGAGTTTTGGGGGAACTGTCTCTTTAAGAGCTCTGTGATCATACAGTGATGATCGGCTGATCAGAGTAACTTATTCCAAAATTGTCTTATGTCGTTCTGTCTGTGTGATTGAACAGATTCAAATGAAGAGGAGAAAGAAAATCAGCAGAAATCACAGATCAGCAGAAAACAAGAAGACTGAGAGAAAAATGGAGGACAGAAATGAGACACAAACCAGTGAATCACCAGAGGAAAGAGGAGAGACACGTGATAGATGTGAGAGTATGGAGAGAATAAAGCCATTCTGTGAGTGTTTGATCATTATTGAACTTTAATCCTCACTGTCAGATTTACTGTTGTTTTCTCTCCTGTTGTAAAGTGTCACATTCAGACAAATTCATCAGACTGATTTTCTGCATTCATGAAACACTGACATTGTGTTACTGATTAAGAACATAATAAATGTTACAATTCAAAATAATGTATATGATGATAATCTATTATATATATATATATGTGTGTATATTTCTAGTCTAATGACCCAGATGAGCCTGTAAAGTTTGATTCTGGTGTCAAAACTGAGGAGAGATTCTCATCAAACCCTTCATCATGATCACAAGAACATCATCATCATCATCATCATCATCACTGACATCCATCAGCTGCTGAAGAACATCTTCATCATCACCATCATCATCATCTTCGTCATCTTCATCATCTGTTCACTCGTGTCTTCTGGAATCTTCTACACACTCTTCTGAACACAAACACACTCATCTCAAGATCTTCTTTCTCAGTCTGAACTCTCTTCTTTTTATAAAGATCCTAAAAACATGAAAGATGACAGTAAAAAAATGTATCCTAAACTCATGTGTTATGACTTGTGTTGTAAGTCTTCTGAAGCCATATAATAGCTTTTTTTTGGTCTAAAAATACTAAACTTGAAGTTATAATTCAGAGTTCAAATGTCTTATATTAAAATGTAAATGATTAAGGTGTAAGAAAAAATGCATAGCATTATTAGCGCTAAACCTGTGATATTATTTTTCTGAGTAACATGAATGAGTTTTGAGAGCATGAGGGAAGATTTTCAGAGAATAACTGATTAAAAACACAAGTACACAGTCAAACAATACAATTTCACACAGAGAAAGTTCATAGTAATAAAGTTGCATGTGGTGCAGGTAACTTACTGTAATTCAGTGAAATGTTCAGATTATTTTAGAAATGTACTGGTTGTTCTGGAGAAACAATAGAACAAAGCTGATTATTCACAACATAATATTTATTGGCCAGTAAAGGGCTTTAAAATGGTATTTGAGAGAATGAGTAAATGTAGTAAATAAACAAAAACAGACCAAACTAACATTATATGAACCACTCTTGTTATTCATAACTAACGACAATGAGACAGTAGCAATCTGCTAAATTAGTTATATCAGCAATCTGAAGACACAGTTGTACACAATACGTTTACAATATGTTGAATTGAATGACTAAAAAAATCGAAGACAATGAATGAGTGGTAAACACTGTAAAAACATAGTAATGTATTATAAATGTAGTTATGTGTTTAAATATATAGACTCTGTATTTGTATTTCTTTAGCGAGTTTACAAACTATTGAGTTTATATCTCAGACCTTATTTGTCCATATTCTCCCCGAAGATCTCTTAGATCATCCTCTGACAAATTATTAACCATTCCACTGTCTCTCCTGAAATCTAAAGGTGACAGAGCCTTTTCCGTGTTTGGTCCTAAGCTGTGGAGTTCGTTACCTCAGTTTGTTAGGTTATCTTCTTCCTTATATGCATTTAAGTCATCTCTGAAAACTTTTCATAATTGTGTATATGTAGTCTTAGTATTTTTGTACGACTGTTATTTGTTAATGTGTTTTTGTGAAGCACATTGGTCAGCAGTAATGGTGTTTTAAGGTGCTATATAAATAAAAGTGACCTTGACCTTGACAAACCTTGTAAGGGAGAGCCGACGAGAGGACTGGAGCCGTTAATGAAGAGCTGAGCTTTGTTGGGCTCACCCAAGCAACATGATCTGAGCTCTCAGTCTTTTCAGACTTTTTTTCCCCCTTCTCCTTCAGTCTTTAATGCTGGTTTGAGCAATCCCCCTGCGCAAAGTTACCTCCAGATGACGTAGTTTCAACAGTGTGCTTGTCCGTCCTATGTCGGTATCAGGAGGGTGCAGACTGTGACGCCAATCAACGTATTTTTCCGCCGTCTACCGAACTTCCTGTATCGACTTCCACAGGACTTCTGTTTAAGGGCTAAATGTAGTCCAGATATGGTCGTTGTGGACGTCTCATTTTGGTCCCCTATGGGTGCAGACTGTAACGCCAGACAACGTCTTTTTTTGTCGTCTAATGATCGTCCTGTACTAATGACCAGAGGATCTCTGTATTGGGTTAATTATACTCCAAATGTGGTCATTGAGGACTTCCAAGTTTGGTACCTTAAAGGTGCAGACTGTGACGCCAAATGACGTTTATTTAGTCGTCAAACAAACGTCCTGTATTAACGTCCAGAGGACCTCTGGAGGTGCAGACAGTGCTTTTATACTGCACTGTTCATAACATTTGTCTCATTTCAACTGTTCCAGTTCATTTTTCTGTAGCTTCATTTGATTGCTTTCCTTACCACCACATAACAGGAAACACATTCCAGTCTAGCCTAATCCATCCATTTCCAGTTCAAACCTGCCTCTGAGCCAAACAAAGCTACAGGAAAATTAACTGGTACAGAAAACAGGCCCTCCGCCCTCTGGAAAAGGATAGGCATACAGTTATGCACAGAGGTTTAAGAAATCAATTCAATCCCCACTCATTTTTATTTTTTATTTTTGTAAATCACTGTATGATCTGTACAATATCAGTTAAACACAACTATCACACAAGTGCTAAACTGAATCTGTGCAAAACAAGGTGCAAAAGTTGAGTGACTGAGTAACTGACTGCTGTGTGTGTGTGTGTGTATATATATATATATATATATATATATATATATATATATACACACAATACACAATATACATATATATACACACAATATATATATATATATATATATATATATATATATATATATATATATATTCTCTGTGTTCAGCACATGATCAGTGACTATGTGGAGTGAACCCTCCTCCCACCACTTCTTTGTGGTGCGTGTTTAAGGTGTTCTGAGGTGAAAGTTGTAATGGAGTCCTCCGTAGCAGTTTGGTCGAACTTCATGACTACATCTGCACAAGTACAAAAACACACATAATTACTATCATACAAAGGCACTCTGCAGTCATACATCTAGTCCCTCATTCTTTTTTATCTGGCCTTACCTTGTAGTGCTCTGTATATTTTTGTGTTTCCGAAAGGCCTCTTGCCTTTATGCCCCCTCCCCTTCATATTAAAAGATGCCATTACGGCATTAGAGAAGAGTCTAAAGGAAAATAATTTACATTTAGAAATCAAATATGATCAATAAAGAAAATAATCAAATAATCAATAGGAGAAAGTATGTTCTGTGGCCACAAACACATACACAAATAATATTCTGCATACACACAGTCATGTCAGTCAGGGGGGTTTATGATGAATGATGTTAGCTGCTACTTGTTAAGCTTCGGTGCAGTGCAAAAGTTGTTTTCAAAAGTAGGCTAACTATGGCCAATGTTTAGCTAACGCTAGCTGGTGGAGATGCACTCCCTACCCCACAACAGGTTTAGGTAGGCTAGTTTAAGACAATAATGCTAAAACAGCTAAAATTAGTAATGCATAATTTAACATAAACTTCACTAAGTTGACCGAACCTACCTTGAAAACAAGGATTTTTCAGATTTATCTATTGCTTGAAGTTGCTGCCGTTCACTTTTCCTGTGGTGTTTCCTGTGGAACTACCATACCGCAGGCGGGACTTCCTGTTTCATATATATATGCGGACCAATTCCGGACGTCATCACGACGTGCAAACTGCTTCTGCTTTAGACCTAGGCTACTCATGAATCACGTTGAAAAACAATGTTAATATCTAACATTAAAAAATGCATTCACGAAGCTAAGCATGTCAATGATTAAGGCCTCAGTCAATCAAACATTTCCCTACATTCATTGTTCATGTCAATTTCCTTCACCTGTCTTAGACGTCCACATGGCGTCACAGTCTGCACCTTCAGGGAACCAAAATCTGACTTCCAAACATGACGTAGAAAAGACCTCATTTGGAGGTAACTTTGCAAACCTAGATCATGTCAATTTCCTGCACCTGTCTTAGACGTCCACATAACATCCAGAAAATTACCTATTCCGGCGTTCAAATATTGAACATTTTATTGACGTTCAGGTGGGGTCATGGTTAGATGTCCAAATAGCAGACCTAGATTGCACGTTGCATAAAGGTCAAAAATTGGTCTTGGACCAACTGACGCAATATAGACATGATCTGCCTGTCCAAAAGACGTCTGATGTTTAGTGGGATAGTTCATAGATTACACACACTTTAACTCTATTATCTCTATTACATTCAGCTCTGTTCAGTTTATCAGCTGACCAAACATGATGAAGATACATGATAGAAACACAAGTAGATGAACAGTGGAGCAGATTGTGTGTGTGTGTGTGTGTGTGTGTGTGTGAGTGTGTCAGAGAGAGAGAGAGAGAGAGAGAAGTAAGAGACTCCAGACAGAATCAATAGACCAACAGTCCTCTATACACTGATATTTGCTTATTTAACTGTCTGTATAAATGGTATTTCAGTGATTATTATGTGTCATCATTATATCAGCATCATTACTCCAGTCTTCAGCGTCACATGATCCTTCAGAAATCAGTATAATATGATGATTTATTATCATTGTGGAAACAGTTGTGCTGCTTAATATTTTTTGGAAACTGTGATACTTTTTTCAGGATTCATTGATGAATAAAACGTTTTTTTTTTTTTTTTTTTTTTTTTTTTTAACATAATTTATTAAAAATATTTATTATAAAATTTTCTAACAATATAAACCTTTACTATTACTTTTGATCAATTTTACTCATCCTTGCTGAATAAAAGTATTAATTTATTAAAAAAAAATTTAATCTATTTCAGTAATGTCACATGGTACAAACTATTTCTCAAAAAAATCTATAGGAGGTGACCATTTGTGGACAAGGAGAAGTGTGTATATATGTTAAGCTGGACACTTTTTCTGGAGCGCCTTTTCTGCAGAGGAGGCGTTTGGCTTTGTTTGTTAATAAAGTCTAATATTGTCTTTTTTTTATTTATTTATTTTTTTTTTTTATAGCACTGTTTAAAACAACTCAGAGTTGACCAAAGTGCTTTACAATCCCATAGATAGCACCATTTTCACAAGAAACAAACACACAACAATAAAAGAGCTTATGCAGTCTCTACACTACATTAAAAGCCAAAGAAAAAAAATGAGTTTTTAACTTGGATTTAAAATCAGAGAGTGTCTGAGCAGTTCTAATACACAGTGGGAGACTATTCCACAGTTTGGGGGCAATAACAGAGAAAGCCCGATCCCCTCTCATTTTTAGTCTTGCCCTAGGAACAGTCAGCAGCCTGTGTTCTGAAGATCTGAGAGATCTCGACGGCTTATGAATGGACAAAAGGCTTGACAAATAAACAGGCGCCAGTCCGTTTAGGGATTTGAAAACCAATAAGAGGATTTTAAAATCAATTCTATAGAGAACAGGAAGCCAATGAAGAGACATAAAATAGGAGTAATATGATCACGCTTACGTACACCCAACAAAAGTCTAGCCGCAGAGTTTTGCACCATTTGAAGTCGGGAGATCGATCTTAGGTTTATTCCCACATAGAGAGAATTACAGTAATCAAGTCGGGTAGAGACAACTGCATGGATTACCTTTTCGCAATCTTTACGGGAGAGCCAGGCCTTTACTTTTGCCACAACTCTTAGATGGTAGAAGCTAGATTTTACAACTGAGTTTATCTGTTTATCAAATTTGAGGGAGCCATCAAATAGAACTCCTAAGTTTTCAACACACGGTTTTTGAAAACAAGACAGCTGCTCCAAATTAGGATGTTGAGCATCATACCTATCGGAGGGACTAAACACGACAACCTCTGTTTTGGATTCATTTAGATTTAAAAAATTTAGTGACATCCAGCGTTTTACATGTATGTCAGTTAGGCAATCAAATACAGGTTGCAGTGTATTTGAATCCTTCAGTTTCATTTGCAGATAAATTTGAGTGCCGTCTGCAAAGCAGTGGAAGGAAACACCATGTTTCCTAAAGATGGTGCCCAACGGGAGCATGTACAGAGAGAAAAGAATAGGAGCTAAAATAGATCCCTGCGGAACACCAAAATTAAGAGGGGCTGCAGCAGAAGAAAATTCTCCAAGAGAAAATTCTTCTCTAATATTTCTGCCATCAAAGATCTCTGAAGTCATTTCCCTGGAAAGAATGAAACAACAACATTCTCTCATCTCTGGGTCCAAAATAGGCTACTTCAATAAAAACAGTCAAAAATAAAAATAGGACAGCCAAACAAAATACAGCCTTCATTATAATGTTTAGAAAACAACTTCTTAAGTTGTAACTTCTTACAACTGTAAAAAAGAAAGAAAGAAAGAAAGAAAGACAGAAAGAAAGAAAGTAAGAAAGACAGAAAGACAGAAAGAAAGAAAGAAAGAAAGAAAGAAAGAAAGAAAGTAAGAAAGACAGAAATAAAGAAAGAAAGAAAGACAGAAAGAAAGAAAGAAAGAAAGAAAGAAAGAAAGTAAGAAAGACAGAAAGACAGAAAGAAAGAAAGAAAGAAAGTAAGAAAGACAGAAAGACAGAAAGAAAGAAAGAAAGAAAGAAAGAAAGAAAGAAAGAAAGACAGAAAGAAAGAAAGAAAGAAAGAAAGAAAGACAGAAAGAAAGAAAGAAAGAAAGAAAGTAAGAAAGACAGAAAGACAGAAAGAAAGAAAGAAAGAAAGAAAGTAAGAAAGAAAGAAAGTAAGAAAGAAAGAAAGAAAGAAAGAAAGAAAGAAAGTAAGAAAGACAGAAATAAAGAAAGAAAGAAAGAAAGAAAGAAAGAAAGAAAGAAAGAAAGTAAGAAAGACAGAAAGACAGAAAGACAGAAAGAAAGAAAGTAAGTAAGAAAGTAAGAAAGACAGAAATAAAGAAAGAAAGAAAGACAGAAAGAAAGAAAGAAAGAAAGAAAGTAAGAAAGACAGAAAGACAGAAAGACAGAAAGAAAGAAAGTAAGTAAGAAAGAAAGAAAGAAAGTAAGAAAGAAAGAAAGAAAGAAAGAAAGAAAGAAAGAAAGTAAGAAAGAAAGAAAGAAAGAAAGAAAGTAAGAAAGAAAGAAAGAAAGACAGAAATAAAGAAAGAAAGAAAGACAGAAAGAAAGAAAGAAAGAAAGAAAGTAAGAAAGACAGAAAGACAGAAAGACAGAAAGAAAGAAAGTAAGTAAGAAAGAAAGAAAGAAAGTAAGAAAGAAAGAAAGAAAGAAAGAAAGAAAGAAAGAAAGTAAGAAAGAAAGAAAGAAAGAAAGAAAGTAAGAAAGAAAGAAAGAAAGAAGGGCACACACGAAATAAACTGGTATTCATCTCTCTACAAAAATCTGGTATTCATCTCTCTACTCTATTAATAACACACACTATTACAGCAGAAATATCTCCACAACACTGTTCAGTGTGACATTCACCAGTAAGACAGAACTTCCCTCTGAGTCTCTGCGGTGTGGAGGAACTTGAGCCTTTTATATCGTACATGAGCAAACCACAGGTGAGTCTCTGCAGTGTGAAGAACTTGCGCCTTTTTATAGGCCTATATGTCGTTTTCGCTGGGGACGGTGGGTACGTAAAGTCATTTTACCAAACTGACGCCCATGTGCTTACCGTACGAATAACAACTTCCGTTTGATGCATTGTGAAGAACCTTGAAATTTAAACCTTTTTATACCCTGCATGAGCAAGCAAGATCTACAGGAAATCAAACGTGCATGCGTTGATGAATGGGGAAAACCAAATAGCCTACTGCAAAATCTCAAGAAACTGGTATACTTTATCTCACTCACACACCACATGTACATAAGCAAAATAAGACTTATGTATATAATAACCATAGTAAATTGTTACCTATTTTTCTTATTTAAAAATGTACTAAAAGATGTAAAAATGCAATAATCTCTGTAGAAGATATGATAGAAAATTTCAATCTAAGAACATTTTCTGTCTGTGAACTTGATCAAGGGAGGCAATGCCTCCTCAAAAAATGTGAGAAAATATTCTATATTGCAAAAATAAAAAAGCGCAAATATTACAAAAATGACACTACAATATGACATAAATCACTGTTTTTTCTAAAGCTGTCCAACAGCAACACAGATGAAGTTACAGCGGGAGTCTTGCCTCCCCTGAGCCCATTGGTGGGGGGTAATTGAGAATGAATATAGAATATATCAGGCATATGTACAATAGACCTTATGTAGCCCCGCCCATTTTAAGCGCTGCGTTCGTTGTCTTTTGACTTCCGGTTTTATTTTCACAGCGATCTTGCGTATTTATGAATGAAAGGCTCGTTTTAAAATCTTCCCGGTCTACTGACATTTGTTAAGACATCTGGTTTAAACATTACAATCCTCATGATAACTTTCATTAACACGGGGGGACCAAGAACCAGTGAGGGGGGGCCCATGGGAAATCAGAAAATTCAACTGGAAATAAATACTTGATGGTATTAAATGTGGCACTGCATTTATTGGACCACACAGTTTTGTCCTAATAAATAAAAAACAAAAAAAGACTCTCTTTTCATTCTCAACTATCATTAGTCTGACGAAGTTACGTTAGCTAATCTAACGTTTAGGTCCTTGCACACTAACATACGATGCGATATTTCAAAATATATACTGTAATTGAGTGTGTATATTCCATAAACAGTGACGTGTCAACGGGGCCGGCCCTGACCAATTTGCTGCCCTAGGCAAGATTTTACCTGCCCCATGCATCCTATTTTACCCCGTCATTGTGTTCATGATTATTTAGCATATATATATATATATATATACAGACACACACACACATTACAGCCTAAACACAAATAGCAAGAGCATTACATCTAGCATTCAAGTCAAGTCCCCTTTATTTTTATAGCGCTTTTTACAATACAGATTTAATGTGAATTTTACATAAAACTTGACTGTTTTTAATAAACCTGTATATAAATATCATTACTAATTTTGGCAAATACTGTACATTTTAAAAATGCCATATATCCCCCTCAAAACTCCACAACTGTAGAGTAAAACATAAATTAAAAAAAGTGATAAAAAAAGTGGAAAAAAAAATGCATCTAAAAACTGACATGATGATGTAAGGGTGGATCCTTGCAGGGGTTCAGTCTGCAAGATTGCCGAATGACTAAATAAACGTTATTAGCAAGATGATAGAAAACGTCTCGGGTTACGTATGTAACCCTTGTACCCTGAGAAAGAGAACGAGACACTGCGTCGGTGACGACACTAGGGGAACGCCCTTCAGCGTAGCGCGTCTGAATTTATGAATGAAACTCAGTCCAATCCTATTGGCGTTGCGTGATGACGAAGTGTGTGACAGCATATACGGATGTGTACAAAAGCACGCCGGGGCACACAGAAAAGTCAGCTTTGCTATGAAGCAAGTCGCTCCAGGCGGGGTGAGGCGTGGCGAACCGACGCAGTGTCTCGTTGTGTAAATCTGGGAAGAACGGAAGAGACCGGCGTGAAGGTTGTGCACGATGCTGCAGAAAACGTTCATCAAGTTTACTCTTGACTTGCGTTTCCTGTCTTTCCTGTGGCCAACTAATGTTAAGTTTGGCCACAGCACGCGTTACAACCTCCATGAGCTCGTCATAATTAGGACATCGATTCACAATAGGCTTGTTTGAGATGAGCAAAATCTGCGCAGAATCGATCACTGGTGATCAGCGCGAGATGCATGCCGGTTAGAAATGTGTCCGAGTGCGGTCCGCCTTGCTCTGATGTCATGCTGACGTATGTCAAAAATCTCTCGCGAGCGCAAGGCGCACCTGTCGGATTCTGCAGTCCAGCAGTTGCTCTCCACCGACTGCGCTGATCAAAAGCATGATGGGAAACGACTTGCTGACGACACAGCTTAATGCTCATTGGTTTAAACAACTGTGATGTATTGTTCTCTTTTAAAATGTTTTGATTTTAAAACTCTAATATCATGTTTTATGTGTATATGTTATGTGTGAATATTCCCAAACTATCTGACAGTGCGATCTCTTTGGGTTATGCAATTTAATTTTTATAAAAAAAAAAAAATACATAAAAACACATTATGTCTGTAAAGAAAAAAAAAATTTATAAACATGTATTTGGTATGGAATTAAATAACAAGTACTTTGGGTGTCTTGTTCATTTTATTTATTTTCATATAAAAGCAACAGAACTTGAAGTACATCCAGTTTATTAGCAACACTGTGCACGAGCGTGAATCCCGCGATATCCATCTATGATCTCACAGGTGTCAGATCCACTGCGAGAAGAGAGAACTGTCCGGCTTGCCTGCGCTTTTTTCACTCCTCCTCTCACTGCAGCCGCCTACTCTCGCGTACATTTCAGGCGAGGCAAGGCGCATCTCAAACAAGCCTAATGACCGCAAGCAGCCCCCTCGAGAGCTGCCTGGGCGTGCTGCATTCCCAGACAAGACACACACATCTCGTGTGTGTCCCCAGCCGTCATGTAGCGCGGCAGGGAAACACACATTTTTTGAATTGCTCATGTAGCAGGGTGAAGTGTATCTGTGTTGATTATTGGCCAGTGTCATGTGAAACCATTGAACCTATCAACAGTCTGGTGTCATGGTATAAAATGGGGAGGTTGTTTGTCACTTGGGATGCGTCGTCGACACCCGTACCGCCCCTTTACGGAGGCCGCCATTTATGAATGGAGAGTATGAAGTGCTGTCTCGGCTCTGTGCGGCCGTGCACAGTCTGCCCCGGGCTTTGAGTTCATTGACGAGCAACCGGCGGTATGTTGAGGCCAGCGAACACGCATAGTGCTGCGCTGAGAACGTTTCCGATTTGAGTGACGAGAGCAAGGGTTTCACCTCTATATTGCGGGAAGAGATGCGCGTCTGTTGACGTAACGCACTGCTGTCTTGCCTGGGCTTAGTTTTGTCGTCTTTTCGTTGGAGCGAACTTGAACTTGCATAACAGCGAGCTGGGACGATTGCTCGCCGCAGTGTGCGAATTAACGTGGAAGCGCGGCTGTTTCTTCGCTGACTTGTTCTGCTCTTTGAGTGTGTGTGCGGCCGACCGTGGCATGTTTGTTTCATTTTGATTTGTCTCTTGGTTTGCTTCGAATTTTAGTTTAGATTTCTTTATTTTTGTCTTGTGCTCATTTTTGCGTATTTTGTATGTAATTTATTTTTCTTTGTTTGTTTAAGTTTAATTAGTTTATATATTTTGTTTGTGTATTTTTATTTATTTTATGTTTGTGAACTGACGGTTTCTTTCTTTTTGGGGGGGCTGGCTTTTACCAGTTAATGTTTATTGTTTGTCCTTTCTTTTCTCTCGTAAACAGCGTGACGAAGAAAGTGTATCGAGGAGGGGTTTAGCTGCTGTTTAAGGGGGTTCACATTGAGTGTTGTGTTTGAGTGACCTGACTTCACCAGAGCGGGTGTGTGTGGATATTAAGTGTGTTGTGTGAATTGAGGGTCACAGCAGGCCATCTCCCTCCTAATTAAGCTTTCTTGTGTATTTGTATTTTTGTATTTATTTCTTTATTTTGAAGTTTTGTAAAGTGGTGTTTGTTTTCCTTTTTCTTTTTGACATGTGAATATTGAGCCCTTGATGTTAATGTATTGATGGTTTTAAATTTTGTATTTGAATAAAGCTGCCTCATCATTGATATTCCCTGGCCTATGTCTCTCTGCTTACCCATTTCTTTTGGTAACGAACCTGTGCGCTCCCTGATTTGGGACTGATAGTTCCCGGTATATACCGGGTGGCGTAGTCGAACGTTATATAATAGTTTCATACAGTTCCCTCAAGTACCTGACGCCACTGGCTACACTCACTTACCATTATAATGCTTTGCAACAGACAATACAACACCAAATAGAACAAACTTCTCACATTCACAACACAGAGCGCTTGCTGAATAGCAAAAAGCTGACTTTTCTGTGTGCCGGCGTGCTTTTGTACACATCCGTATATGCCGTCACACACTTCGTCATCACGCAACGCCAATAGGATTGGACTGAGTTTCATTCATGAATTCAGACGCGCTACGCTGAAGGGCGTTCCCCTAGTGTCGTCACCGACGCAGTTCGAGTTCCCTCGAAAGGGAACTGCAGAGGGGGAGGACCAAGATGGCCGAGTAGGTAGACGCTTACTGTCGAGCTGTGCAACCGAAAACTTTGAATACGGTTAAAACAACCTTTCTGTTCGGACTTTATAATCATTTATAGTGCTTAACACTAAAGGAACTTTGTGAGGAGGATTTAACCTTTGAGATGTCGACCCGCGACAATAAAAGACCGCTGAAAAACCCAAGAGCAAAGTTGACAATGCCAACAGGTGATGCTAGCCACGCCGCCTCAGGAGGAAACCCTCTAATTGATAACATTCATGACTACACGACTGGCTCAGTGACTTTGCCAGTAATGGAGGATCTTACGGAAGAATTTCCTCCTCTGTCCCTGTCACCCAGACAATCTCCAGCTCCTAAAAAACCGATGCTTTCTTCCAAGGTAGAAGACATAGATGTCGTCGCTTCCCTGTCGAAACTAATAAATGAAAGAATGGATGGGCTGGCGTTGCAGCTAGATGGTGTAAAAAAAACTGTGGACTTCGCGTGTGAGGAGATAAAAGATGTGAAAAAACGAGTGGGTACTCTAGAAAACAGGATGACTAAAGAGGAGAGTCGCATGGACACACACCAGCAACAGATCTTCGACCTGGAACGGTACTCTCGGAGGTGGAATCTGAGGCTCCTTGGTGTCAAAGAAAATGAAAAGAACGATGTCCACCAGACTGCCATCGAGATCTGTCAAGCCGTTTTACCTGAATGCAAAAACCGCATCCGTGACACCGTTGACACTGTGCATCGCAGCGGCGCCAAGCTCCCTAACAGCAGCAAGCCCAGACCGATTCTCATTCAATTCATCTCAAGGGTGACCAGAGATAGCCTATGGAAAGCTGCAAAGACATCACAATTTCTCAAAGACAACCACTGGAAGTTTGCAGAGGATCTTTCAAAAGAAGATAGAGAACGTCGGAACAAGTTATGGCCCATCATCGAAAAGGCTCGCAGCGAGGGCAAGAAAGCTTACTACGTTGGATGTCGTGGATTTGTTAACGGGACAGAAATCTTCCCATCTTCAGGATAACCAAAGGTGGTAGCTTACATAGGCTATGTTCGCCTTGAATTGTTCTAAGTTATTACAATATAAAGCTACTATCATCACAATGTTACTGTGAAATTTAAAATAGGAACAAAGTATTTTTTCTTATCTTTCTTTAGGGATTATAACATTGCTTCCTATCTAGCACTATTCTGTAACCTACAGAAGCCGAGAATTTAAGTTTTGTTTATATTGTTTTTGCCAAATTGTTAGTTCATGCTGCAAAGCTCGATCCCTTTATGAGGTAGATCACTTAAATACTTTCCTTGTCTTACACATAAAACAAATTAGTTCGTATTTGTTATACGTTGTTATGTCACTTTCCTTTGTTTCACTTAATGCCAGGGGGTTGAGACAAATTTGTAAACGTAAAGCCTTATTTTTGTATGCAAAAAACTTTAAATGTGATTTCTCTTTCTTTCAAGAAAGCCATTCAGTAGCTGCTGATGTAAACTTCTGGAAGTCCCAATGGGGTAATGATGCATGGTATTCACATGGGTCAGAGAGGTCAGCTGGGGTCACAACTTTGAAAGGTTCTTTTAATGGCACTATTCTACATTCAGATTGTGATTCTTTAGGCCACTATATTTGTCTTCTAATTGATCATAACCACTCTATCTTTATTGTTATTAATATTTATGGTTACAATACCAAGCCTGAAAATGATAAACTAATTGATTCTATAGATGTAAGGTTAACTTTTTGGCTCTCCAAATACCCTAGCTCATTTATTTTAATTGGAGGTGATTTTAATATTACTTTAAATAATTCAATTGATAGGTGGCCCCACGTCCCAAATTCCAGAGATAATTTAAAAATGAAAACTTTTATGGAAAAATTTAATGTAGTTGACATTTGGCGAGAAAAGTTTCCTAATAATATATCCTATACCTGGAGTAACAGTTCAGGTTCAAGGAAATCCCGAATAGATTTTTACTTAATTTCTAATAATATACCGAAAGACAGTGTAACAGTCAATATCCTTACAACACCACTTACTGATCATCAGGCAATCTATATAAAGTTCCAACTCTCTGCTCATAATAACAATAGATCCTCATATTGGAAATTGAACAGCTCGCTCTTAGGACATAGCGCAGTAAAATTAGAAATTAAGCGGTTAATAAAGTTATATTGGGATAAGGGTAGGAAAAATAACCTGTATTCTGCTAATTGGGAACTTTTTAAATTTGAAGCAGGCAAATTTTTAAGGCAATATGGAGCTAAAATGGCTAAACTTAAGGCAGCAGCAGAAGAAAAACTAATTGTTCAAATCTCTTCAATATATCAACTACCACCAGATGGAGTATCAGAGGAGGATAAATTACATCTAAGAGAACTTCAATGTCAACTCGATGAATTATATCGTGGAAAAGCTGAAGGAGCTTTTGTTAGGTCGAGAAAAAGATGGATAGAGGAAGGTGAGCAAAACTCCGCATATTTCTTCCGCTTAGAAAAGCACAGATCCAAGACAAATACTATTCATCAGTTGAATATAAACAGCACTGTCACTGATGATGCCCAAAGCATCTCCCAATTCTGTTGTGCCTTTTATTCAAAGCTATATGAGTCTAAGTACAATGCAGATACAGCGACTAAATTTATCAACTCTATAAGTAATGTAAAAATGATAGAACACACTGATAGGGATTATTGTGACAGTCCACTTACGGAAGAAGAGGTTATTAAAGCTATTGCTCTTCTTAAAAATAATAAATCACCTGGCAACGATGGGCTGGTATCAGAATTCTATAAGTCATTTTCTGATCTACTAGCACCTTTCATGTTACAAGTATTTGTCGAAAGTATTGAAAGGAGTACTCTTCCATCAAGTCTCACGCAAGGCCTCATCACTCTAATCCCAAAGCCTAATAAGGATCCGCTTTTTATTGACAATTGGAGACCAATATGTCTTTTAAACAATGACTATAAAATCATGGCTTTAGTGTTGGCCAGAAGAATAAAAGACGTATTAGATGATATTATAGACGAAACTCAATCTGGTTTTATGAAGAATAGACATATCTCTAATAATCTCAGACTTGTTTTTGACATTTTGGATTACTCAGATCTGATACAGGATGACTCATTTATCCTCCTCTTAGACTTCTACAAAGCCTTTGATTCTATTGAGCATGAATTCATATTTCTCTCTCTTAAAAAATTTGGCTTTGGTGATATGTTCTGTAATGCTGTCATGGCCCTGTATTCAAATGCTAATAGCTCCGTTAGAATGAAAAATGGCACAACGTCAAGATTTAATCTTAAACGCGGGATCCGACAAGGATGCCCGATCAGCCCTTATTTGTTCTTACTTTGCATGCAAATTCTTGCCTCTCATATTTCTAATAGCATCATGAAAGGTATTAGCATAGCAGGTAAAGAAATACTCATCAGCCAACTAGCTGATGATACGACAATTTTTCTTAAGAATGCCAGTCAGGTGCCTATTGCCTTAAAAATTATTGAAGAATTTTCCACAGCTTCTGGCTTGACCTTAAATTTAAGCAAATGTCAATTATTACCTGTCAAAGATTGTGAGGATCAGAATATTTGTAAGATTCCCAACCTAAAGGAAGCGAATTATTTAGGCTTAATCATTTGTAAAGATGAAAAGAGAAGAATTCTGTTAAACTTTCCACCGCTTATTAAAAAAACACAAACCAAATTAAGTCAGTGGTTGCATAGAGACCTAACAGTAAGAGGGAGAGTCTTGCTCTCAAAAGCAGAAGGCTTGTCTCGACTAACATATGCAGCTCTTTCTGTTCCTGTAGACAACAAAACTTGTAAGGATATCGATTGTATGCTTTTTAACTTTCTTTGGAAGAATAGAACACATTACATCAGGAAAAATGTCATAATGAATAACTATGAACATGGTGGGCTAAATGTGTTAGACTTTACTACTCTAAACAATACTTTTAAAATCAACTGGGCCAAACATTTTCTTAAAAATCCTGTTTCCATTTGGAATTTTATTCCTAACTATATATTTTCTAGATTTGGTGGTTTGAGTTTCATATTAGGTTGCAATTACAATGTAGACAAAATACCGGAAAAGCTCTCTTTATTTCACAAACAAGTTTTGTTAGCATGGTCCCTCATATATAAGCACAACTTTTCTCCCCATAAATATATTATATGGAACAACCGAGATATTTTGTATAAGAATAAGTCATTATTTTTTTCTAACTGGATTGAGAAACAGATTATTTTAGTGTTTCAACTGTTCAATAGTGATGGACAACGTATGTCTTATACAGAATTCTTAAACACTTATAAGTTTCCAGCCACACCGAAAGAATATGCAATAGTATATGATGCTATACCTTCTGGTGTCAAAATACTATTTAGAAGTGTTGATTTTAATGTCTCTTCTGTTCCTTTCTACAATCCAATTGATTCAGATATAGGTAAAATTTGTCTGACCTCTTCTAGAAATAACAATAAATATGTACGGTCTTTGTTTCAGAAAGAAGTGATATCTGTTCCACATGTTGTTTCATACTGGAATTCTTTTTTAAATGATATTAATTGGAAAAAAGTATGGACAATTCCCAATAAGTTTTTTGTTACAAACAAAGTTAAAGAAATTTCTTTCAAAATTATTCATAAGTACTACCCTGCTAACCACTATATGACGAAATTCAAAAGGGACATTGATGTGAACTGTTCTTTTTGCGGAAATCACCCTGAGACCACCCAGCACCTTTTTTGGATCTGCACACACTCCAAAACCTTCTGGAAGGACTTCTGCAGCTTTATTATGAAATAACTTTACAAGGACTTTACTTTGAAGTGGGAAAATATTGTGTTTTGTTTTTTTAGAAAACAAAGTAAAGAAGATATGTTTTTTATTATAAATTTATTAATTGTGCAAGCTAAATTCTATATCCACAAATGCAAATATATAAAACAAAAACCGGCCTTTAAACATTTTTATTGTGATATGTTATCATATATAAAGTTAATTAGTGGTTCATTGAACAAAAAGGCTATGAAAACTAGAAATATTTGTATAACTTACAATTTGTTTGAATGTATGTGATGTCTATCCCCCTGGCAAGGGTAATATAAAGTTGTATACTTTGTATACTGATGTTTACTTTTGTGCAATAAAAAAAAGAAAAAAAAGAAAAGAAAGGGAACTGCACATTTCTTGTCTATTCCACCCACTGCCTCTCAAAACGAAACTAAGCGCTGTTACAAGAGCTTAATACTGTATGTGGGAGAGCATTGCTATAGATAGTGACAATATTGTATTGCAATATGTAGCACTTCAAAGTCAATACCAAATCAAAACTAGTTAGCACATTAGTTGCAATTGAAAAGGTTTAATGACAAAATATGGTTATGGTTACACTTAAAATAGATACAAAATATATGTACAGTATGAGCTGATGATAACTTATATTATTAACTGTACCCAACATATATGAAAAATGTTACCTGAGAGAGAGAGAGAGACCAAACAAAAGCGCTGATTTGCTGATCCCCGTTACCCCGAACATAAATAGCAAGTCCTTCTTTACATATAGTATCTTACTACTATGCAATTATATAAACTGTACATTCATTACATCACTTTACCTCTGTCTCGATCCCCTTTTATCCTCTTCTCTTCTTTTTGGCACTGTATCTATTGCAGACTATAATGCTAATTTATAATGTGTCATGTAAATTCGGCCATATGTCACAATCAGGAACTAAAATCATCGTGTCTAGACCCAGTGCGATCATGGGAGAAGAGAAGTGTCACACCATGAAATGTAAACAGAAAAACAAGCAATACACTGACACTAGAAACCTTTTATAATGACAGCATTTTTATAACCGTTTTGGTCACATTTGGTTGGGAAAAAAAGAATAATTAGCTATTATTATTATTATTATTATTGTTTGCATCTGTGAAAATCGGTGCTACCATGAGCTAATTAATTGCATTCCCGCTTAAAATGAGCGTTCATAAATATTTCATTATGTTTCTCCGGAATCAGCCAGCGCGAAGGACGTCTATATTCTGATTGGTTGCTGGCGTTTTTCCGCTGCTTGCCGCTGAACCGCTTCATAGATCATTACCATAAAGTTGAGCTACTTTCAACTTTCTGATTGAAGCTCTTGTCGCTTAAAACGCCCAAAACACGACGCCGATGGATTTGACGCTCCTTGCCGCTGAGAGAAGCCAGCTCCCATTGAAATGAATGACTTCCGGTAACTTTGGAAGCTCAAGTCGGCGGCGTTGTGTGTACGTATACCAAGGGGGAAATCCATCAGCCGGAAACGGGGCCGCCATTGATTAGCAGACCATCACCTGCTGTTAGCATTCCATTACCTAAAATAAAGTAACTCTATACCAATGTAAACTAAACAAATCTAAATCAGTCACTGGTAATGAACATTGTAGTTGGCTGATGGTTTCGCAGCAGCATCGGCATCTAGTCCACCTGTGGAGTCGCGGGTGTAGTTGTGATCTCTGGCGGGTTCTTGATCCTCCGCGACTGTAGGCTGTTCATCCGCTTCATCTATAGCAGAGTCGCTATCCTGAAACTCTTCAACTACTCCAAGACGCGCATTAATCCGATCGAAAACTCACTGGCGAAGTACATGAGTCTCCCCCCAGCTGTTCCACGAATATGGGCTTGGTGTAGTACCAAATTTTAGTCTCTTCCGCTCACTTTTCGAGACTCCTTGTCAAAGTGCAAGCTGCACACAAACATACTACCCCGACTTATATGGAACGAAGGACCTTCGTCACTCATTATTAATCTCACCCAAGCCTTTCGGAGGTGTTCGTCCTTTGGGAAGTCATGGAAGCTAAGGAACCTTTGTTTTGAGCAGCCCGGCACACTGCAATAGCACCGGCGAGAGGAGGAGGCCAGAGTTTCTCTGGTAACTAACTGACCACCGGAAGAGCGAGGACACTGCTTGGAGATTTCAAACGTTCCAAAACCAGGAAATGAGATAAAGGCCTATTGTATGACGTGACAGTTTGTCCTAAAGCTTGTCTTTTTTTGCTACACACTCAAAATAATTTACTTTTTCTTCACAAAAGAGTATACTTTCAGGGCATAGTGGGCCTATAAGTAGGCGAATGAGACGCAGCATGACTCTGGCATCTAAGTCTGTTGAGTCCTCGTTTGTGCTCGTCAGTCATTATTCCCTCAGCTGGGCGGCGAGGGCATTTGTTCCCCACAGCGCCATCTAGAGGATGCAGTGTGAGTTCACATCCGAGAGGAAAGTCTCAGGTTACAGAAGAAGCCATGGTTCCATGAAAGGGAAATGAGACTGTGATATAATCTGATCAGATGAGAGTCTCTTTCTGCTTCATATGAGACACATGATGATCCTCATTGAGCTTCAGATCAGATTCTCTGATTTCTCTTCACTGTCTCTGATCCTGAAACTAAAGGCCTTTGAGTTTCACCTCAAATCTACTTCTGACATCTAGTGGACAAAGATGAAAACTGCAGATCATATTCTGTGTGTTAGGAGGAATAGAAAACACACACTCATACAGATTTATTTACAATGCCTTCATTTCTATTTTAAACAAGTGACATTCTCTCAGTTTAATTCACTGAATGTCATTCATTATCAACTCACAAATAATAATGTGATTTTACATTTTGTGTGAATGACTGAACTTCTAGCAACTTCTGCTTTAATGTATACTATGATGTGTTTGTGAACAGTAGATATTGAGTATTGAGTAAGTGTTGATCTGTTGTTGTTCTGAACAGCTTCAGTTCGTCTGTTAAAGTCACTAATGTTCTGCTGATGGAAATCAGTGTTAATAAATCAGAGATGATTAAATGAGCAGCTGATGGAGTTTATCAGATCTGAGTTTTACATTTAACATTCAGACTCTTGAAACTCTTCAGGAAACAATACGGCTGCGTCTCACATCAGATATTCAGAGGAGATATTGATCTGAAGAAGTACTAAGGTATGTTCTGTGTGAGTGAATGTGTGGATTTATTTTCATCTTCTAGAGAAATGACATCTTTCAGTCGCTTTTAAATGAGGAAAACATATTATACTGAGACTCATGATTGTAATGCATGTATGAGTGATCTGAGTTTGTCATATTGTTGAATCAGGAGCTGATGGAGATTTGCCTGATATGAAACATCATCATCAGCTTCTGCTAACAGAAGAATCCAGAAACACAGTCTCTGGGAAGAACATCAATTATTCCCTGTTTCTAACTCTATCAGAAAGAGAAACAGAGAGATCTTCTGTGTGAAACGACAGATGAAGCACATGATGGAGAAAGCGGAGAATAAAAGTGATTCTGTCATAAACTCATCATCATAATCACAGGCTGCTTTATGATATTAAAGCTGGAAGCGTCACAGAATTCACTGGAACTAAAGAGATCTTGATTCTGATCAAACCATTCAAACCTTCAGAATAATATCAAAACAGCAGAAGTCATATTTTATAGTGACGCACATTTGACATCTTTGTGTTTGACTTCAATAATGATTCCCTTCAAATTACAACTTGTTGATTTTCATATTCCCTGATGAACTGAAATCTGTAAGTGTTTTCATTTGTTGCTGTAAAACACATTTTCATCTGTAGCTTCTTTAACTCTGCTGTGATTCTGATGATCTCCTGTAGAGGGAGACACGAGACTGCAGGACAGGGTCAAAGGGCAATCTGGAGCCGCTTTATTTCACGTTTAGTTTTATTTTCACTTTTATGTTTATTTGTATAGTGCTTATACATACTGTGACAAAGTAACGTCATATACATCAGAAATACACAGATAATACAGTCATGCAGTTACAGTGGTTAACGGCACATATTCATTTAGGCAGAAACAATGAACACATTAAAGATGATTACAGTATATTATCTTACAGTGTTATACAGTATTGTTCAGATTACAGTATATAGATGATGATGTGTTGATTCATCGGCCAATCAGTGATGACATGATGTCATTTCCCTGCAGCTCTAGAGTCGGTCATGTGACATTTCCAGCTCAGGTGATTGGCTCGAGTCAGTCCAGCATCAGAACTCTTTACAATATGCATTAAAGACAACATCCAAACACTATCAAATACAATGTTGCCTTTAATATGAGGTGAATATTACTTGCTTGTAGCTATTATTAAAAATATGTAGGCTACAATATACAATAAAATAAAATATAGTATAAATAAATGATTATCACATGACCAGTGGTGGCCAATAGTGAGACTACATTGGTGATGAAGATGATGATGAAGATGAAGATGAAGATGATGAAGTTCAGGTCTTCAGCTGCTGATGGATGTCAGTGATGATGATGATGATGATGATGGTGATGATGATGATGATGATGATGGTGATGATGATGATGGTGGTGATGATGATGGTGATGATGATGATGATGGTGATGGTGATGATGATGGTGATGATGATGATGATGATGATGGTGATGATGATGATGATGAAGATGATGATGATGATGATGATGATGATGATGAAGATGATGATGATGATGATGATGGTGATGATGATGATGATGAAGATGATGATGAAGAAGAAGATGATGATGAAGATGTGCAGGTCTTCAGCTGCTGATGGATGTCAGTGATGACGATGATGATGATGTTGTGTGTTCTGGAGTACATGATGAAGGGTTTGATGAGAATCTCTCCTCAGTTTTGACATCAGAATCAAACTTTACAGGCTCGTCTGGATCACAGGAGACTAGAAATCACAAATATATTGAGTTTATGGGATATTGTTCTCCATCACAACAATCACAAGCTTCAATAGTCTATAGCTTTAATAGTGCAGAAAGTCTGAAGAATCAGTTTGAATAGTAAATCTACTCTCTTAATAATTTGGGGTTAAAATGGTAAACGGACTGCATTTATACAGCGCTTCCAACAGACCCACGGCCACCAAAGCGCTTTACATATCGCCTCACATTCACCCATTCATTCACTCATTCATACACCGACGATTATATTAGAAATAACCCCAACAAGTAACCCAACTATGGGTTGGTGTAGCACTTTCCCAACTGTGGGTTATTTGTAAATCTAACAACAGGAATAAAATGTGTTGAAGAATTAAAGTTCAATAATGATCAAACACTCACAGTCTGGCTTTATTCTCTCCATACTGCTCGATCTATCAAGTCTCTCTCCTCTTTCCTCTGGTGATTCACTGGTTTGTGTCTCATTTCTGTCCTCCATTTTTCTCTCAGTCTTCTTGTTTTCTGCTGATCTGTGATTTCTGCTGATTTTCTTTCTCCTCTTCATTTGAATCTGTTCAATCACACAGACAGAGTTTCATTAAAGCGATATAACATCATATCACGAGACATCAGATCAACTCCTGATCAACATCTGCATGAGCTCAGTGTTATTACAGCATCTCAGATTAACTCTACAATATTCACAATAATCAATGATGATGAGAAATGACAAATATAGAAATGTGAGTTTATGTGTGTGTCTGCGTCAGGAATCTGCGTATTATCATCATAATGGGGAAACCAGTCTTGGGCTCCATGATGATATGAGTTATAGTTTATGGAGTGAATGATGTAAATGATTTATATAGTGTAAATAATGATCTTCCAATAGAGTGAATGAAAAGTTATAGTTTAGAACTGATTTTGCACATTCAGACACTAGAAGATGAAACACTGTTCATAAATAAAAGTGTTTGATATTAAACATCATAAATACTCAGTTTGGTTCACCGCTATTAATGCTGTTGTGTCTGACTAGACTCTGCATGTTTTTCTGTTTTGGTTTGTTAGATCGTAACTTTTTGTCCCCCATTCTTCTCTCTCGTCACATGTGTAATTATCCTGTAGTTTGTGAAGCTCAACACATGTTCTCTGTGCTGTAATTTATCATATATTCTGACTTTGGTAATTTCTGTTCAAGAGAATACAGTAGTTCAGTTCAGAGTGAAGTTTGACATCAGTTAATGATTGTTGAGCAATACAGGTTTACATTTCAGTTTCACTATATAGAGACATTAATGTCTGGATTTAAACAATTAATAGAAATCTCTTTAGAGAACAATTAAAGATAAAGTGTTTTAGTCACCTTGTGATGAGCAGAAGAGAGGAGACATCCAGCGCAGCGCTGAGAGATCAGACCGCTCAGCTTTTATACAGTGAAGGTTAAACTCCTCTGGCTCCTCTTCTGGCTCCTCTTCTGGCTCCTCCTCTGGCTCCTCCTCTGGCTCCTCCTCTGGCTCCTCCTCTGGCTCCTCTTCTGGCTCCTCCTCTGGCTCCTCCTCTGGCTCCTCCTCTGGCTCCTCCTCTGGCTCCTCTTCTGGCTCCTCCTCTGGCTCCTCTTCTGGCTCCTCTTCTGGCTCCTCCTCTGGCTCCTCCTCTGGCTCCTCCTCTGGCTCCTCCTCTGGCTCCTCTTCTGGCTCCTCCTCTGGCTCCTCTTCTGGCTCCTCCTCCTCTCCTCCTCTGGCTCCTCCTCTGGCTCCTCTTCTGGCTCCTCCCCTGGCTCCTCTTCTGGCTCCTCCTCTGGCTCCTCTTCTGGCTCCTCCTCTGGCTCCTCTTCTGGCTCCTCCTCTGGCTCCTCTTCTGGCTCCTCCTCTGGCTCCTCTTCTGGCTCCTCCTCTGGCTCCTCTTCTGGCTCCTCCTCTGGCTCCTCCCCAGATATGGTTTGTATTCTGTTTATACACAGTCACAGGCAATCAAGCCACACTTACAACTTCACTTTTTTCTTCTGCTGCGGTTTCATCAGTATCCGAGGATCACACACGTGTCACTCATGCCACACTCTTCCATTTCCTGTTTCACTTCCTGTCATCACAGAATCTCACACTGTAAGGAGCTTCTACCCGTTTGTACTTTCTTCAGTTGTTTCAAGGTCTGTATCTGGTCTCTTCTTCTTCTGATTCGTCCTCTAATGCTCCTTCACTGCATCTCCTCCTCCTCGTCACTAGTGTCTGGATCAATGATCTGATGAAGAACATCGTGCACAGAGAGCTTCTTCTCCATTGAGCTGCTACAGAATAAACACTGAAGCATTTATATGTGTCTGTGCTATAACGTCTATATTTGTACATTTTCATCTTTTTCTGTGTGAGAACATCAATGTCCCAAAACACAATATCATCATATTTTGTCTGAAAACTGTGACGAAACAAAGAACATGAAAGAAAGATTCTTCTGAAACAGGGTCACACACACACACACACACACACACACACACACACACACACACACACACACAAACACTCATATATATACACACGCACATACACACACACACACACACACACACACAAACACTCATATATATACACACCAGGGCCGTGCACAGACATTTTGAGGGGCAGTGGCTTAAACCAAAAAAGGGGGCACTATAAGGAGTTTGAATGAGGCAGTATCATCTTAATACAGAAAATTAAAAACAACTCTTTTATATGGGCAATAAGATTACAATTAGGATTTAGTGCAAAATCAAGTTATGTTGTTATAATTACTCTTCCAATTAAATAATTCAATGTCAATGCCAGTTTAACTGTCTGATGCTCAGTGGGCTCTCACTCTCTGAGCTGCCTCATCCTATGGAAGTAGTATAGACATTTAATTTAATATTATACACTTAAAGTATAAATTGAAATGATATACAGGTTACAACAGTTATAAAGTCACACCGGGGTAAAATGCGCATTTGACTTAATTCTCTTTTATACCACTCAATGGCACAAATTCTGCTCAGCACTTTTTTTCATAAACGCTTTTGATGATGGACTTGGAAATTTGGCTGATCATTGACTTGATCAAAGTTGATTCTGTGCTAATTTAATCTACTATTTTATATATATTTTTTAATGTTTTAGACTTATGTAGCAATTTAAATACAAAGATCTCAAGAATCTTGTTTCTGTATTTTTAAAATGAAAATTATGACAGATAGCCTATATTTATTGAACAAACATTTATTATTTAATTTATCAAAATAACTCCAAAATTGTTATAAACTTTACTAAAGTGATTGGTTTGAACAAGTATCAACTTAGACATTATTAAAAGCATATTAATTTAGCTTAAGTATTTTTATCAATACTGTGTGTCTTACCATGCTGGTTTTACCCCGTGTGTACCTCCTTGCCACCTCATACATTAATAAGATTTTTAAACAAACCACCTTTCTGATTTATTTTCACACAAAATCTGTTGCTCCATAAATTTTCAAACATATATTGTTCTGCAATCATACACTGGGAGTAGTGAAAATTAGAATTCTTGTTCAATCAAATTATTTAACCTGATCTAATCTAATATAAATAACACTAATAAATAAATCACGAATAAATAACATTTTCTGTTGTTTGCAGATTTTGTAGACAAAAAAACAATGCCTTCACAAAATTAGAAGAACGGAGTGAGAAAGAGCAAAGACAAAGCCTATTCAACATGGCAAAAATTGAATCAAAGTTCTAGAAAGCCAGAGGGTAAATCATTATGTATAGAATATTTAGCAGACAGTTTTTCACACTTTAACTCCTGTAAATATATTTCCCATTATAATCAGTTGCCTTAGTTGATATAGTATCTATCTATAACATACATCATATTTATAATATTTTAATGAGACCATATTAACATTATACATAATAAAAAGGTAATATACTATATATTATCTAAATGTGTTCTAATCTAAATGAATAGTACCTTAGTATAGTAGGTTACAAGGTGGCTAACGGCACAAAACACATTTGCTTTTCTTCCAAGAACATGGATGTTGCACGAGTTGTAACTTGTTAGCACTATTTGAAGACCAGGAGCAAAACATTTTGCGACAGAAATACAAAACATATTACCAAAATACTAATTTTGTGGATCGACTACTGTCTGTAATGTGGAATGTAATTTGTAATCTACCTGTGAATGGGACGAAATTCTATTCTGAATCTGTCGTCGGAGAGCGGGCACATGCTTGTCTACGAGTGACGCTGCGGAGCGAGCAGGAAAACACGGAACGGATTAGCGGAATCAGTGGATCTTTAGCGGAGCGATAACAGAACGTTTTTATGGGAATCTTCTGGAGGGTTAGGGAGGGGGGCGAGAGGGGCACCTCAGCTGATGAGGGCAGAAGGGCAGTGGCTCTAGCCACCGGGCCACCCCCCTGTGCACGGCCCTGTTCCGCTAATCCGTTCCGTGTTTTCCTGCTCGCTCCGCAGCGTCACTCATAGACAAGCATGTGCCCGCTCTTCGACGACAGATTCAGAATAGAATTTCGTCCCATTCACAGGTAGATTACAAATTACATTCCACATTACAGACAGTAGTCGATCCACAAAATTAGTATTTTGGTAATATGTTTTTGTATTTCTGTCGCAAAATGTTTTGCTCCTGGTCTTCAAATAGTGCTAACAAGTTACAACTCGTGCAACATCCATGTTCTTGGAAGAAAAGCAAATGTGTTTTGTGCCGTTAGCCACCTTGTAACCTACTATACTAAGGTACTATTCATTTAGATTAGAACACATTTAGATAATATATAGTATATTACCTTTTTATTATGTATAATGTTAATATGGTCTCATTAAAATATTATAAATATGATGTATGTTATAGATAGATACTATATCAACTAAGGCAACTGATTATAATGGGAAATATATTTACAGGAGTTAAAGTGTGAAAAACTGTCTGCTAAATATTCTATACATAATGATTTACCCTCTGGCTTTCTAGAACTTTGATTCAATTTTTGCCATGTTGAATAGGCTTTGTCTTTGCTCTTTCTCACTCCGTTCTTCTAATTTTGTGAAGGCATTGTTTTTTTGTCTACAAAATCTGCAAACAACAGAAAATGTTATTTATTCGTGATTTATTTATTAGTGTTATTTATATTAGATTAGATCAGGTTAAATAATTTGATTGAACAAGAATTCTAATTTTCACTACTCCCAGTGTATGATTGCAGAACAATATATGTTTGAAAATTTATGGAGCAACAGATTTTGTGTGAAAATAAATCAGAAAGGTGGTTTGTTTAAAAATCTTATTAATGTATGAGGTGGCAAGGAGGTACACACGGGGTAAAACCAGCATGGTAAGACACACAGTATTGATAAAAATACTTAAGCTAAATTAATATGCTTTTAATAATGTCTAAGTTGATACTTGTTCAAACCAATCACTTTAGTAAAGTTTATAACAATTTTGGAGTTATTTTGATAAATTAAATAATAAATGTTTGTTCAATAAATATAGGCTATCTGTCATAATTTTCATTTTAAAAATACAGAAACAAGATTCTTGAGATCTTTGTATTTAAATTGCTACATAAGTCTAAAACATTAAAAAATATATATAAAATAGTAGATTAAATTAGCACAGAATCAACTTTGATCAAGTCAATGATCAGCCAAATTTCCAAGTCCATCATCAAAAGCGTTTATGAAAAAAAGTGCTGAGCAGAATTTGTGCCATTGAGTGGTATAAAAGAGAATTAAGTCAAATGCGCATTTTACCCCGGTGTGACTTTATAACTGTTGTAACCTGTATATCATTTCAATTTATACTTTAAGTGTATAATATTAAATTAAATGTCTATACTACTTCCATAGGATGAGGCAGCTCAGAGAGTGAGAGCCCACTGAGCATCAGACAGTTAAACTGGCATTGACATTGAATTATTTAATTGGAAGAGTAATTATAACAACATAACTTGATTTTGCACTAAATCCTAATTGTAATCTTATTGCCCATATAAAAGAGTTGTTTTTAATTTTCTGTATTAAGATGATACTGCCTCATTCAAACTCCTTATAGTGCCCCCTTTTTTGGTTTAAGCCACTGCCCCTCAAAATGTCTGTGCACGGCCCTGCTCCTCATGTGAGTTTCTCTGACACGCACACGCACACACACACACACACACACACACGCACACACACACACACACACACACACACACACACGTTTGCATAATTTACTCCTGCTGTTTTCTGTCATTATCTGCATTATGTGTCATTGTGTTTTCCCCGTTTAAGATTCTTTGTCTAAATCAAGTTCTTCATTTCTTTGACACATTTACTGTAACAGTAAACTAAAAACTGAATTAATCATGGCAATAAAAGTCCAGATACAAACACACTATTATAAATAAAAAGCATAAAATGATCAGTTGTGTGTTTGTACTGAACTCATTTTCTCCACGGCTCATTCAGTGCCGGTTACACTCATGACCTTTATTCTCCTGACACACACAAGATCATCTTTTACAGTAAAATAACAGATCTGAGTATAACTCACAGTCTAATCTAACACAGCAGATTATTTAAAGTGTGTGTTCACCCATTAATGAAGTTTCTGTCAGTAATTACTCTCCATCATGTCGTTCCAAACCTGTAAGATATTCGTTCATCTTCAGATCAGAAATGAAGATATTTTTGATGAAATCTGAGAGGTTTCTGATCAGACTATTGTTCATGCGCTGCAGAAAAGACCGAGAGACTAATCAGAGGCCAAGCATTAAAATAATAATAATGTGTAATGTAATGCATTCAGGACTGGCAAACCTTTCTAAGACATTTATGGGTTAGAAAACAAACTCTCTGAAGAATGTGTGAGAAAACCTGTTTTGAGACAAAAATATATTTTTCGCTTGACCATCCAGCAAAACTCACTGAGACTCACTGGTGATATTTATTTCTGATATTTCTGCATGACTTTAATATGTTTAGAAGGAGAGGAGGCTTGTCGCCTTCGGGTGTTCCTGATGTTCATGTTCTGCTGCGGTTGCAGAGAGTTTGTAAAGTCCACTGTGGATCAGTGTGTTTCTCAGCCTGATGTCAATGTGTGTGTGTCGCTGAACTCTAGATGACAACCTGACATTTAAGAACAGAAGAGGTTGTTTGGGGACAATGAAGCCTGAGAAATATTCTGTGTGATAAGTTAAAATAAAGTTGGTGTTCAAAGTTCATAGACTTACTTTAATCCTTAAAGGTAGTGTAGGTAGGATTGTTATAAAAAACTTTTTCCCAAATTTGTTTAAACTTTTTATATATATCAATGCATAATTAAAATGTAAGTACTCTGATAAAAAGAGTATAAAAATCGAGTGACTCTAGACCGTTTAATCTGTATTAAACACAGCTCATTATTTCCATTCGGGACGGAACAAAGGATTGGCTTAGGCGACTGTCACTCTCTCGCAACCATGGCAACCACCCTTTTGCCACACAGGATCTGCCCATATGCGCGCGCACCCGTTTGATTTGAGGAATTCAAGAGGCACGGAACCTAGGAATAGCAAAACAATGGCAGAGAAAGAGCAATCAAAAATTCACATTACCGGCATATGCAGTTAGCGAAGGCAAACAAGGCAAAAAAGGAAGACAGTGCTAGAAAAGGTAATGAACAAAAAGTCTTTGAATAAAACGCGTGTCAATATCCTCGGACCCTAGTTGCACGGCCTCTTGCACGACCTCCTCTGCTTCGCCCTCGACCCCCCGGACCTGTCCTCGAGCTGACGATGCGGTACTTGTCTCTGGAGTGTAGTCCTCATCAGAGTCAACAATGCTTTCATCATGGAAACTCTTACATGCAGAACACCATATATGTTATGAATCTTACACGAAATTCACCTTCATCACAGTGTAAATGATGGTAATGGAAAAACGTGTATCATGCAACCTGTTTTTAGCTTTGCCTTATAGATAACTAGCTCGTTAGCGAATCAAAAAATATATATTTTAAACTTTACCAATATCAATATGCTAGCTTGATAGTGAGTACTAAAATACATCATATTTGTTTATCTTCATAATGATAAAGTTAGATTTTTTTTATTACATGTGATTCTGACATGATGACATCATCTACAGACACTCGATTTTTATACTTTCTTTTTCAGAGTACTTACATTTTAATTATGTTTTGATATATAAATAAAGTTTAAACAAATTTGGAAAAGAAGTTTTTTATAAAAATCCTACCTACAATACCTTTAATCTGAGATGCTGTAATAACACTGAGCTCATGCAGATGTTGATCAGGAGTTGATCTGATGTCTCGTGATATGATGTTATATCGCTTTAATGAAACTCTGTCTGTGTGATTGAACAGATTCAAATGAAGAGGAGAAAGAAAATCAGCAGAAATCACAGATCAGCAGAAAACAAGAAGACTGAGAGAAAAATGGAGGACAGAAATGAGACACAAACCAGTGAATCACCAGAGGAAAGAGGACAGAGACGTGATAGATGTGAGAGTATAGAAATAAAGCCAAACTGTGAGTGTTTGATCATTATTACTCTTACAGTGTTGCTACACAGCAAAAACCCCAGTGTTAAATGAACACTGCTCTGGTTATGTTAAACACAACCAACACCATCAGATCACCTTTTCTATTTGTTCATCTGGCTGTTATAACTCAGGTACAGCAGCCAAACAAAATCTAAAGTTAATGATTTAAGGGTCAACAGCCAAACTAAAACAAACACTGATCACCATAATGGTGACTTAAAATGACTATTTTCTCCTTCAGTGATTCTGCTTGTTAACATCAGGTGACTTCAATAATGCTCAGTCATCACTCAATTATTCACTTAATTATCTCATTAACTTTAACACTGCTTCAGTGTTACTTATAACACTCTGAGTGTGGACTCTTATAAACACTGAGTGTGGACTCTTATAAACACTGAGTAGAGTTCATTTAACACTGGGGATTTTGCTGTGTAGATTTACTATTATTTTCTTCACAATCCTGTTATAAAGTTCCACATTCACAGAGATTCATCACTTTCTACAGTGTTTCTACAGTGCTCCCTGTTCAACAGTCTGCGCGCCTCGAGTGTGCTGTGGTTGTGTATGTGTGTTATTTCTGTTTTCTTTTTGATGCTCATTTTTAAGTTATTTTGTTGATTCAGTAACGCTGTGAACGGTAGAGCGTGTGACAGACAGTTCCTCGAGATCCACTGGAGAATAAACTGTGTGTTGTGAAAAGCCAATCGCCTCTGAGAGTCTGTCTGGCCTCTAATAACTCACTGAGCTTTCCATATTTCCTCCAGACACAACGCGTTACACAACAAACACACTTCACATGTGTTCAGTTCACTGGAGAACAACTCGTCTGTAAGAGACTGAAGCCCCACCGAAATATTCATCCACCAGAAAACATAGAGCTCTGTATATACACACACACACACACCTGTTGTTCACTTCTCTAGGGCCGTTAAAAGAAGATGCAGAGCGTGTTTGAGTCTCTCCAGCTCTACAGCGCCACCTTGAGGCTGAATAATTCAAGAACACTAGATCTCTGACAGAAGTGTGTGTGTGTGTGTGTGTGTTCAGTCTTAGTAACTAGAGATCACACAGTTAGAGTTATGAAGACTTCAGATGATCATAACTCTGAGTCAACACATTATCATCTATATACTGTAATCTGAACAATACTGTAAGATAATATACTGTAATCATCTTTAATGTGTTCATTATTTCTGCCTAAATGAGTACATGATGTGAACTACTGTAACTGCATGATTGTATTATTTGTATATTTCTGATGTATGGACGTTACTTTGACGTTACTTTGTCACAGTATGTATAAGCTCTATACAAATAAACGTAAAAGTGAAAATAAACCTAAACATGTGAAATAAAGCGGCTCCAGATTGCCCTTTGACCCTGTCCTGCAGTCTCGTGTCTCCCTCTACAGGAGATCATCAGAATCACAGCAGAGTTAAAGAAGCTACAGATGAAAATGTGTTCTCTTACGAGAGGTTCTCTCGTATTGCGTAAGTAGCTTACGCTTCGGGAAAGTTCTCTTTCTTCGAGATCTGAAGCCAAAAGCACTCTCTACGGGCGGCTGCCCCGAGTGCGAGGAACTTTCAATGTCGACCCTGCGGGCTCGACTTGAAGTTTTCGACCAAGCTGTCGCTCCGCCTGTCCCTGCCGGGCCGCGCAAGAAGAAGCGCCGCTCGCAGAGACCACCGGAGACTGTTGTGACTGAGGAGCTCGCCGGAACCTCTCCCTCGAGCTTCTCTCTCGCCCTCTCCGCCCCCCCTCCCGGCCGCTCAACCGCCGGCTCTCGCCCGCGCCGCCGCCGCGTCAGGGGATGAGGCGAATGAGATAGACACTCTCCCTCTGTTCGAGCCGCGCTACTGCGCCGCTCACAAGGGATGGCAGAAGCGGATGGTCTCGGAGCGAGCTTCCTCTCCCTCTGTTCGAGCCGCGCAAACTGCGCCGCTCACAAGGGATGGCAGAAGCGGACGGTCTTGGAGCTCTCTTTATGTTACAAGAAAGCTACTCCGTCCTCGCGCGTCACTCACCGGCGAAAAGGAGAACAGAGTGTTTTCGTCCCGCTGTGGCCGGACCTACCTCCATTTCTCAGTCCCCTCTTAAGTTCAGGCGACTGGAATTGTTCATATCGCAGTGTACGAGCCTGTTATAAATACACGCACGCCTGCAAGCAAACGCCGTCACAAGACATGACGCTCTGTTATTGCTATTGTATTCTCCCCTGTGGCTCAGTGGCGGAATCTTAGACTTTCGTGCCAGAGACCCGTGTTCGATCCCGGCTCTCGCGGCAGTTAATAATTTATGCTGTTCGCTTCTCCGAGCTCGCGGCCAGCTTTTCTTACATACAGAAAGCGAACCCGCTCTCCCCCTTGTTGGGCCGCGCAGATTGCGCCGTTCACAAGGGATAACAGAACGGACGGTCACGAGCAACGTTCAGCGCGCGCGCCTCACTCACCGGCGAAAAGAGGAGAGAGAGTGTTTTAGTCCCGCTGTGGCCGGACAAACCGCCAATTCTCACACATTTCTCAGTCCCCTCTTAAGTTCAGGCGGCTGGAAATATTACTATTGCAGTAAACGAGCCTGTTTTATACACGCACGCCTGCAAACGAACATGAGGTCGCTCTCTTATATCTTCGCGCTAACTGAAAGGTAATGTGTTCTCCCCTGTGGTTCAGTGGCAGAATCATAGGCTTTCGCGCTAGAGACCCGAGTTCGATCCCGGCTCTCGCGGCAGATAAAAATTTATGCTGTTCGCTTCTCCGAGCTCGCGGCCAGTTTTTCTTACATACAGAAAATGAACCCGCCTCTCGTACCACTCCTACTCATGGTGCTCGAGTATTTATGAGCGTCTAAACACGAGGGAAGAAAAGACGGTTAAGTCCCGCTGCGGCTGGACCACTGTCAAAGCTTCACGCTCTGTCAGTCCCCATTGCCACGGCTACTGCAGATGTTTACTTCGCAGTCATCGAGCCGGTATATCTACCCGCTCGCCTGCACGCAACCACTGTTCTCACGGCGACCCAGAGAAATCTCAAATGAGCATAATGTCTGGTTGCACGGCTCACGCCGTATGTGTTTCAAATGCAGTGAATGTGCCCACGTTTCCGTGTTCACCCCTGCACACAAGCACTATAAATCCCGTGTTTCTCACAGTGCCCACTCTCACAAAGCAGGCAGAAGCCGCTCGAGTGTTAAAAGTAGGTCACGTGTCCACCTCACCGTGCCCACACCTACTCACTGCCCGCTCTGTCACACGGCCTCTCACGACCGGTCATGTTTTAAGTGTAAGTCCTGTGCCCGCCTTCGAGCGCTCACACATACTAACGAACATTTCGCCCCGACGCCGCCCTCGCACGTCGCGCCTCACACTATATGTTCCCCGTCCAAGCCGCCGGGACACCGTGTGTAAAACGGCCAGCTATCGCTGCGTGCGATCCGTCGTATCTAAGCATCAAGAGCGCGCGCGCTGCGCCCACCCCTCCGTTTCGAGCTCTCGAGCCCGCGACGCGCGGCGATCAGAGCCCGGAGGCCATTCTGCCCCTGGCTTCACACTCAAAAGCGTGGGAAGCTATTCCAGGCGCATCAGAATGGGTGCTAAGCACAGTAAAAAAGGGCTATACTCTGCAGTTCGCTTGCCGCCCCCTGCGCTTTCAGGCGCGTACCGAGACGAGAGTGAATGGAGAAGTAGCACATCTACTTCGAGCAGAAATAGCTACACTTCTGTGCAAAGGGGCTATAGAACCGGTTTCCCCTTCTATGAGCGAGTCGGGCTTTTACAGCCGTTATTCCTCGTTCCCAAGAAGGACGGAGCTCTCAGACCAATTTTGGATCTAAGATGTTTGAACAAGGCTCTTATGAGAAGACCGTTCAAAATGCTCACAACCGGGCAAATTCTCGCGCAAATTCGCCCGAGGGACTGGTTTATATCTCTCGATCTAAAAGACGTGTACTTTCAGATCCAGATAATACCCCGTCACAGGCCATTCTTGAGATTCGCCTTCGATGGTCAGGTATATCAGTACACCGTCCTGCCTTTCGGCCTGTCGTTGGCACCCCGTACATTTACGAAGTGCATGGACACGGCTCTCGCTCCCCTGAGGGGTCGGGGAATGCGAATTCTGAACTACTTGGACGATTGGCTAATTCTAGCACAGTCAGAGGCCGAACTCATCGCCCACAGAACAGTGCTTCTAAGCCACCTGGACAGCCTGGGGCTCACGGTCAACTGGACCAAGAGCTCATTAGTGCCCAGTTAATCAACCTCTTTTCTGGGTTTGGATCTGGACACTGTGGCAATGACGGCCCGCCTGTCGACACAGCGCGCGCGCTGCATTCGACACCTGGCCGCGTCCTTCCAGCCGGGCAGCACCGCACCTCTCAAGACATTTCAGAGGATGCTGGGTTGTATGGCTTCAGCTGCAGCAGTGCTTCAGCTGGGTCTGTTACGTATGCGCCCGCTACAACGCTGGCTGAATGCCCGAGTGCCTCACAGAGCCTGGGCTTCCGGCGGCATTCGAATCAGAGTGACTCAGAGCTGCGTTTTCAGCACTGAAGCCCTGGTTAGCAGCCGACTGGTACCAGCGGGGAGTGACAATGGGAGCCATCTCACACCGCAAAGTTATCTCGACGGACGCTTCCACCTCAGGTTGGGGCGCTCTTTCGAGGGCAAACCGGTCTTTGGCCTGTGGTCAGACCAGGAGAAATGCCTCCACATAAACTGTTTGGAGATGATAGCGGTCGAGAACGCGCTCAAGCGCTTCCTCCCATTCATACAGGATCACCATGTGCTAGTCCGCTCGGACAACATGTCCGTGGTATCCTATGTGATCCGACAGGGCGGTGTCAGTTCCAGGAACCTGTGCAAGCTGACAGAACGCCTTCTCGTGTGGGCTCACCGCTCGTTGCGCTCGCTGAGAGCCGCGCACGTGCCGGGCCACCTGAATGTCGGTCCAGACAGACTGTCCAGAGACATCATTCCCCCGGGAGAATGGTCCCTACAACCCCAGACAGTCCAGTTTCTCTGGCGCCTATTCGGCAGAGCGGAGGTCGACCTCTTTGCGTCGAGAGACAACGCTCATTGCCCGAAATTTTTCTCGAAAAGCGAGGACACGCTGTCCCAGACCTGGCCCAGCCTCCCGCTGTACGCTTTTCCCCCGATCTCCCTGTTACCACAGGTTTTAACAAGGATCAGGGAAACACAGCACCCAGTGCTCCTTATAGCCCCGCGCTGGGAGAACCAGATTTGGTACCCAGAGCTGGTGAGGCTGTCGCACTCACCCCCATGGCCGATCCCGGTGAGAAAGGATCTCCTCTCTCAAGCCGGTGGGTCAATCTGGCATCCCCATCCGGAGCGATGGTCTCTGCATGCATGGGTAATCAACGGATACCCGTTGACCTGCCAGAAGGGGTCGTGAACACGATCACGCAGTCTAGAGCTCCCTCCACGAGACGGCTCTATGCGTCTAAGTGGTCTGTGTTCTCTAAATGGTGCGCTACTAAGAGCTTTGATCCACGCACATGTGGGGTTCCGCAAGTGCTCTCCTTCCTACAGGAGCTGTTGGAAAAGGGCAGGTCCCCTTCCACGCTCAAAGTGTATGTGGCGGCTATTGCAGCGTTCGCTGAGGCGACGCGCAGCCGGGCAATCGGAAGGAATGAGCTTATTATCCGTTTCCTCAGAGGAGCCAGGCGGATGAATCCCCTGCGGCCCCCCTCGGTTCCTATCTGGGATCTGTCCTTGGTCCTGGAGGCCCTGAAGGCTTTTCCTTTTGAACCGCTTGAATCTGTGGATCCTAAGTACCTTTCGCTCAAAACCGTTTTTCTGATAGCTCTGTCTTCAGTACAACGCGTGGGGGATCTGCACGCGCTATCTATTAGCCCTGCATGTCTTGAGTTCGGACCGAATGACTCTAAGTCATTCTCAGACCGAGACACGGGTATATTCCCAAAGCGATTGGTACCCCCTTTAGGGCACAAATCATCTCCCTCTCGGCTCTGCCAATATCCGATAACGGGGACAGTGATAACCTCCTATGCCCTGTAGGGCGCTGAGAGTTTACATCACGTGTTCCGCCGCTTTCAGGCGGTCCGAGCAGCTCTTTGTTTCTTTTGGCGGACGCACCAAGGGTCTCGCCGCCTCGAAACAGCCTGCCCAGGTGGATAGTGGACGCGATTGCAGCAGCTTACGCCTCCAAACACCTGCAGTGTCCTTTGGGTGTCAGAGCCCACTCCACTAGAGGCATGGCCTCTTCGTGGGCCTGGTCCAGCGGAATTTCTATTCACGATATTTGTATGGCGGCGGGCTGGGCCTCCCCATCTACATTCGTGAGGTTTTATAACCTGGAAGTTCCCGCCCTGCAGGCTAAACTGTTATCAGTATAAGTGGCATGTATGCTGCCCAGTCGCTTATGCGGAGACTATGTCCACATACTGGTTAATTTTCTGGTTGGCACCAGGGGAAGGATTCTTTTCCACAAATAGACCAGTGTTTCTGCTCTATTCCCTTTCCCTATACGTGTTTATGCACTGTGTGGGCCCGCGCTGCCGGCCACACCATTTCCACTGATGTATACAGACCGGCTATGCCGCTCTATCATTTATGTGAAGTGAAGTGCTTAGTACAGGTGTGGGCCCGACCGGCCACCTGTTTCAACGTTATTTTTTTCCCCGGTCTCCCTGGGATTCATGTGTTAGATGCTCGGCGCGCACGGCGTTGACAATGGGTTCCCGAAGCGTAAGCTACTTACGCAATACGAGAGAACCTCTCGTAAGAGAACGTACTCGGTTACCTAATGTAACCTCGGTTCTCTCTAGAAGAGGGAACGAGTATTGCGTAACCTGCCGTGACGCGCCACGAGCTTTTGCGCTTCAGACTATGAAAACCAGAGTTCAGCCTGTGAGCCCTCAATATATACACACTGGCCACACCCTTCTTGACGGTTAGAAGGGTGTGGAGGGCGCGAAGCGCCCTCATTGGGTGTGACGTCACGCCGGGCTCACTGGTAGGCTTAAGCAGTTGCCGCCTGGCAGCCAATGAGCACGCTTATACAGCTTGCATTGGTCTGCCTGCCGCTGCACTGCGTTGACAATAAATGCAAAATTAAGGATAATTTTTTTGGCTTCAGATCTCGAAGAAAGAGAACTTTCCCGAAGCGTAAGCTACTTACGCAATACTCGTTCCCTCTTCTAGAGAGAACCGAGGTTACATTAGGTAACCGAGTACGTTTTACAGCAACAAATGAAAACACTTACAGATTTCAGTTCATCAGGGAATATGAAAATCAACAAGTTGTAATTTGAAGGGAATCATTATTGAAGTCAAACACAAAGATGTCAAATGTGCGTCACTATAAAATATGACTTCTGCTGTTTTGATATTATTCTGAAGGTTTGAATGGTTTGATCAGAATCAAGATCTCTTTAGTTCCAGTGAATTCTGTGACGCTTCCAGCTTTAATATCATAAAGCAGCCTGTGATTATGATGATGAGTTTATGACAGAATCAAATCAAATCAAATCAAATCAAGTATATTTGTATAGCGCTTTTCACAATACAGATTGTATCAAAGCAGCTTCACAGTATTAAAATAAAATAATACAACAAAGTTTGTTTCTAGTGGAATTTATTGATTGATAGAATAAAATTAAATATCCCCAAAAAGAATCACTTTTATTCTCCGCTTTCTCCATCATGTGCTTCATCTGTCGTTTCACACAGAAGATCTCTCTGTTTCTCTTTCTGATAGAGTTAGAAACAGGGAATAATTGATGTTCTTCCCAGAGACTGTGTTTCTGGATTCTTCTGTTAGCAGAAGCTGATGATGATGTTTCATATCAGGCAAATCTCCATCAGCTCCTGATTCAACAATATGACAAACTCAGATCACTCATACATGCATTACAATCATGAGTCTCAGTATAATGTGTTTTCCTCATTTAAAAGCTACTGAAAGATGTCATTTCTCTAGAAGATGAAAATAAATCCACACATTCATTCACACAGAACATACCTTAGTACTTCTTCAGATCAATATCTCCTCTGAATATCTGATGTGAGACGCAGCCGTATTGTTTCCTGAAGAGTTTCAAGAGTCTGAATGTTAAATGTAAAACTCAGATCTGATAAACTCCATCAGCTGCTCATTTAATCATCTCTGATTTATTAACACTGATTTCCATCAGCAGAACATTAGTGACTTTAACAGACGAACTGAAGCTGTTCAGAACAACAACAGATCAACACTTACTCAATACTCAATATCTACTGTTCACAAACACATCATAGTATACATTAAAGCAGAAGTTGCTAGAAGTTCAGTCATTCACACAAAATGTAAAATCACATTATTATTTGTGAGATGATAATGAATGGCATTCAGTGAATTAAACTGAGAGAATGTCACTTGTTTAAAATAGAAATGAAGGCATTGTAAATAAATCTGTATGAGTGTGTGTTTTCTATTCCTCCTAACACACAGAATATGATCTGCAGTTTTCATCTTTGTCCACTAGATGTCAGAAGTAGATTTGAGGTGAAACTCAAAGGCCTTTAGTTTCAGGATCAGAGACAGTGAAGAGAAATCAGAGAATCTGATCTGAAGCTCAATGAGGATCATCATGTGTCCAGTGCTGGAGAGAGAACTGAGAAAATATACTCATCTCAGACCAGCGAGAGGACATGAGCTTTCAGAGACAGAGGAGAGGAGATCTCAGAGAGAATGGACAGAGTGGTTTCTGTTCCTGACAGATTGGTAGAGGAATAAAGTTTTGGTTATGTGAATTCAAATTTGTAAATGAAACAATCGTATAGGCCACCATTATTTTATCTACTGAATTATAATTAGTAAATTAAACTAAAAATTATTTATGTGCATTATTTTTGTAAAGTTATAACTTGTAAATGTAATAAAGAAATTTATCTGTACATTTATTTTTTGTCATGTCAATTAATTTGTAAATGATACAAAATACATTGTTCCATACATTTTTACAACTATTTGCATGATAAGGTATGTTTTCTATAGACTGTTCTTGAGCTGAGCAGGATCTGGATGAGCTGGACTATAGATAGATAGATAGATAGATAGATAGATAGATAGCAACACAACAACCTAAAAAAGCTAAAAACACAGAAGCATCAGTAAAAACATAAATATCATTAATATGATGGGGGCCTGCCCTGCAAGAGTGGTCTTCAATAGCCATAAATATATAGATGAAAGTGTAATGTGGCACTCATGAGAGATGCCGAAGATAATCTCCTCAGTTTTCTGTGTATTGAGGATGAGGGCGTTTAGATCACACCACTTTACCAGATTATTCACTGTTTCCACATAGAGATCGCCCCCTCTCCTTCATCAGAGCTACCAGTGCAGTCTCATCGGAGAATCTGATGATCTGGTGTCTGGGTGCAGAGGAGACACAGCCGCTGGTATAGAGCGTGAAGAGCAAAGGAGAGCGAACACATCCTTACAGCTGGATGTGATCATGGGGGAATAGGTGTTATTGACCCTGACCAGCTGTGCCTGTTACTGAGGAAAGAACAGTACCAGTGAATGAGAGATGGGTTCGTACCCATTTGAGCCATTTTGGATAACAATATGTCCGGTTTTATTGTATTGAATGCAGAGAAGTCAATACCCTGGCATATGGCTTTATTTTCGGGGCGTCCAGGTGTTTTGAGACCGGATGCATGAGCGTGCCACCATCCTCCGTGCTGCGCTGTTGCCTGTATGCGAACTGGAGCGGATCCAGTGTGTCCTGTACAGACTGAGAGAGTACAGAGGATACCAGAGACGCTGCCGGCGGGACATCATCTGGGATCAGTGCATGTTTCCACTGTCCACCAACAGGTTTGCAGGGCGGACTCAGATTTGCTGAGATGTTCTCAGAAAGAGGAGGAATAAATGAAATTAACTCACATCTTCAAAAATCAAACCATAAAATATTGTAACATGCAAAACCGTTTAGCGCTAAACTCTGCAGGACAACGGCCATCCGGGACCAATGTGTCCTATCCCTGATCTATGAGACATATATATTTGTTTTAATTTTTAATTTTTAATTTTTTTATATTTTGTGTTTCTATTATATACTGTTCATATTTTATAATATCAAAAATCTAATATCCATGTGTAAAAAGTCAGTTTTTCATACAATATTTGCCTCTGAGATGAAGTGGAGTCGAATAACAATCTAAAGTACTTCACATTTATACTTTA
>CM040779.1:35578667-35826167 GCA_022829085.1 Abramis brama | reverse complement strand
CTCTGCATTCAATACAATAAAACCAGACATATTGTTATCCAAAATGGCTCAAATGGGTAGGAACCCATCTCTCATTCACTGGTACTGTTCCTCAGTAACAGCAACAGCTGGTCAGGGTCAATAACACCTCTTCCCCCATGGTCACATCCAGCTGTAAGGATGTGTTCGCTCTCCTTTGCTCTTCACGCTCTATACCAGCGGCTGTGTCTCCTCTGCACCCAGACACCAGATCATCAGATTCTCCGATGAGACTGCACTGGTAGCTCTGATGAGGGAGAGGGGCCGATCTCTATGTGGAAACAGTGAATAATCTGGTAAAGTGGTGTGATCTAAATGCCCTCATCCTCAATACACAGAAAACTGAGGAGATTATCTTCGGCACCTCTCATGAGTGCCACATTACACTTTCATCTATATATTTATGGCTATTGAAGACCACTCTTGCAGGGCAGGCCCCCATCATATTAATGATATTTATGTTTTTACTGATGCTTCTGTGTTTTTAGCTTTTTTAGGCTGTTGTGTTGCTATCTATCTATCTATCTATCTATCTATCTATCTATCTATCTATCTATCTATCTATCTATAGCCCAGCTCATCCAGATCCTGCTCAGCTCAAGAACAGTCTATAGAAAACATACCTTATCATGCAAAATAGTTGTAAAAATGTATGGAACAATGTATTTTGTATCATTTACAAATTAATTGACATGACAAAAAATAAATGTACAGATAAATTTCTTTATTACATTTACAAGTTATAACTTTACAAAAATAATGCACATAAATAATTTTTAGTTTAATTTACAAATTATAATTCAGTAGATAAAATAATGGTGGCCTATACGATTGTTTCATTTACAAATTTGAATTCACATAACCAAAACTTTATTCCTCTACCAATCTGTCAGGAACAGAAAACACTCTGTCCATTCTCTCTGAGATCTCCTCTCCTCTCTCTCTGAACCTCATGTCCTCTCGCTGGTCTGAGATGAGTATATTTTCTCAGTTCTCTCTCCAGCACTGGACACATGATGATCCTCATTGAGCTTCAGATCAGATTCTCTGATTTCTCTTCACTGTCTCTGATCCTGAAACTAAAGGCCTTTGAGTTTCACCTCAAATCTACTTCTGACATCTAGTGGACAAAGATGAAAACTGCAGATCATATTCTGTGTGTTAGGAGGAATAGAAAACACACACTCATACAGATTTATTTACAATGCCTTAATTTCTATTTTAAACAAGTGACATTCTCTCAGTTTAATTCACTGAATGTCATTCATTATCAACTCACAAATAATAATGTGATTTTACATTTTGTGTGAATGACTGAACTTCTAGCAACTTCTGCTTTAATGTATACTATGATGTGTTTGTGAACAGTAGATATTGAGTATTGAGTAAGTGTTGATCTGTTGTTGTTCTGAACAGCTTCAGTTCGTCTGTTAAAGTCACTAATGTTCTGCTGATGGAAATCAGTGTTAATAAATCAGAGATGATTAAATGAGCAGCTGATGGAGTTTATCAGATCTGAGTTTTACATTTAACATTCAGACTCTTGAAACTCTTCAGGAAACAATACGGCTGCGTCTCACATCAGATATTCAGAGGAGATATTGTTCTAAAGAAGTTATTACTTCACAACTGTTAGGCTATGTTCTAGACTGAGAATGTGTTGATTGATTTTCATCTTAGATTGAAATTCTTACACATCTTCTGTACAGAATTTAATTTAAAATAATTTCCATTATTTTGCTGAAGTGCAACAAGGCAATATTGGAGTCGATCAAATGCCACGTGTTCTTCCTCCTCATGGTGATCCCCTGCTTGAAGTCTTAAAAACGCACATCCTCGGATCTTACCAGAAAGAGAAATCCCAGTCTTTGATGGTGACCCATCATTTAAAAGCATAATTAGAATGGAAACACCACTTTTAAGTTTGACCGTATTTTAGTTTTCGGTCAAGTTGCCTTGTGAATGGGAGTGCTTGGGGCACTTCTATGAATAAAGCATCAAAAATCGCTATTTTTAAAACACTAAGAAGGCTCGACACAACATGAAACTCTGCTGGAAGTATCACCAGGGGCTCTACACATGAACTCCAGCACTGAGAACAGTGTTTGTGTACACAGAGTTTACTAAAGAGAAAGATTTTGAACAAATCACTGAAGCTGTTCGCCGCCATTTTGTCAGTGAAAAATAGTCGATCTCCGAATGCGAATGAACTGACTCTGAATTGTAGTATTGTTTCTTATGAGGATCCTTTTTCAAATACAAGGTCAATATTGAGTTTCACTAACGACAAAACAACAAATTATCCGTGAATTTACATGGAACAACATGGAATGGAATTTACATTGCTTTCAATGCGGCAGCATGTGCCATAAGTGCAGCCTTTTCTGCCTCAGCTTGAATATGCAGATGCTGTTGATGAACAGATGAACTCCTGTGTGTTTACTAAGCTTAGAGACACATTTGAGATGCTGCTCCAGGACCAACATCACTACATGCTTCACCCACTTCAGAGCTTTTCTGATCTTTTGCTGTGTCCGATAACCATTTATCCACGCGTTCAATGAACCCATTATTTGGTATCATCTTTGCTTTAAACCATATTTCATGTTTTTCAGGTTCATCAACAGGTAAAATACCCAACAGTGACTCATGTGCTTCTTTAGCCTCAGAACATTACCTCTTAAATCTTCAAAAGCCAAACGTACCTCAGGTTCATGTTCTTTGTCGTCATAGATTAACCTGTTTATTGACTCTATTAGTTTCTGGGCCTTGTTTAACTTAGCCTTTCTTAACTTTTGCAAAGTGTAAAGTTTTTCCATTAAAGCCTTAGCTGTTACTTTAACAGGTCTTTTCCCTCTTTCAGACTCGTTTTCAACATTAGGCAGGTTTAGATTTGACTCATTAAACCCTTTAGTATTCATACAGTTTTTTCCATTTTGCAAACAACTGTAAACAAACATACAATTCAAACACACAAATAATGTTCGTCAGTCTTTATCAACCAATGCGTTGGAATTACGCGACTGTGTGCACACAATCCCACATGGCCATGTTAATGCTGCAACAACGGACCTACAATCCAGTCGATCGGCCCTTTATCATCCAGATGAGCGCAGCAGAAACCCAGCGATGAGACCAGCAAGGGGGAAATATCATCCAAAACGAATTGTGGTAGATTTTTCCCTCAACATTACTATCTGGTGCATCTATAAATCGACACCCAGTACCTTTATCCTCTAGCTCTTGCGTCTTCAGTCGACAACTGGCCGAGTCTAACCGAGTTACTAACTTACTTCCTAAACTAGCTCACTTCCTGCGCAGGAATAATCAACACACAGACTTAAGCAAATGTCCTTCAGATGCTTTAATCACGGCCAGGAGATCTTCCCGAGCAGTTCTCAGAAAATCCCTCCCAAGAAGCAAACAAATTCCATTGAGAATCCCACCAGAAAACACGGATACAACAGTTTTTATAGGATCGAGACAACAAATAAGATTATCGTGACTAAACATGTCATCTTCAATATGATTGGTTCAATTGGTTCAAAAGCCCCAACCTTTTCCCTCTGTCACTGGCTCAAGCAAACTCTGATTTTGTGATTACTTATCACAAGGTTTGAGAACTAGTAATCTGTCTAGTTTCACTTCCCTTAATTGTTATTTATACACACACACACACACACACACACACACAAAAAAAACTCAAAGTCACAAGTTTTCCCTCAAAGAGTTTGGAAACATTTAAAAGCATATGAATGTCATTCCTGCAAGAAAAACAAATGTTAGTTGATTAATTAAAGTGGATTAATTAAAAAAATCCATCACAGAATCCACTGAGTCAAACCCAAAGCTTTAATCCAGCCAGACGTCTTGATGAGACGATCCTCACGTGCAGCGACACAAAGACTTGATCCAAACAGCCTCCTTCCATCTTTTATCTCTAAAAGCAAAGCACTAATTGCCATGATTACTGTTATTAGTTCTGGGGAAGAACAGCTTTGTCAATGAGTTGCTACTTATGAAAATGTCATTAACAAAAAATAAATAATAATAATTCTGTCATTTCTACATTACAACTAATTTGACAAGTCAATAGAAATGGTTAGCGCTACCACAGAGATGATATCGTTACACATAGAAAAGCTGTTGCATGTGCAAATCTCACAACTATTCTATTCTATCGATCCATTCATTCGATCCATCAGTTCAGCGATGTAGAATATTTCTGATCAAGCTTTAGATAACCTCGGATGCAGTGACAAATTTACCTAAGATGAGAACATTAATGAAAGCATATGTAACTGTTGCATATGCCATAAAAATCATATTCAATATTCAGACTGAAAGAAAAAAAAAAAAAAACTGAAAAAGACACCAACTATAACAGAATGATTGTTTACATACACAAAATAACAAAGCTAATAAAGAGTACAATGTTTACAGTGTAAAACCTTCTGTTGAAAAGCAGATATAACAGTTGCACAAATAAATAGGAGACATTATAAATGCATTTGAACAAGCTAAGCCTTTCGTCCTCTACATTTGAAAGTAGACAGACTTTATTTATAGCTTGGTGAGGAATACAGTACAATCGAAAAATTTTAGTTTGTTTCAGCAGAATCAGACCTTGAATTATCAATAAGACCGCTTTAAAAATACATCTAAACAAAATAGTTTTAACCCCTGCTCTTATACTGAGATATCTTAGTGAAGATCACTTTTTAGGATAATAGAATGAAACTAAACATTTATATTGAAAACAAATTGACAAAATCCTTAAACAATTTTACTGCTTTCTGAATGAAACCATTGTTTTGCTCAGCTCAAATTCTTGCCATTTCCTCTTGATTCTTTGCTAATTCTTCCTTCATTTTCTCTAGTTCTTCCCCTTGATATTTGTACTTTAGAGCCTCAAAAGCCCTCTTTCGTTGTTCTTCATTCTTTTTCAAGATCCGTTGTTTCTCTTCCTCAATTGCTCTCTCTGCCTCCTTAAGTAAGTTATTAGTGTAATATTCTCCACCATTATCAATAACCATTTGATCAATCTTGTGTAGCAGCTGCATAACCTGGTTTGAATCCTTATTAATATTATCAATCACAAAATATTGTCCCTCACATTTCTTGACAAATTCTCGTAATTCTGGACTGTTGCGCAAAAATGTTTTAATGTCCTGTCCTCTAAGTTGATCTCCATGAGTGAACAGTACCATGGCGTAATGCAATGCCTTTTTACCAAATAATCTTTCAATGTATTCTATTGCTTTTGCATTTTCTTCTGTGTATCTTTCCAGTTTAATAACAATCAGAAAGGCATGTGGACCAGGAGCAGAATAAGATATACACGTCTTAATTTCTTTCTCTACCTCTTCTTTACTCAAACTTGTGTCAAAAAGACCAGGAGTGTCAATAACTGAAATTTTTCTTCCATAAATAATCCTAAATTTCTTTTTAGACTCTCGAGTTACAGATGAAGGTGAAAAATAGGATTTGAAGACTTCTTCTCCCAGGATGGTGTTTCCGGTGGCACTTTTCCCAACGCCAGTCTTTCCAACCAGGACAATCCGGAGCTCACCTTTTTGTTCTGTTGAATAACAAATCACACATTCAAGGCTTTTTATTCAAGGCACATTATTCATTTTCTGTTATTCATGACAGATAAAATAATTGAATTTCATATTAAACTATGTTTTGTTCATGCATTCAAAGCACAAAAGCTTGAAAAAGAACCACCAATAGAGGATAGGATAATGATTTTTACCAATCCCATTTTCTTCAAGACCATATTTATTGAGGGAAGTTTCGGTCTCAGTCGTCCTAATCTGCAAAAAGTGGATTTGGGGGAAAGCGGTTGAAAGTCGATGGTATGCAAATAATTTTGGACAAGTAAATTCTATTAATTTTATTAACAAAACAAATAAATCCTGAAAAAAATTATTACAAAAAATAAACTGATGTCCATGTTTTTTTAATAGTCAACTTTACATTTCATTACAACTGACCCTGGTGAAAGAGGTATTAGGACATCCCCGTCATCATTGCATTAAAACGCCTCGGTTACTAATGTAACCCTCGTTCCCTGATGGAGGGAAGGCGAAACGTAATGCCGACGTGACGACGTAATCGGGATCACTTCAGGGAGCCCTATCAACTTCGAGTGTCTACAGAACGAGCCAATGAACGTTTGAACGAGATTGTGACGGCCATGCAGTGATGGTCAGTAACGGTGGCAACGAGACGTTACGTCTCCGGTTCCCTCCTTCAGGGAACGAGGGTTACATTAGTAACCGAGACGTTCCCTTTCAGTCGCTCACGTTCGACGTAACGTCAACGTGACGACGTAATTGGGATCCCTTGGAAAACGCCACGGTTGCTGCTACATCCAGCGCCCTACTCAAGACTCTCAGACCCCCAATTGGCTGGGGCGGAAGACCTGCGTAGAGGGAGTTCAACTGCTGTTCCATTATACCCCACACAGTGAACTCTTGGATAACACTGGGAAAGCGTACCTTTCCAGGGTAAAGGACGCTGTGGAGCCACATCCTGCCTGAAGGTAGGTATGGAGAATACACATATGGACTGGCCGAAGGGGGAGACTACACCGACAGTGACGGCAGAGCAGACTCTGCCGAGGGAAGACACGGGCTCACCGCAGGGAGCTGGTCGTGGAGAATACGCATATGGGATCGCCGCAGGGAGCTGGTCGTGGAAGAATACGCATATGGGATCGCCGCAGGGAGCTGGTCGTGGAAGAATACGCATATGGGATCGCCGCAGGGAGCTGGTCGTGGAAGAATACGCATATGGGATCGCCGCAGGGATCACCACATATGGACCCAGCCTAGCAAAAGTTACACAAGCATACGAGCACTAGGCCTGGCGTCGGACGCTCCGCAACGTCCGACTGCCGAAGGGTTGCGGAGGAACTCACAGGGTTCGCCTAAGTGGGGAACTCGACTGGAGCAAAAAGCGCACGTATCCGTGCCGAGGAAGGGAGTGTCGCAGCAAGCCGACACTAGAGCGGGAACTTCGGTGTTACCGGCTAATTGAAGCGAGCACACAGGAAGAAACCGGCTCAACACGTAGACTATAAAACCTAGCAAACGTGTTGGGTGTCGCCCAGCCTGCAGCTCTACAGATGTCTGACAGTGAGGCGCCGTGTGCCAGCGCCCAGGAAGAAGCGACACTCCTAGTGGAGTGGGCTTTCAACCCGGGCTGGCAGGGCACACCTTGGGCTTCGTAAGCCAAGGCGATGGCATCCACTATCCAGTGGGCCATCCTCTGCTTGGAGACAGCCTTTCCCTTCTGCTGGCCTCCATAACAGATGAAGAGCTGATCTGAGGTCCTGAGGCTTTGCGTTCTGTCCACGTACAGACACAGAGCGCGAACGGGACAGAGAAAAGCCAGGGCTGGGTCTGCCTCCTCCGAAGGCAGCGCTTGCAGGTTCACCATCTGGTCCTGGAAGGGAGTGGTGGGAACCTTTGGCACGTATCCGGGCCGGGGTCTCAGGATCACGTGAGAGTTATCCGGGCCGAATTCTAGGCACGATTCGTCGACCGAAAATGCATGCAGGTCCCCTACCCTCTTGATAGAGGCCAATGCAACCAGGAGTACTGTCTTACAGGACAGGATTTTTAACTCAGCTGATTGCAGAGGCTCAAAGGGTGGTCTCTGAAGTGCCGAAAGGACCAGAGACAAATCGCAAGAGGGTATAGAGAGTGGGCGAGGAGGATTCAGTAGGCAACTACTGTGGCCATCTGCTGGCGCCAGGGAACGACGGCATCCAGAAACGCACAAGCGGAATGACATCTTGAAAAAGACGCAGGGTCACGCTTGTGTTGCTCTTTTAGTGAAAACAAAAACAGAAATACTCTCTCAGTGCTGAGGCACCCAAGGGTAGCCACGGTGTGAATAACACACGGGGAAACACCCACCGAACCGACACACACACAGAACAGTAGTGCTGTGAGAACAGCAGTTATGAGCTGCAATGCTCGCGGCCACCGCTGATCGCGCCGTCACACCAACACGAATGAGAGTCTTCTCGTTCTCTATAGGCAGTCTTGTAGGTTTCAGAAGTCAAAACAAGCTCGGCTCCGAAGTGAAAGACAATGTGCACTTTCTGTTTATACCTGCGCTGCGGGGCGGGGCGCGTGACGCGATTCACGCACGCCAACATTCACTGGCTCGTTCTGTAGACACTCGAAGTTGATAGGGCTCCCTGAAGTAATCCCGATTACATCTGTTATGGTGAGCAGATGCAGTTTTAAAATAAAAATCTTGTTAATTAAGAAATGTTTTTTATTTTTATTTTTTCTCTCTTCAGAATGTTTTTTTTTATCAAAACATGTGTCCTTATTTCACTTTTAATTTTTGTATAAGCAGTGGAGTGAATCCTGTGATGATTTGTCGGATTATTTAAGACGTTCAAGCCTGTTTGATGAAATTACAAGATATCAACAAGAATCTTAAAAATCCTAAAGATGATGAAAATATGAAAATGAATGTTGACACCCTCAGATAACTATTAATTTCTCACTGAGCAAACTCTAGTTATTGTAAAGTGATCCACTGAAGGCAAGTTGTAAAGAGAACCCAAGTGCAGCTTTATTTCAATAACAAAATCAAAACATAAAACAAAAGCATGACGTGGCATGAACTCAAAAACATGAAAATGACTCACAAACAGTGGTTACAGGAAACAATACTTGACAAAGACACATGACAAACATGAGGGCTTATGCCGCGTTCCAGGCAACCTGTAACCCGTGTTTTTCCAACTCGTAACTGGGAGTACATCGATCTAGTACGAGTTCATGGGTGGGAAGTCACGGGTTTGACTGCCGTTCCAGTGCATTTTCACGGGTATAAGGTTGGAAAAACACGGGTTACAGGTTGCCTGGAACGATGTACTCCCAGTTACGAGTTGGAAAAACACGGGTTACAGGTTGCCTGGAACGATGTACTCCCAGTTACGAGTTGGAAAAACACGGGTTACAGGTTGCCTGGAACGCGGCATTAAATACACAGATAAATGACAAGACAAGGGACACCTGTGAACAATGAAACAATGAACCAATGACAACATGACACATCAGACAAGGGAACAGGATCACATGACAGACAGGGAATCGCATGACAAGACAGAAACATGAAACGTGACCAATACAAGAGCAAATCGTGACAGTTATTTATTTCAATTCTATTAGGTTCCATCCGGGTTATTGACTTACCATTGTGTAAATATTGGCATTAGTATAAGTGTGTGGTGTATATATACACATCTCTATAGAAATACTTGAACTGCAACATATTCATCATTATAGTTCAGAAAGCACTGCCTAACAGGGATGACAGGAATATTCCCTCTGTCAGTATTTAAATATTTTCATATTTAAATACTGACAGAAAGACTGTTATTGTTGGTTTGAATCACACTAGTTCTCTTGTCCTTTCAGTCTAATCTGAATATACAGAGCAACAGACAAACAATATACAATTATATTTTCATAGTGATAATTACCTGTGAACCGACAGCAACAGCACTGCAGAGAAACATAAACCAGGTTCTGGATACATTCAGTTTCATTTTAGCTGTAGATTTGGATGTGTTAAAAAGATGTAAATATAATGTAATTTATTTATTAATGTAATACATATAAAGCATTATTGGCAGTTTATTTATAAAACTAATTGCATTTTGTATTTTTTTCATGCTAAAAGGCAATTCTGTACATTTAATCCTACCTTTCAGTGCAGATGTGCTGATCAGAATCGATCTCTTCAGCTTTGTTTAGTTTTAGTTCATCTCTGTTATTTATATCAGTTCTCTGTGAAGGGGAGGAGCCGAATGATGACTGCATGCTGAAAGACAAGGGTTTACTTTCTGTAACCTGATGTCTCCGGACATTGTTCAAAAAGTAAATATAGCTCAATGCAACACTGTTTATCTTCAAGTAATTTATGCTAGCTTTTGCATTCCTGTGAATTACAGCTGATGACAATCATTGATCGTCCTTGCCGTTTTGTGATGTTGAAAATAAATGAAATCCTTTATACAGGTACAGGGTTAGTAACTACTGTAGTTGTGACCAGTTATTGCAATTTCTATCCACCTTAATTCTTCGCCACATGATTCTTTGTGTGAATTATGGGTGTAACTTAAGTTAAGATGTAAACAATCAGTGAAAGGCTCACTCTATGAACGCAATAATATGTTTTAAAAAAGTGTCACAATGAGATACTCGCCCTTCAAACATCGAACGTTAAAAGCAGATTTAAAAGTGTAAAAGCATCAACAAGGTACTTTCAACAGACCATGAATAACCCCAAACGGAGGGTTAAATATCACTGTAGTAATATATATCTGTAATATGTAACATATGTTGCATTAATCAAAAATGTTCATTAAGTTCAGCATTACGTGATACTATTTCAAAGTGATATCCTTCATTTTGACAGATTATAAATTGTATTTACGTGTGAAAACAAATCTGGAAAGAGACGTGAGGATTTGAGGAGAATAACGAGAGATTCTTCGTGCATTCCAGTGAATTATTAATGGAATATATCGTAAATTAAATCGAGAGAACAGAGCACAAATGTGTAGTATATGTTGTCCTTTTTCATACTATTAGAGCGGAATGCAAAGGGGAAAAATTAAATAATCACAAGGAGAAGAATACAGCGACTGAAAAGAGCTTTAGATATTCTCGTTATAACACATCACGTTGTGTTATTCTCATGATGTCTGGAAAAAATTGTTGTGGCAAATTCTAAGTCCTCAAATCGGGTCTCGAAGAAATCTCTCAAGAGTCGAAGTTCCAGGTCTCAGAAGTAACTTTATTGACAAGCAACAAAGTGAGATGCAGATGGCCATCTGATCTGCATTGGTCAGAACCTCAGGTCTTATACTTTTTCTTATCACTAGGTAGCCAATCAGCTATCAAGATCTCGCTACCATTAGCATCATCTTTCCCGGAGACATTTTTCTATTGGTGGAAAAATCTTTGGCCATACCCATTTTAAAGAATATCTTGGATCACATGATTCTCTGCACCTGCAGTGTTGTAATGCCATCCATCATTTTTAATTAACGTTTTTAGTACCATCTTATCAGCTACCTATACACATCTTGTATAGGCAACAACAACCTGATGTATCCTGATTTACCCTGGGTTCTGACTGAGACACAGAAATACAGACTTTTAGATGAGGCAAAGGAAAATCTCCAACAAAATGTAAATAATGTCTAAAGTAATTTACTGACATTACCCTCTCTCATGACTCTGCTGACTTTGTACTGTAAGTTTGTAGTAATGGTTATGGAAATAGTTATGAAATAAAAAACGCAGTTTGATAACTTCTGTCTTGTGAGCCACATTTAGTGAAGATTGACGTCAAAACATCATGATGGAACCAGCAGAACAAATATTAGTAGTAAAAGCAAGTGCTGTATCGTGTGCACATTCACTAACACATGAACCTGATGCTAATGCTTCATTTGCATCCGTTCAGTTCATCGCTCATGACCACAGATTTGTTTAACATTTGTTTAACATGACCTGCTCTGAAGATGCTATGGGTGTTCACCCTGAAATGTACCTCAGGTTTGGGAACCGAAGCCCAAGTATGTCATTAAACATGCTTTCCGGAATAATCCCTGAAGAGTGTGTGAAGATTCAAACTAACACTACAGAAACCTGCATGAAACTACAGATACTTCTTCTAAAGCGTGTGTTTGTGTGCAGGACTGACTGACTGAAGGTAGTGAAGCAAATACACAAACCCTCCTGCCTGAACAAGACAGAGGATATATCTTCATATACACACACACTGCACACATTTTACCCTAAAGCTACACTATGGGTGTGTCTTAAACAGAAGACTGCGACCTAGTTAGGCTGCATATCTCAGCTGCCACGCCATCAAGGGTTGTTGAAGACCGTCTCAATTTGAAGGATCCTTGGAAGACAACCTTAGTTTTGCGTCCTTCCTTCGTTTTGAAGGATCATCATATCCTTCATGTCCTTCAATCATCAATCACCCACAACCCATCGCACACATTCCAATTATTGAAAAAGAACTGCTGGAAAACGAGTCGGCACTGAACTTGACTGAGTTTATTATGAAATGTAAGACACAAATAATGGGTGTTTCTCAATACCAAGTTTGAACTTGTGAATTTCGACTCAGGAGAATGAACTCTTTAAGAAAAGCTCTGTAAACACTGGGTCGGTTCTTCCGCCTCCGTCACGCGTGGCCTTTTAACGTGATTACGATGTGGTGCATCTCAGCCAGTGCAAGACCAGCATTTGCCATCATTAATATTGTGTTCTTCTGTTGGAAATGACCAATAATATTCCAGCATCATCCTTTCAGTTTTGGAGCTATTAAGTTCCAGATCTACATCTCATATCAACATCTCTCAACTTTGATCAACCATTGAGCATCACATCTGACTTCAGAATGTCTTCAACTTCAGGAAGTAGTTTAACCTGATTTTGGATTGATCTTTGTCTCTTAATCTCTTTTACCTTTGATTCTTGGTCAGAAGCTTCTGATTCTACACCTGATTCTTGAAATGCTTCTTTGGCAAACAGGTGATGTTCTTCCAGTATATCTCAAATCTGAGTTTCAGTTAAAAGAGACGTATCAACATGGCATCCATCAAACACCTTTACATTAGGCACACTAAAATTCTTTTCCTCAAATTCCCCTTGTGTCTCAGCTTCTTCCTGATCCACTTCTACTTCAATATTGTCTTTTACACCTTTTGCAATTTGCAATGATGTATAGCAAGCGATACTCTGAGAAGACACAAGTTCCTGATTCAAATCTCCATCAGACTAATGAGGAAGAAAGTCCTCGTCCTCTCTGAACAACTACAATTCCCCACAGTGGCTTTACTGAAGTCCTGATTATACTGCTTTTGGAGCAATCCCTCAGACCGTCCAATAGTGATCCCGTTAACAGTCACAGAGGGTGAACCAGCTTCATTACCGCAGTAACTGCTCCTTTCTGTATGTCTATTGTCAACCCGACCCAACCCAATAGGGTTCTGATAGCATATGGTCCATATGGTCCATTGGTCCATTACCGTGGTCCATTACCGTGGTCCATTACCGTGGTCCATTACCGTGGCTGTTTATTACCTCCCTAAGGTCCAAGTACCGAGCGGTGCCTCGTCCGTTTATTTCTCGCCGATCGCTAGACCCTGTCGACGCCTGGTTGGTACCTGTCGTCGGACCGGACGAGGAATTCCAGGCCCGTGCTCCTTGCTCTCCTCGTCTTCATTGGCGTGGGGTGAACCTGCGAGACCTGCGACCTCTGTACCGGGTCTCTCGGAAAGACAACAACATTAAAGCCCTGCCGGCTCCTGCCAGGATTGGCTTAGTAAATGCTAGATCACTAGCAAATAAAACTTTTATCCTAAAGGACTTTTTCACCTCCCGGGGACTGGATTTCCTATGTGTGACTGAGAGTTGGTTGAGTGTTGGTGAGTCCAGCGTTTTTTCTGAGTTTTTACCGCATGGTTGCAGCTACTTAAATTCCCCGCGGTCGTCGGGACGAGGAGGAGGAATAGCAATTGTTTATAAAAACACTTATAAATGTAAACAGAGATTTTTATCAACACCTTTTAGCAGTTTTGAACTCTGTTTGTTTGAGCTGGGTCGTTCTTATACTGTATTATGTGCAGTGGTCTATCGGCCTCCAAAATACAATAAGGACTTTATAAATGAGTTTTCTATTTTTCTGGCTGAAATAATGCCGGAATATGACTGCGTCCTTATTATTGGGGATTTTAATGTCCATGTGTGTTGTACTGACGCCCCAATGGTAAGGGATTTTTTGTCTCTTATTGACTCTTTTAATCTCACGCAGTTTGTGTCTGGCCCCACGCATGAACGTGGACATACACTTGATCTTATTTTATCTTTTGGGTTGCCTGTTTACAATCTAGAGATCGGCGACGCAGTGTTCTCTGATCATATGCCTATACTATTTGAGTTTGCCTTGGACTATAGTACAAACAAACCCTGTACTGTTGCTCGGCCCTGCCGCATTATTAACTCTACTACTGCTGTTAAATTTTCATCTGTTTTTAATCAGAATTATTGTATACCACAGCATATGTGTGATTCAGACGAGCTTTGCTCATGGTTACACTCCACCTGTCAATCTGTTATAGATACTGTGGCTCCATTAAAAGTCAGGCAACCGAAAACTAAATTTGAACCATGGCTAAATGACACGGTGCGTGCTGCTAGACGCAAGTGCCGTCAAGTTGAGCGTAAATGGAAAAAGGATAGACTGCAAGTGTCATTTCAAATGCTACGGGAATGCTGGCGTCACTATCAGTCAATTGTGAAAGATGCTAAAAGAATGTATATCTCTGAGATCATTTTTTTGAACAGTAATAAGCCTCGCGTTCTATTTAAAACTATTGACTCAGTTATTAATGTTCCACAAACTGTCTGTGTTGATGAGTCTTCGGCTGCCTGTGAAAATTTTTTATGCTTTTTTAATGATAAAATCACTTCCATTAGAGCTCTAATTTCACCTTCTGCCTGTGACCCCTCAGTCTCTGTTATCTGCTCTGCGACATTTGATAAGTTTGAACCTGTGACTTTGTGTATGTTACAGGAGATTGTTGGAAATTTGAAGCCCTCAGGTTCACCACGAGATGCTATTCCTCCTCGATTTTTTAAGGAGGTTTTTTCTACTATAGGACCGTCTGTTCTTGCAGTTGCTAATAGCAGTCTGTCCTCAGGTGTGGTCCCTAAAATTTTTAAACACGCTGTAGTGCAACCTCTACTTAAAAAACCTGGTCTTGATCCTACAGATCTTGCTAATTTTAGGCCTATTTCAAAACTGCCTTTTATTTCAAAAATCCTTGAAAAGATAGTCTGCAATCAAATAATGGCTTTTTTGAAAGATAATAATACCCTTGAGGTATTCCAGTCCGGCTTCAAATCTTTACACAGCACCGAATCCGCTCTTTTAAAAGTTTTTAATGATATTTATTTAGCCACAGATTCTGGAAATTATGTTGTTCTTGTGCTTCTTGACCTAACGGCTGCATTTGATACTGTGGACCATGAAATTTTGATTTCTCGATTGGAGCATTGTGTGGGCATAAAAGGTATAGCGCTTGAATGGTTCAGATCATATCTGGAAGGTCGAACTCTCTGTGTCAGCTGTGGGAACTCTGAGTCCTCTTCTGCACCTCTCTCTTGTGGGGTCCCTCAGGGGTCAGTTCTGGGTCCTCTTCTATTTTCATTGTATTTGCTACCGCTAGGCTCAGTAATTAGGAAGCATGGTATATCTTTTCACTGCTATGCTGATGATAGTCAGATATACATGCCGATTAAAAAGAATGACACTGTCAGTTCGCTAATAGAGTGCCTAGACGATGTTAAAGCCTGGATGGCTATTAATTTTTTAAGTTTTAATACAAATAAAACGGAAGTGATGATTTTTGGTGGTACAAATGGGACTAGTTCCATTGAGCTGGGTGCTTTGGCCCAATATGTTAAACCAGTCATCACTAACCTAGGGGTTAAAATTGATGCTCATCTTAACTTTGACAGCCAGATCAGAGCAGTGGTAAAAACAGGCTTCTTCCAGCTGAGGCAATTGGCCAAAGTGAAGCCTTTTTTAGAAAGACGACAATTTGAGACAGTAATCCATGCCTTTATTACTAGCAGGCTGGATTACTGTAACTCACTTCTCGTGGGGGTTAGTGGGTCTTCTTTAGCTCGTCTTCAAATGGTGCAAAACGCTGCAGCACGTCTCTTGACAGGAGTACGTAAATATGAGCACATTACACCCGTCTTGGCGTCGCTTCACTGGCTGCCTGTACAGTACAGGATTAATTTTAAAGTTCTTTTATTTGTTTTCAAATCATTAAATGGTCTTGCCCCGTCTTATATTTCTGAGTTAATACATCTTCACACACCCACTCGCTCTCTTAGGTCAGCCGATAAACTGCTCCTTCACGTGCCCAAAACAAAACGTAAACTCAGAGGGGATCGCGCCTTTGCTGTGGCAGCTCCAAAATTGTGGAATGACCTGCCTCAGCCGGTAAAACAGGCCACTTCACTTACTCATTTTAAATCTCTTTTAAAAACTCATCTATTTTCCTTGGCCTTTAACACCAGGAGTTGACATTTTGTATGTTATTGTTTGTTTTATATGTTTTAAGTTTAACTTACTTCACTATGTATTTTATATTGCATTAGCTGTGTTGTGTTATGGTTTGTTTTGTACAGCACTTTGGGCTACTTCGGTCGTTGTAAAGTGCTTTATAAATAAAGTTTGCTTGCTTGCTTGCTTGCTAAGCTCCATCACTGGAAACGCATTGGCTCCAATCAGTAAATCCACATTAGCCTTAATGTGTGGGATTTTACCTCTGTCCAAATATGGCCATTTGGATTTTTCCTCCTGCGTTGCAACACAGTCGACAGGCACTCTCTACAGATCATACACTTCAGGAAGGGAAAAGAAACCACTGCTGTTTATTACACACTAATCTCTAAACCATCAAGAACATTACAAGCTGTGTTGTGTGTAACTCATTACAAGTAACCTGAGTTATATAATCACATTACTTTTTCAAGTAACTAGTAAAGCAGTGGGAGAGTGGGAGGAGCCAGAGTGGAAGAGTGGGAGGAGTCAGAGTTCAGGAGTGGGAGAAGCCAGAGTGGAATAGTGGGAGGAGTCAGAGTTCAGGAGTGGGAGGAGCCAGAGTGGAAGAGTGAGAGTGGAAGAGTGGGAGGAGTCAGAGTTCAGGAGTGGGAGGAGCCAGAGTGGAAGAGTGGGAGGAGTCAGAGTTCAGGAGTAGGAGGAGCCAGAGTGGAAGAGTGGGAGGAGTCCGAATGGAGGAATGGGAGGAACCAGAGTTCAAGAGTGGGATGGGCCAGAGTGGAAGGGGCCAGAGTTCAGGAGTGGGAGGAGTCATAATTCAGGAGTGGGAGGAGCCAGAGTATTTGCAAAATACCCAGGGAAGGATATAATGCATTTCAAACAAAGAATAATGGAAAAAAAAACAGCCAAAAGATCATAAACTCTTTTCAAACATATATTGAGGCATAGACAATATTTACATAAGCACATGCTAAACAATCACCAGCCAAGCAAACTGTCCCAAATAGCAGCCGTAGGTGATCATAAGAGGATACTGGAGAGTGAGTTAATGATAGATAAGCGGGATGTCAAAAGTCAGTTTCCTCGGGACGAGAGCAGACTTGTCTGTAGTGTTTAAGTGGTCACATAGATGTCCTTCCTTGGCTAATGGCATTTCTGCCTCCAAAGGGAATAATTGAAATAGGTCCTCTGGTAAGTAATCCAGTAGTAACATAATCGCACACAAATCCTCTACAAGAAAAAGAAATACAACAAATCACCTCCTCATCCATAAACAAACAATCTATTTAAAAGAAACAGTTCTCCAACTAAATCAAAGATATCCAAAAAACAAAACATGATATAACTTCACTTACATTTGGGCAGCAAACAAACAGTTTCACAAATCAGGATTTTTTCAAAGACAGCGGTCAACAGCATGTGGCAAATCACACTGGGTATAATTATCTTCTTCTTCTTCTTCTTCTTCTTCTTCTTCTTTCAATTTTATGGCGGTTGGCAACTAACTTTAATGGTGCATTACCGCCACCTGCTGGACTGGGCTGTGGTACTGGGGTCTAACCTTTCCAATTATATATATAAAAAAATAAAATAATAATAATAATAAAAATAAAATAAAAAACAACATCACCTAATTTTTTTTAATTAATCCTGTATTCCTCAGGAAACTAAATATATAATTAAAACATATTTCACCTGAACTTCTTTGTAGGATGTCTTCTAAGTTTAATCTTAACTGTTTTCTTTGCAATTGTGAACTTAATCTTTGTCTTTCTTCCTGATATTTAGGACATTGTATAACATGCTCTACAGACTCTGGACTATCACAGAATTCACAATTGCCATCAGCATGCTTCTTCATTATTACCAAAGTCTTATTTAATCTTGTGTGTCCATACCTCATTCTTGACAACACATCATCCTCCTCCTCCTCCTCCTCCTCCTCCTCCTCCTCCTCCTCCTCCTCCTCCTCCTCCTCCTCCTCCTCCTCCTCCTCCTCCTCCTCCTCCTCCTCCTCCTCCTCCTCCTCCTCCTCCTCCTCGCTTCTGTTCATATTTCTGCCCTTTCCCACTTTATTCTGGATATTATAGAACTGTCTTTCAGTCTGCCCATTGTCCCATAATGTTTGCCATTTACCCTTAATAATGTTTTTAACCATACTCTTAATTTCTGCTTTGCTGTAATTAACCTCAATATCTACATTGGGATTTCCAGCTGCTTTCTTAGCACATTTATCTGCCAACTCGTTTCCTACGACTCCTATCCAGAAGAAGATAGCCTGCCTTGTGACAGGCTGTGACTATTACAGTGGAAGAGTGGGAGGAGCCAGAGTTCAGGAGTGGGAGGAGCCAGAGTGGAAGAGTGGGAGGAGCCAAATGAGATCAGGAGACACAAAACAATAATAAAAGAAAGAAAGAAAGAAAACATACCACAGTACACATGCAGTTTTCACAAATATACGTCTTTGGACGTAAAATTTTTTTTTTTTTTTGAAAATGTAAAGTGTGTTTGTGTGATGGTTTTATTTTATGTGTGTGTGATGGTTGAATTATGGTTTAAGACTGTGGAGTGTCAGATGCTCAGGTTTTTCTTCTTTAAAGTTGTGAGAGAGTGTGAATGTCACTCAAAAACAACAAAATGCTTTAGGTTACATCAGTTCACATGGATTAACCCGTATGCTGCTGAACTACACAATGCAAAACATCTAAAACATTTTTGTTCTTGTTTCCTGTAAGAAATGAGTTATGAACGTCAGCGAAGGCGTTGCTCAGTGTTTCTGCTGTAAGAAACCAGTTCAACACGACAGCAGATCTCAGAGACGCAGTGAATATATCGCCTCTTCAGCTCATCAAGGTGAGTAAACATTTCATCTTTAATGGTCTATAAAGAGATTTATTTATCTATTTAAATCCGGATATTGATGTTTGTATTAAACTGAAACTGTAAACCTATTGAACAATAATTTAAAATCCTCTTTAACTCTAAATTGTTCCTGTTTTGTTTGCAACAGACATTCTACAAAGAGAGTTTAAGAGAAATATCGCATGGCATGTGGATCAGTCTACAGAAGAAGAGAAGAGAGAAAGATGGCGTGTTGAAACCTGAAGCAGGAGAGGAGAAGAGCGAGAGACGAGCTCGCCGGAACAGCTTTCAGAGCGACAGACCGAACTGTGAGTTTCAGGATAAAACACGTCTTTCATCAGCAGATCTGAGTCTGAATCAGTCCTGAATGCTTCATTCACTCTAAATATAAACTATACATGATCATTTATACATTTGTTTATCCAAAGCAACTTACAAAGAGTTCAAAATCTTACCAATTCATGCAGTTCAATCATTCCCTGAGAATAAAACTGTTCGTGTTTTTAATTTCTAGATTCTTGTGATTCTGACAGTTATTCTGAGATGGGAAAGTCAGAGATGAGGTAAGTGTGTGTGTGTGTGTGTGTGTGTGTGTATTCTACAGGAGTTGCTGATCTCAGTTCATGTTCATTTCAACATTTACTAATACATTATTAAAATCTAATAATAGTAATAGTAATGTAAATAGAATAGTAAAACTTGAGATTCCCTATGATTGGACTTTTTGCTGGTCCTCAAGGAAAACTGATTAATAAACATAACAAAATATTTTTTTTAGTTTTAATGTAAAAATGCAGAAATTTTTGTGTGATGGGTAGGTTTAGTGTGTGTGTGTGTGTGTGTGTGTGTGTGTGTGTGTGTGTGTGTGTGTGTGTGTGTGGTGTGTGAGTGTGTGTGTGACATTGTGTGATAACTCTTTGACTATCCATTTGCACAGTTTTTTTTGTCAAACACCAAATTTCAAACTCATCGATGCCACTTTATACATTTTCCATGATGAAAAAACAGCATTAGCATCAAGACGACATTAAATTATTGATCTACTGACTGTAAATCCTGTTTGGAGGATCTGCCGCATGTTGGTTATATAATTACCTGTTTAATTTTAATTGCATTAACTTCTGATTATCGTATTGTAAACCAAATATGTCGCCCTGAAGGTTGATCTCTGGAAACAGTAAATAAAGTTCAAACTGAAGTAAATGATGCAGGAATCTGATGTTATATTGACAAGTATGTGTGTGTGTGTGTGTGTGTGTGTGTGTGTGTGTTTTCATTTTCTAGAAAGCAGCAGTTCCTGTCATCAAACCTGCAAGTTCTTCTTCTTCACTATCTTAAGTCACTTCTTAAACATATTTTATGTCAGACTCAGAGCTAAAACAGTCAGGAAGGGTTACAGTACACTATGACCGTGTGTATGATTTTCATACGTGATACAGCTTACAATTTACATTATTGACTAATGTATTACTGTATGTGTCGTAATAGTACAGCACGGCGCTGGCAACGGCAAGGTCAAAGGTCACGAGTCTTAACAGAGCTCTGAACACTTCACCTGCACGTCTGACACTCATTCTGTGAATAATGATCCATTAATGAGCAGAATCAGTGTGTAAGCCGCAGTGTACTGTAAACACACAGTGAAATGTGCCTCATGCACCTCTTCTTTACGAGAGTGTACAGCAGGCCATTTCTGAGGTTTACTCTGAAGCATCTCTGGACACTTTATCCACAGATCCTTTCATGAGGAACATCACAATCAATCTGTCAGCAAAGTGTTTCAATGGTTTCCTACATGATACAGCTTTACATGAATTAATGTATTACTGTCGTTCACCATATGATACAAAAGCATGGCGCTGGCAATGGCAAGGTCAAAGGTCACGAGTCTAACAGAGCTCTGAACTCTTCACCTGCACGTCTGACACTAGTTTTATCATTAATTTAACTCATTAATGACCAGAATCTAGTGAATCGGAGTAAAAAGCCACAGTACAGTAAATATGTAATATACTCATTTGCACACTGTACAGTGACATCATGTACCTTTTTATACCTTTTCTTTACAAAGATTGTACAAAAGGGTCATTATTTCTGGTGTTTACCTATGAAGCATCTCTGGGTTAAAGAAAATTCATCCACAGATCCTTTCATGAGGAACATCACAATCAATCTGTCAGCAAAAGTGTTTCAATGGTTTCCTACATGATACAGCTTTACATGAATTAATGTATTACTGTCGTTCACCATATGATATAACAGCATGGCGCTGGCAATGGCAAGGTCAAAGGTCATGAGTCTAACAGAGCTCTGAACTCTTCACCTGCACGTCTGACACTCGTTTTATCATTAATGTAACTCATTAATGACCAGAATCTAGTGAGTCGGAGTAAAATGCCACAGTACGGTAAATGTGTCACACACACATTTTCACACTGTACAGTGACATCATGTACCTTTTCATACCTTTTCTTTACGAAGATTGTACAAAAGGTCATTATTTCTGATGTTTACTTCTGAAGCATCTCTGGGTAAAATATGAGTTTATCCACAGTTACTTTCATGAGGAACATCACAAACACACGTGTGCAAATCTGGGTTTACTAAAACTAGATTACCACACTAAGAGATGAAATAGAGAGGGGTTTTACTTTATTTAAACAAGTAAAACAGCACCTTTTTATTATTGCAAAGCAAATATTTCTAGATTTCATTGTGATGAATGTGAACTAGAGTTATATATGTGACCCGTGATGGCATAATGAGTCTGAATGCGCACAGGATAATTACAGCCAAAACAAGTGAAAAATGTCAATTTTGGTAGATTTTGAGGTTTTCTAGCGATATCAATGCTCCAAATAGCCATTAAACATCTAAAAGTATCTTTATTTGTGTGTTTTCTGAGGGAGTATCTTTCCCTTGTCCATGAAATGCAGTTTTTCTCTGCTCTATTCTCGACTGCCGCTTCCTCACAGCACAAGTTTAGTATCGCTTTAAAGCGCAATATTCCACCTTTGTGAATATTCATAGTGAATTCTCGATGGCTCGAGTCTGAACCAATGAAATGTGATTTTCAAACTCATGCTGATGTAAACAACCATATTACTCGCACTGACTGACAGATCCGAAGCGCACAAAGACTCTCAGACACGCGTGATCCCGATATACATACAGTACACACACACACACACACACACACACACACACACAAACAATTACAGTATTTCAAAATATCTGACTTGGCGATTATTCACTCATACATTATCTGTTGTCTTAAGTGAACGTTTAACTGTTGAGGAAAAACACCTGATGTGTAACATTATATTAGATCCGTGCGGTGCCTAATATAGGCTGTCTGATTCATTAATGTTGATCAAATAGAATCATAAAAAAAAGTTTTCCTATAGATATTTGGTTTTGACTTAGTGTGTGCCAAATTTGGTGTTATTACCAGGGATCTCAAGGTTTTGTTGCTGATTTGGAACCTTCAAAAAACTTTAACTTGATTTTTCTCAAAATTGACTTTGCTGATTCTATCGACTTCAAACATCGACCTATTTTTAATAGAGAATGTGAAAATAACAATAACTAATTTTTTGAAAATTTGCTCATTGCGACTCATTTTGCCAACACGGAAAATAAAATGTATACAGCAAATAAATTTGACTGTAATATATCTCTACAACTCCATGTAAGAATAAACGTGGTTCTTGTAAAAATAAAGAAATAAGATATTGTCACGTCCGTTTAGGTCTTGATCCTGTTCATGTATTTCCATAGTAATGTTTCCTGTTAGTCATGTGCTTCTCTTGTCTCTTTCTGATTGGTTGCTCTTGTCATGTGTTCATCAGTTCTGTTTCACCATTGGTTCATTATCTCGATCCTTCTTGTTAATCATTAGTCTTTGTGTATCAATAGCCTCCATGTTAGCTCTATTTGTCTAGCTTTGTACCCTGTTCTGCTTTTGGTGAGTTCACATGTTCTCATATGTTCCTAAATCAAGTCAAACCAACTTAGATCTTTACTTTGTATCTGTTCACTTTTGGATTCAAAAAATTCACTTAAATTGCTTCTTTGTTTATTTTCACATTGTTCTTCATCTTTCAAATGAAATAAATCAGCAAAAGAGAGAAATGTGTCTGGACTGAACGCCGAGATCTGTTATGATTGTCATGGTGAGAGTTAAAGATCAGACATGAGCTTTCCGAACACGAATCTGCTGGAAACATGTTGTACAGTGAGCTTTTTACTCATGGATTACACCACAGAAGAATCTGAAGATATTAGAAGAACAAAAAGCTGGATACAACACTGTTCTTTTAGAAGACAATCATAGTCTGTTTTGAAACTTAATAACATTTTCTTAAGGAATCATTTAAAATCAATCAAACAGTTTTACACTTCATTTGTTTAACTGTGTGGACAAACTGATGGCAAAAATCTGCCATCACAGTCTAGATGTTTCTTAAGACAATGGGCCCTATCTTGCACCCAGCGCAATTGACTTTGTACACCGACGCATGTATCATTCCTGTTTTGCACCCGCACACAGCGGACTTTTCCCTCCACAGAAGCACGTCGGTTAACTAAGAAATACACTTGCGCTCCCAGGGGGAGTGAGCTGGAGCAGGAGCGGGAGTGGTCACTGACTGAAAAAACCTCGTCTAAAGTCAGCGTTGCGCATGTTATTCATATGCTATTTTAAGGGCGCATGCTTGGCCATAACCGATGTAGCGTGTGCACAACACACACACACTTTGATTCTCTAATCTACCCAGAAGCAGCAGTTTTCATTTTTGCAAATCATACATTATTACGATAGATAGATAGATAGATAGATAGATAGATAGATAGATAGATAGATAGATAGATAGATAGATAGATAGATAGAAGCATGAATCTAGCTTACACATTTACCCAAATTATCATACGCCTGTTTAACCAAAGCTAATCTGGGTGTGTTTCTCCATCCCCAATGTCACTTCTCTGTGTTTTACGGCCCTGACGAGAACGTCGCTCTCCTCGGCTGTGAACCGCTCCTGGCAAATCCGCCGTTATAACAGTAGATTGCTCAATCCGCCATGGAACAAGCGCGCCTGCTCTTAAAGGGAATGTGAGATGACGCTCTGATTGGTTTATTTCACGTTACGCCCAAACCACACCTATGAATAATTAAGCGACTTCAGACCAACCAATTTTAGATTTGCATCGGGCGCAAGAGTCGTTTATCCCGCCGGTATAATAGCAACAGCGCCAAGACCCGCCCACAAAGTTACTTGCGTTTCGCGCTTGATACTTGCGTTTCAGATTGTTAAAATAGGGCCCTCAATGTGTATCATGAATGTAAAGCCACACGGTCAAGTTTATCAGGATCAGTGTCTCTCTCTGCTGGAGATCATCAGTATTACAGCAGATCAACAGAAGATCACATGATCATCTACATCAGGGATAGACAACTCCGGTCCTGGAGGGCCACTGTCCTGCAGAGTTTAGCTTCAGCCCTGATAAAAACTCACCTGCCTGTATCTATTTAGTAATCCTGAAAACACTGATTGCCTTGTTCAGGTGTGTTTAATTAGGGTTGAAGCTAAACTCTGCAGGACAGTGGCCCTCCAGGACCGGAGTTGTCTATCCCTGATCTACATCATATCACACTTTACAAGAGGTTTGGGTACTACTCTTCCTCTGGATAAAAGGCAGGGAGAAGTAGAGTAGGGTATGTATCTAAGCATCCAACGGGTTTGTGTGAGAAATGTGGACAGAGTGAAACTGTAGAACATGTGATTATTAATTGTAATGGGTATGTTGAAGAAAGAGAAGTGCTAAGAGAAGAATTATGGATGAATGAAGGGAAAGAGTTAACATTAGAGAATATATTAGACTCAGATATAGGAAATAGTATGGTTAATGTGTTGTTTCAGTTTTTGAATAATACTGGTTTAATGAAGAGAATTTAGGATTAATAATATGTGTTTAGGCTTATAGAGAGAGGTAGAAGATGTGGATGAGGTATAGTGTGAGTCAGGGTAAGTAAATCTGGAGGTAAATAAGGTTACGGATGGGAAGCGGGAGTTAAAGGGAAGTGGGGTGGAAGCTGGAGGAGCTGAACATGCAGCGCCAGTGGGGTTTTTTTGTTTTGTTTTTTGTTCTTAGGAATGTTTCTGATCCAAGCTCCAAGCTATCGGGTGATGGCAGTAATGCACTGTTAAAGGTGCATAACGCAAGTCTCTGAGTTTTTGCAGAACTATGCCCCCCTCTGGCGACAAATGAAACTGCAGCACTGCAACTGAACGCGCATGACGTCACGCCCAGTCTCAGATTCCGACCCGAATCCCTCTTATTTATTTTACTGTACAGGATTATAGAGGCAATCGCATTGATCAGAGAAGGGCTCATTCAGCCCATCAGGCAATTGTTTAAGCATGTATGGGTTAGAATAACGGGTATTTTTAACTTTAAAAGTTGCATAATGCACCTTTAAGTGCGGTTGCCAATAAAGCGGAAAAAGAAGAAGAAGAAGAAGTAGGGTATGTTTGGTTGGAGAGAAGCATGGCCTCCTTCTGCTAACCTTATGTGTAGAGTCCGGGTTGAGAAACTGTTGTTTTAGGCTCATCCAAGTAAGTGTTGTTCATTTTGTGTTGTTATCATTGTTTTTGCTGGGTTACGTCATTTCATGTTATATGTTTGGTGTTAATGTTAGCTTGTATGTTTTTATTTAGAAGGACTTCTCGTATATATCTCATCCACAGAGTTATCTTTCTTATTCTACGGGATTGAGAATTCTTCCATCCTATGCTGTACTGTTTCTTGTGGGGATTCTACTTAGTCAGGCCAATATCTTCATTGGATAAATTGAATCAACTGAAATCTGGGGTGTTTGAGTGCTGCAAGTACACCATTATTGCAACGTACCCTAAACTGAAGCCTGGATTGACTGAAGCTAGAATTTGAAATGAACTACTGGACTTTTTGCTCTTTTCTTGTTTGACAAATCTTCACCTGTGCTTTGTGCAAAGACCTTTCAAGGAAAGCCATTTCATGGACAATGACCAGATAAGCTTGGTTTCTTATATCTTTTTTCACTATGACAACTTAGAAAACATAGGCTATATGCATATCTTCAATTGTTGACTCACTGTTTTGATGGTTTTGTGTGACATATTTCATATAAACACTTGTACTTGGTTTGAGTGTTTCTGAGTCTGGTTAAATCCATAATAGTCAATGAAGTCCTCCCTTATACATTTATTTGTGATGCGCCCTTCTGAGAGTTCTCAGTTGGACGGTTACACATGTTGTACAGTGAGTTTTATATTCATGGATTACACCACAGAAGAATCTTAAGACATTAGAAGAACAAAAAGCTGGATATGACACTGTTCTTTTAAACGACTGTTTTGAAAACTTAATAACATTTTCTTTAGGAATCTTTTAAAATCAGTCAAACATCTTTACACTTCATTTGTTTAACTGTGAAGCTTTTATGGACAAACTCTCAAAAATCTGCCATCACAGTCTAGATGTTTCTTAAGACTAAGGCTGCGTCCGAAACCGCATACTTCCCTACTATATAGTATGGAAAAAGCAGTAGGCGAGCGAATAAGTATGTCCGAATCCTTAGTATCCATAAAAGAGTAGGCGAGAATTAGCAGAGTGACGTACTAATTATCGCGAGATTCGGGCGTACATATACTTATAGTGCGTCCGAATATTCCTACTTTCCTACTATATAGTAGGGGAAAACAGTACGTGAATGGAGTAGTATGTCCGAAACCTCAGTACTCATAAAAGAGTAGGCGAGAAGTTCCCGGATGGCTTACTGCTTCAACCCAGATTTTGAAGAGCTCGAAGATGAAAGGTGTGTTCGACATCGGCTGCGGCTGGATGTAACCGATCGGCGAGAGTAGCCGCGTGCAGGCGGGGAGGAGCTGCAAACGGAGACGTGAAGTCGGACACTTTCTGGTTCCCGTAGTGACCGCTCACGTGGTGTTTGCATACTTTACCACAGCTGAAGTGAAATAAATGCAATATTTGCCTAATAATGCATAGATGTTTCAGAGACATTTTCATTCAATACTTTATGTACTGCTTCATACAGCGTATGTTTGAACAAGAATAAAGTTCAATATAAGCTACTATCAATGAAGTGGAGTCTACGTTTTTTAATCAGTTTTAATTTGATAAACATGACACAATATAACATTGCAACTACATGAAAAGAGTGTTTACTGTTATAAAAAACTGATTTGTGAGCTTTAGAGGAACTAAAGGTGTTCGAATAAACACGAAACACACGTGATTGTTGTCATGCAGTGAATCCGGCCAATCGTGGAACAGCTGTATCGTCATCAGCCCACGTGCAGCCCAGTGCAGCCGCTCTTGAGAAGCTGCGCTGGCTGAGTTCTCCGGCTACTCTCGAATCGCTCTCGCGGTACTTTGATGGCATACGTCACAGTCACGTGGCGTCGGCGCTGTATCAAGTCGGACAAAATTTCTAACCGGCATGCACTGCTTCAAGTCAGCCGCCGATCGGTCTGCGCAGAGCTGCATGAAGTCGAACAAGCCTGAATACTTTTCTATCCCAGGAGGCCACGCGAGAGGATACGTCATTATCAAACATCACAGAGATCAGCGACGCGGGTGCTTTCAAATGTGAGTAAACACGGGTCCTTGTGTTAAAATTGCATGTGTTGAACTACTGTAGAGTAAACTGTTGAATTGTTGAAGGTGTAAAGACGTTATACAGTGTAGTATAGTTGTGATTTTGCTGTAAAAAACACGTTTTATTATGTATAACGTTAGCTAACAGGCGAGCTCCAGTAAGGACACGTAAGTTACGTCTCTAAAGTGGATTTACATAAACCATATACATCCTAAAGACGCTTATTTTAAATGTCTATTTACTTCTGACAGGAAAATCTTCAGTAAGTATTGCAGAAGAGCACATCACAACATGAAATAGACATCTGAGTGATGAATGTGTGCTATTATGTAGAACAAATCTATAAAGTAACTAAACATAAGTTATCTATTTTATTTGTCCAGTACTGTTGATAAATTGAGGAACATTTATGTTGGATAAAAAGTTAAAACAAGCTCATAAATCACAGAGGTAATGTGAATCTTGTCTGGATGTTACAGGGTCAGATGAACAGATGTGTTTTTATCCGGTGGAGAGTGGCTCATGAAGCTGAATGCTGCCATCAAAGGCTTTGAGTGAGTATACCACAGAAATTAATAACAATAACTAATTATTGTAATTTCAAACAGAGCTATTACAGCACTTTTCTGATTCTTGATTTCTGTGCATTAGCTGCACAACTTTTGTGGTGGAGCAGGACCTACAAGGGAAGATGATGGCGGCGTTTGTGAAAAAAAGTGGTTTTGTCTTACTGAAATCATATGACATTGTGTGGTTAAAATGACTGCTTTTGTGTTATGTTTGTGCATTTTGTAGAATCTGAAATGTCAGCAGGCTGGTGTGAGTGCTGAGGATGAGGAGCCCAGAGCTGAATCCTGGAGATGGTGCCACGAGTCCCTCCATCACTCCACCTGCCCTTATTGCCTCAGATTGTGAAGCACAACACAACACGCAACAACCTCAGCGCCTTCAGCCTACATACATGATTGTAGTTTGAATAAAGCTTTGTTTCATGTGTTGACTTGTATATGCATTTGTTTATTGTGTGATGGTGACTTTCATTCATTCTTTTACTAATTTATTAATATTTCTCATTGTTGTCAGTAAATACAATATAATTATTTAATTAATGCTTTATTTAATTGTTTGAATGCAAATGTAGATATGTTCACTATATACTTTTTACTACTATTTTCAGTAAAAAGTAATATAATTAAGTATTGGTCAGCATTTATCGTTGTTATTATTGTATGTTTTGGGGTGGGATATCAATGCAATTCATTCTGGGGTAATATTAATTTTTAATATTAATGATACTTAAATTTTTTGGAGTATAAAATCAACAGTTTTCTCCAAAGGCAAATCTTTGCACAGCTGCCCTTTGTGCAGACATTACAAATGCTGAGGAAAACCATTCTAGGTAGGGCTGTTGAGTTACTGATGTTATGAGGTGTATGTGTATGTGTATATATATATATATATATATATATATATATATATATATATATATATATATATATATATATATATATATATATCATGGGTTTGCATACATAATATGAGATTTTTTACACAGGAAAAAATAACCTAGTACAAGGTTGAATATTTTAATATATTTTTTCTTAAATAATTCATTATAATACATTTAAAAATGCATTTAAAAAAAAAATATATATATTTATAGGCCTAGGCCTGAGGGATGAAACGAGAGTTAAATTCAACAAGAAAAAGAGGAAAACATAAAGCAGTTAGCCACTTTTGCTTGTGGATAAAAATGTTTGGATATAAAATAAAGAAATTAACAACATTCAAGAGATGACCATTTTGGGATTTCGTAATAAAAATAAATAATATTGTAAGGATAAAACGGTGGGTCACATTAGTAGGGTTAAATATATGAACTTTAATCAACCCTAAATGTATTCACAAAATAAATGGGCAGCAGTTTCTTCAAAATGAGCAAGTTTAATCAATATCAATATTTACAGATAGATGAATTAAACGTGTCGTTCAAATCTTTTAAGTTGTTGCGCGTGTGATAATGCGTCGTAGGTCACATGATAACGTCAACATGGCAGATGTCCGGTTCGCATTCATACTCAACGAGATTTGGCTATAAAGTACCTACTCTTTTAGCGCTCGTTAAGTAAGTACTCATTGAAAATAAGTACCTACTCATTGAGTACGCGGTTTCGGACGCAGCCTAAATGTGTTTCATGAATGTAAAGCCACACGGTTGAGTTTATCAGGATCAGTGTCTCTCTCTGCTGGAGATCATCAGTATTACAGCAAATCAACAGAAGATCACATGATCATCTACATCATATATCACACTTTACAAGAGGTTCAGGTTCATTGATCTCAAGCGCTCAGGACCAGGTTTGCTTGAACATTTGACATTATACACTTTTTTCTTTTACAGGTATTGGGTCGTTACGTGTCAAATTATTGTGTTGTCTAAAGAACGACAAATATAACTAGTGATAAAAGCTAACATATTAAATGCCATGGATGTATATTTAATAAATCCACTATTTTATTTGAGTTTATTGAGTTATGATGTGCAGTAAGTTGAATGATGTTCTCTCAGACAGTGTGTGATCTTTGTGCCGAATGATGAAAAACACACAGTTGTCAAAATAACAATCATGTGGAGAATCTTAAAGGGACTATATGTAGCTTTTTAGGTATTTTATTATCTAAAATCAATATTTTTATTAATAGATATGCCCTCAATGGTGTACAAATAGCCTACCTCTGCCAATGATCAGACTAATCCTCGTAATGAAGAATTTATTATCTTTATATACATGGGACGGGTAGGTCCACGGAGGCTTCCATATAGTTCCGCCATCTTGAAAAACTATAATAGCAGAGAGGGACAAAAAGTACTAGGCCAACGTGTTTCCACAACGCGCTTCGGACTGACGGACTGACTGACTGTGGACTGAAGTCTGAAGTCAACAGAAGCGAACCCTAACCTAGTGCTTACATCATCTAGTTTTTTTAGTTTAGTAAACATTTATTAGTTTATCAATTGCAGTGTTGAATACATTATTAAACCTCTTGATTTAATGCAAATTAAAGTACATTTGTTTATTAACTGAGTCACGTAATTAGTTTTGATGCTTTTTATTTCAAAGTACACAAAACATTAGGAGGGAATAAATGACATCATAATAAACCCTAATCAGCCATAATCTGCTCCTGCCGAAACGTGGATGATTTATGATATATTTTCCTCCAGACTGTAAGAGTTGTTCACAGATTGAGTTTAAAACAGCATGAAAAGAGTCTGAGTGATTTCAGTTCATCTTTTCAGTGAGTTGTTAATGCATCACATCTGATCAAGTGTGTGATATGGAGGATTTAATGGCGTGATGTGGCCAGTCTCACACTCACTCACACAGATTTGGACAATGCTTCTTCATATGAACCAGTAGATTGGGCGAGTGAGTGAAACTCTTCCCGCATGAAGAGCGCTGGCGCGGCTTCTCTCCAGTGTGACCTCTCTCGTGACCTTTCAGGGGTTTGGAGCGAGAGAAACTCTTCCCGCATGAAGAGCACTTGTACGCTTTCTCTCCAGAATGAGTTTTCTGCTGCTCTGTAAAGTTGCTGTGTGCAAGAAATGTCTTTCCACAGTCAAAGCACACATAAGGCCTCACACCGGTGTGAATACACTCGTGCTCTTTTAGATTCTGCACTCGTGAAAAACCCTTTCCACAGAACAAGCAGAAGAGAGGCTTCAGATCAGCGTGAGCTTTCAGGCGTCGCCTTAAGCTGGACTCCACAGCACATGTTTTATCACACATGAAGGATCTCAGTCCCGAGGGAGAGGTCAGGTGATCTGTGAGAGAGCTTCTGGATGTGTAAGTCTTTCCACACTGAGAGCATGAGAACAAATGAATATGTGATGTGAACTACTGTAACTCATGATTGTATTATCTGTATATTTCTGACATATAGACATTACTTTGAGTCACGTCTGATAACAGATTGGTCTTAATTTTAATTCAGAAATGAATTTTCCATGAAACTGCTTTGAAACAATATGTATTGTGAAAAACCCTATACAAATAAACATAAAAGTGAAAATAAAAATAAAACTCTGAAATAAACCACGACCTTTGACCCTGTCCTGCAGTCTCGTGTCTCCCTCTACAGGAGATCATCAGAATCACAGCAGAGTTAAAGAAGCTACAGATGAAAATGTGTTTTACAGCAACAAATGAAAAGTCAAGTCACCTTTATTTATATAGCGCTTTTTACAATACAGATTGTATCAAAGCAGCTTCACAGTGATAACATGAAAATAATACAACAAAGTTTGTTTCTAGAAGAAAATTGCATCATCGTCCACCTTAAGTACGGCAGATCAATAATATTGTTGAATATTAAATGTCCCCAACTAAGCAAGCCAAGAGCCAAGGCAACAGTGGCAGAACCAAAACTCCATCAGTGACAGAATGGAGGAAAAACCCTTGTGAGAACTCAGACTCAGTCAGTTCTCCTCTGGCCAACGAGCGAACAGTGTGTGATTATGATCCAGGCGTTACAGGTCAAAGGTCAGATTGGTCGAGTCGGTGAGGCCTTCACAGGGCTGATGAGGCTGGCACTTCAGGGATGCATCATGGATGGGTCCAGGTGCAGGTCCACCATCTGATCGTGTGTGTGTGTGTGTATGTGTGTGTGTGTGTGTGTGTCGGATTGTAGGCTTGTTGGACTTCATGCAGCTCTGAGTCTGCGCAGACAGGTTAGACATTTTTTTTCCACGTGAAGATGAGTGTGTGTGTGTGTGTGTGTGTGTGTGTGTGTGTGTGTGTGTGTGTGTGTGTGTGTGTGTGAGTTAGATCAGAAGAACTCAAGGTAGACATAACTGTAGAACGAGAGCAGAAACACCGGTTTAACCAGAGTTTCTCAGAAGGGTGTTCGAGATTTCTAATGGAGCCACGGGTGAGGGAATCCCTTTTGTTATGAGGGAATCCCTTTTGTTATGAGGGAATCCCTTTTGTTATGAGGGAAGTCCCTGCGCTTTGACTCATGAGTGTGAGTGACACAAAAGAGTAAAGAGGTTTTCGTTTCAATCTCTGGTATGAAATTGAACTTCTTGTTGAATAACTACAACACTCCAACATAACAGGGCGGTCCTATAGATCCTTACACAACAATGGTGACACTCAATAACTAATAAAAATACTTACAACATAAACATTACAACATAAACCAACAACACAAACTGCTAAAAGCGAAGCTTAAATAAGTTCAGAAGCACAGACAAAACCAACAAGAATCAAGAAACTCCACAGTATAATCTGTTCATGCCGCACTGCATGCTGGGAACCTTCATACACATACGCACTGTAGAAATACTGTATGATGTGTAAGTATTTGCTCAGAGGGAATCTGGAACTAAACACTACAGAAGCTCATTCAGGATCTTTACAGACAAAAGCAGTCTCTGGTTTATTGTCATCTTCATCAGATGATGCTGATCTGCACTATAAAGAGAAGCAGTTATTAAAATAATAATAATACACTTGTGATGTAATGTGTTCAGAAGGGCTTTGGGACTCAAAAATTCTTACGGGTTACAAAATGAATATGATCAAATCTGTTGAGTGTGAACACTGTGAAGGGTTGGTGATTTAAACCAGACACTACAAGTAAATTAAATAAAGTAGAACTAATAATAAGATACCAGAGGTGTAAAGTCCAGGTTCAGAAAGTAAAAGTCCTCCTCAGTATTTTGTTCCAATTCCTGGATTTGCTAATTAGCCCAGTTTTCCAGCCAGGAGATAATAATAGATAATAAGTGTAGCACCCGTACAGCCACTCTGGGCGTTACTTACGTGAGAATGGTGGGTGCTTGGGTTCGGTGTTGTTCAGGTGGATACCACGAAGGTGCACCTAATACGTTTCTAATAAGTTGTAAACCCTTTTGACAATAAAATATTTAAAATAATTAGACCCAGAGATAGTTTTAGTTTAGCAAAACGAAGGGTTAATGCCCTGGTTTATTTACATAAATGACTTTGGCGAATAGAATATAAAAGTTTTCCCCAAAACAAAATATCAACGAATATACAAACTGAATAACCAAAAAAAATTCCCAAATACTCAACTGATAGCCTCGTTAAATTTAACTAGAAACCTCAATAGTTTTAATCTCACTTGTTGCACCAGAATAACTGATCTAAAAGTTATTATCTCTTTCCTAACAATTGAGATTACACAGAAAACTTTACAATAAACAAAAAACTTTTCCACGTGTCCTGAAACAAATCTTAGCAAAGGCAGTGGTGGGCCCACTCACACTATACACATTCACACACGTTTCAGTTTACTCACAGTACTGCTTTGAACGAAGGAAAAACACGCTGCAGGCCTGTGTTGGTCTTGCAAAACATTGAGTGCGCTGAACAAACACTTGCAACACATTGAGAGCGTGGAAATTCAGTCCGGATGCTCACGTGCAGCGCGATTCACCAACATGTCCGCCAACATGAGCGCACACCATGGCTAACTATAGCTATCTCGGCTACCTCCGATCACGCTTCCGCTGCTTCTCTCCCGCTCCGTCCGACGGGTCTCCGGCTTCGTTTCTCGCTCAAAAAACACCCAGAGTCTGCGATCCTCGTATCTGAACACCCAGTTCAGTTTCAACAGCTCTACTCACTCTTTCTAGCGTTAATTTTTTCTCAAACGCGCCACCTACCTGTGCTCATCCCCAGTCCGACGAGAAGAGAGAGAAAAACTTCCCGCACCCTCTCTCATGGTTCCTCCTCCGGTCACGTGTATCCCTTCTCAAACCCTGACTATACAGCGTTAATACCCAACTGACCAATAAAAATAACATGAAAACAATAAAAATAGAGTAATAAAACATTTACTGCATAAAACCTCTGATAATATTATTTAGCTAAATAATATAAACTTTAAACTTTAATTTTAATCACTGTCATGAAATAAAAATCACAAATATTGGTCTTTTAATTATGTAAAATGAATTGATATTTCCTTCTTTATAAATCAGTGCCTCCTATTATATATGTAGGAAGTAAATAAACGTTTACTTTTTTAATAGTCATGGGACTCATTTTTGAGTAAGAGATTAATCATAACCTACCCTGTTTCCACTACACTATAATACCCAAATTCACCACTGGGCTACAGAAGTAATTAGTGAAATCCGCTGGCTGAGTTCATGAGTGGAATAAACATGGCAGGACTTTTACTTTCTGACCCCTGGACTTTACACCACAGTAAAATACTGCACAGACTGTATAAAGATCACGGTGATTATGATGATTTGAGTACTGAATACTATTACTATATATATAATAGCAAACATTACTATTTGAACTATCCTCCTACGTACGGTTGCATTGTAAACAGTGGAGCGGCGCCGACGTGACCTTTCAACGTGATGACGTAGTTCCCTGTCCGCTTGTTGATCAGCGTTTCACCTGGAAGCGTTTCACCTGGGCTAGGGAAGACCGGGTGCTTTAAGTAATGGATTCTTTTTGAGATCCAAATTGGCCTAATATATGATAAACAAGCAGAGCACAAAGTTTTGCCCCTTGATAAATAAATAATTTTAATACAATTACAAAAGAAATATAATTGATTATTTCTGTTATGGGAACCAGAAAACAAAACTGGGTGAAATATTGCATGAACTGTAGCAGACCAATCTATTTAAGAATTATGGACAAATGTCCAAATTATTGGTAACGTTTAATGAAGTGAACAAAGTTTATGCTACAATTATGAAAATGAAGGATAAAGAGTCAGGATAATTGCATGAAGGGGGTGTTGTATAATATCAAGAAAATGCAATTACCTGCCTCCTTGTTTATTATAGATGCCTTTATTGTTACACATATTTAGCCAGTGTATTGGATATAATGCATTGCATTCAATGTTATTATTTATTTTGTTTGTAAAAGATGGCTTATATTGTTTTGGCATAGATGTACAGTAATTGGTTTTGTATGTATATGTGACTGTGCTAACCTATGTTGAGAGGAGCAGAAAAGTGCGATTATGTGTGTGCGCTAGACTCCTAGAACTTTAAATGAACTCAGCCATCTTAGTTGAGTTTACTAGTTCAAGGACATGAAGAGGTGGACCGCTTGCACATGCCTGGAGAAGGATCTGGGAAACTTTGGAGGAGTATCAACCTAACGCCTGTTGTGAACAACAGAAGTATAAAAGACTGATGAACTGACTGCCTCTTGGATACTGATACGCCAGTGCCCCCGACGCCTAGAAGCCCAGAGCTGAGGACAAGAAACCCCAAGCTGAAGATAAGAAGCCCAGAGCTCACTACACCTTTGATTCAAGATGTGATTATTGTATTTTATACTTGAACGATGAAGTTCTATTTGCCTTTATATTTTTGTTTATTATAAAAAGAAAAGTAACCAATTAAAATAAATTTAATTGATTACAAAATCTGCCTTCTGAAATTTATGATGCTGGAAGACTTTTAATGAGAACATACCACAGAGGAGTCTTCTGACCAAATTGTAAGTACCTTTTGAATGCTTACGGTTTAGGTCAGATTTGACTTTCTTTACCTTACCTGAGAATAATAAATAAATAGGTAAAAGGTGTTAAGAGTAAAGTACACACCGTAAAACAATATACAGAGCTGTTATATAAAAAAATTATGAAATGCTAATTAATTGTCACAATAATGTTAAAAGGCAGATATTTCTGTTGTATGTTGTTTCAACGTACAGATCTTGTAAAAATGTCAACGTTGATTTAGAAGTGTTTTAAGTGTTTTAAATCTTTTACTTTTTTCTTTTCTTGTTTTGTGATACTTGTACTTGCTTAATAAAGTAACTTTAAAAGTGAACTACTGCTTTCTGTTCATTGAATACCTTTAACATTTTAGTGTAGTTTAGTGGATTACATGTAATGATTGTATTTAGGGCTTTACTGTAAAATAAGGTAACCCAAACAGACAAATATGGTAGCCCATATATATACCCGTTGTGGCCCATAAGAGCCCTAGATAAGACCTATCTGGGTCCCATCATCAACCCATGTGGGCAGACTCCTGTAGGCCCTAAATGGGTGCTACCTAGGTTACCCATATGGGCCCGATATGGAGCCCATCAAGAGCCCATCATCAACCCATCTGGGCTAACACATGTGGGGCCACCACGGAAACCGCGGCCAAAATTAGCTGGGTTACCAGTTGGGTAGCCCAGGTGGGCCCCGGATATCAGCCCATTTGCAGCCCGTTTGGCCCCACATGGGTGTGTTGGCTGGGATGTTTCTCATTGGTTGGAAGTTACGCTGCTGTTTTAAACTAATAATAATGCTTTTATAAAAATAGGCAGTGTGTCTTATTGACACATATTTAGTATGTGTTTTGTGGCCTTATTTCAGAAACTTTCATTTTTAGTTTTTTCAATAACCATGCATATGGTAAAATATGGTAGTCCTGTTTGTGCTAAATAGAGTGTAATTACACCTTTGCCATTGATATGTTTATAAGCAACTGAAAAAAGCACAAATGTCAGGGCATGTCAGAACATCTCAAGGACCCCAAAAACACCTCAGACCCCAGAGGGTTAAGTAATTAAATTAATATAAAGGGGCGATTTTTTTTAAACGCCGTGGATTAATGGATATTATAGGCCAGGGAGGCGGATGGGGGGGCGGATGGGGGGCGGATCCCCCCCCCCCCCCCGCACCCCTAGTTCTATGGCCCTGACGCTACGATGAGCATTTACTACTTTTAAAAAAGGAAGCGGGTCGGGTACAATATTTTCTTCTTTTTTTTTGCAGTCCGAGTTGCGGGCGGGTTAGTTGAAAACGTTGGTCGGGTGCGGGTTGTTTATACATTGACCCGCGCATCACTGACACACACACAGATAAACTACAGAACATAAAACAGGACAACAGCATCAGTCATATACTCATGTCTGGCATTATTTGTGTCATTCTTCATTTCTTTCATAGATAGCTTTCTGATGCAGGAACAAGAAATCTGAGGAAAGAGTTGTAAAGACAGGAGAGACAGATCTGATGTGTCTAAATGAGGCTCAGATGATCCAGTGTTATTCTCTACATGATCAACTTCATGAGGATAAAATGAGTAAAATGATTTTAGAGCAGAGGAAGAGCTGATGACACAAATCTGACTGAATAATAAAAGATTCATGAAACTATGATTAATACAGTAACAACTTACAACTTTACTATGATGTGTAAATATTTACTGCTGATAAAGATTGAGCAGAAAGAAGAGCTTGTGTTTGAATGTAAAGTGTTATTGTGTGTCAAATGTGGGTCTGTAAAATTATTAGAAAACATGAGATTAGTTTCCACTGTTACTTATTAATGATCAAATATATATTTCTTACAGACAAAATGAAAATGTGTATATTATTCAAGTTACTAGAGTGTGTTAAAGATATGGATGACCAGTCATTTTCTTATAATAAATGATGATAATCATAAATAACATGATATTATTGATTGGACATAATCCTGACAGAGGATATAAGAGAGTTATTACCAGATTGATTAATTTCAACAAATTTTTTTTTTTCAGTAGACAATTCCCTCCCTGGTTTAAACTTTCAATTGTTCTTGCTAAACTCTGAGAGTAACCAACCCGCCACAAGCATTTATAAAGAGACTATGCAAACTACTCAGAGAAACAAAACCAGTGTGTGAGAATGTGTTGCAGAGGCGGGTCTGTGGGAACTGTAAAACAGGTTTTTGCAAAAACAACCTGTCAAACCTTTTGTATACGGGTATAAAAGTCAGTGCTGCTCAGACGCATACGTGTATAAAGTCTCAGTTCAGCTCCTCAGACTCTCAGTAACACTGGAGCTTCTCTCTGATCATCACAAGGTAATTAAACACTTTCATTCTGTAAGAGTATTTTTAGAAATGAATTATGAACAGAGATGTTACAGTAATAAGTATTGTAGTGAAACTGGCGGTAACGCTTTAGATTACAGCCCAGAAAGTACTGCGTAATTAAAATGAACAGAGTAACTTTCGGTAATTACAGTGTACTATAAAGTACTTACGTGTAAGTATAGGGGAACAATATGTAAAGTCTTGGGAATAAAGGTGTAACAACCAGGAAAATACTGCATAATTAAAACGAAATTACAGTGTAACTTTCGGTAATTACAGTGTACCTATAAAGTACGTACGTGTAAGTATAGGGGAATAATATGTAAAGTTTTGGGAATAAAGGGGCAACAACCATGAAAATAACAAATTATTTAGGCAAATTATTTAGACTGTAAGTATTCCATGTAGTTACAGGGTAAGTATGACATTGCGGGCTGTAAATTAAAGTGGTGCTTCTTACCCTCTTGTTTCATGTAGTTACAGGGTAAGTACAATAAAAACACATGTACACACACACAATCTGACATCACTCGGAAAACTTTATTTGAAAAACAACTTATTTCAAAACGGATTTACAGCACTTTGTTTCTCTTGCTTGGTTTCCTCCTCCTCTTGTTCCTCTTCTTCTTTTTCTTTCTTTCCACTGATGAATCTTAAGAAGGAATCCCATGACATGTCTCTTGCTCTTCTGTATTATGTGTTAAAAGAAAATACAGTACAGAAATGTCCTCACCATTTACTCATCTTTTACCCTCATGTCATCCGAGATGTCCTTCTTCAGATTAACACAAACAAAAGTTTTTAGAAAAATAAATAATCTCTGTAAATGCATATAATGCAAGCTCATGTGTTCCTAAAAGTTGACAACAGCACATACAACAATAACTACAGTAATCCATACAACCTCAATGGATGAATCAATGTCTTCTGAAGTGAAACGATAAGCGTTTGTATGAAAAATACCAAATATTATTTTTTTTTTTGTTTCATTGACCTTGTTGCACAGACAACCAACACAGATGCTTAGTTTCTACACACCATGTGCATTCTTTTATTCTATTATTCCGAACAGTTGTACTTGCACTACTCATTGCATTAGTACCCCCTAGTGGCACTCATCAGTACATCTCCCTTTTCTTTTTCTTTTTTACATATTCCAATGTAACAGTCAAATAATAAAATAAACAAAACTTCTTTCAGAAAACGTCCTGTTGTGTGTTTTTTTTTTTTTTTTTTTAATACATCATTTGAACTATTGAACAACGTGTCACATATCAACACTCAACACTCTTCAATAAGTCTTTTGGGCTTAACAATTATTCTCCTTGGTCTCACTGGCTTTTCTGCATTCAGGGATGACGATAGCGTACTATCTGCAAAGCTTTTCTTCGGGGGACTCTTCTGCCGAACATCTATCTCACTGCAATGTCCTTTTGAAGCCAAAGAATTGCTCCCATCATCCACATTGAATTCTGGTTTTGGAATTTTCAGCAAATCCCTCCTATTTCTGCGAAGAATATTACCATACTCTGTGAATACTTCGTAAGATCTAGGCATGATCTCTTTCAGAACTTTTGCTTTTGGTCCCCATTTACCGTCACATCTTACTCGCACCAAATCTTTACATTCCAGTGGGTGCAAAGGTTTTGCAGTTTTGTTGTAGGTGACCTCAGAGCTGCATTTCCTTGGCACAGATTGGTTTTTCCTTTGTAGCAAATGTTCAGCTGAGGGTAACTTTGTCCTCAGCTTCCTACCCATCAGTAGTTCTGCTGGAGATTTCCCCTGCTCTAAAGGTGTTGACCTGTAGTTCAGGATAGCAAGGTGAGGATCCTCCCAAGCTTCAGCTGCTTTCCGCAGCAGACGTTTCACAATCTGCACCGCCTTTTCGGCTAACCCATTTGACTGTGGGTAATATGGACTTGATGTTATGTGCTCAAATCCATACTGCTTTGCAAACTCTTTGAATGTCAGTCCACTGAACTGAGGTCCATTGTCACTGACTAAAGTGACCGGGATTCCATGTCTCGCAAAAATTGTTTTCAAATGCGAGATCACATGCTTTGTGGAGGTGTCTGTCAACAATGCAAACTCTAAAGTGAGGTAACAGCGGCTCTTTTTGCTGTTTGTATCGGTGTTGCTGACGAATCTCACAGCGTTGTACACGTGTTTCTACATCTCTATTCATATAGGGCCAATACATTACGTCTCGGGCACGTCGTTTGCATTTTTCGATGCCCATATGACCTTCGTGTACAAGTTCTGTCATTTGTTGTCTCATCGTACTAGGGACTACTATCCTACTTCCTTTCAGAAGGACTCCATCAATGATAGAAAGCTCATCCCTGAAATGCTGATACGGGCTTGGTAGCGTCTCATCTTCCGGTGAGTTGATTTTACAAATCACTTCTTGCAATACGCTGTCGCTTGCTGTCGCGTCTGCAAACTCCACCCACTTCTGTTTGGACACAGGTATCCGGCCCACAACACAATCCACATGAATTTGTACATCATTTTCCGTGCTACTTTTACCAGTGTGTTGCAGGCTCGCTCTGCTAAGAGCATCGGCCACTATCAAAAGTTTACCTGGAGTAAACTCAAACGTCAAATGGTACTTCTGCAAACGCAACAGAAGACGTTGGATGCGTGGTGGTGCATCACCCAGGGCCTTGGTTGATATTGCGATCAGAGGTTTGTGGTCAGTCTCCACCATCACTTCCCTGCCATACACATACTCATGAAACTTCTCGCAGCCGAAAACTACGCCTAATGTCTCTTTTTCAATCTGTGCGTAATTTCTCTCCGCTGCTGTCATTGTGCGTGATGCGTAAGCAATAGGAAACCACTCTGTCCCATGTTTTTGGAGTAATACTGCTCCAAGTCCATCTTTCGATGCATCGGTCGACACTTTGACCGGTTTTTCTGGGTCATAGAATTTCAGCACTGGCTCTTTGATGAGGCTGTTCTTAAGCATTTCCCATTCTCGTGCATGTTGGTACTCCCATTGCCATTCACTCTTTTTCTCAAGCAAACTACGCATTGCTGTTGTGTTGGCAGAAAGTTTGGGTATAAATTTACTCATGTAATTGACTAACCCCAATGCTCTCTGTAACTCTGTTTTGTCTTTAGGTGCTGGCATGTCAACTACAGCTCGCGCTTTTTCTGGGTCTGGCTGTATTCCTGCTGCGGATAGCTTATCTCCGAGGTAAGTGATCTCAGTCACTCCAAACTCACATTTTTGTCTGTTTAGTTTCAGTCCTGACTTCTGTGCTTGTTTTAACACTTCACGGAGTCTTTTGTCATGTCCATTTTGCGTTTTCCCCCATATTATTATGTCGTCCAGAAAAACTCCCACACCTTCCATGCCATCAAACAGCTGTTGTACTGTTCTATGAAATTCCTCTGGCGCTGAACAGATACCAAAAGGTAAGCGAAGGAAACAGTGCCGCCCGAAGGGTGTGTTGAAAGTACACAGTTTAGCACTTTCTTCATCCAGGACAATTTGGTAAAATCCTGATGATGCGTCGAGTTTGGAGAAATAACGTGCACCAGACATTGTACTTGTTATGTCAGTCTTTGTTGGCAACTTGTAATGCTCTCTTTTGATCCACTTGTTTAAATCTCTAGGATCTATACAAAGTCTGAGATCTCCAATTTTTTTCTCCACAATTACCAGGGAATTTACCCACTCTGTTGGTTCCTCTGTTTTTCTTATTATATCCTTTTCCATCAAGGATTGCAATTCAGATCTCAGCCTTTCTTTGAGAGCTACTGGCACCTTTCTGGCTGGATGTATGACTGCTTGAGGATTTTCCTTCAGCTGTATTTTGTGTTTGCCTGGTAAACAGCCCACTCCATCAAACACATCTTGGTACTGTTTAACTATCTCTTTAACAGTAGTTACCATCTCATTCTGTTTCTCAGCTGTGTCTCTCTGTGTAACTGCTTTACTGTTGATCACATGAACTCTCTTTATGAGCCCCAAATTTTCACAGGTCTTCAGCCCAAGTATAGGCTGTCTGTTACCCTCTACCAGTACACATTACATTTACAGTCTGTCCTGTTTTTGCTGTAAGTGTGATCCTACATACCCCTTTTGTGGGAATCGGCTCATCATTGTAAGTTCGTATATTTATCTTTTTGTCTTGAACTTTCGGCTTTTTCCTCAATCTGTAGAAATCTTTTGTTGGCAGAAGGTTCACCTGTGCGCCGGTGTCTAGTTTAAAGGGTACGGTCACTCCATTGACATCTAGATGAGCTATCCACTCGTCCTTGGTGCTCACTTCATCCACCACAGCCTCCACAAAGAACTGCTCGTCCTCATCGCTGTCACTGGTGTCCTTAGCTACTACTCGAACTTTCTTTTTAGTCAAGCAGCATCTTGCAAAATGATTTTTTCCCCCACACTTGCGACAGTCTTTGCCATAAGCTGGGCATTTCTGTGGTGCATGGTTGGTACCACATCTATTACAGTCCTTACTCTCTTTTCGTCTCGGTTTGCAGTGTTTATCTTTAACAGTTCTCTTTGCGCGTTCGTGCACGGCATCCATTGCTGCTGCAGACTCACTTTCCGCGTCGAATGATTTGAGTTGCACGTTCGCTCTCTCTGACGCTTGGCAGATGCGAATTGCTTTATCCAAAGTCAATTCAGTCTCTCCGAGTAACTGTCTTCTTACTTTCTTATCCAGAATTCCAATGACTATTTGATCCCTGATCATCGAATCAGACAAACTCTCAAAGTTGCACGATTGGCTTTTCAGACGTAAATCTGTCACGTACTGTTCTATAGTCTCTCCTTCTTTCTGCATCCGATTACGGAAAACATAGCATTCGTACATTTCGTTTTTCTTTGGTGTACAATAGTCTTCAAACTTTGTCATAACAACATCGTACTTATCTTTCTCCTCCTCAGAGAACTGGAACGTGTTGTAGACATCTATTGCGGATCGGCCCGCCACCGTGAGAAGCAGTGCAATCTTCCTGCGGTCATTATCCCTCTCCAGCCCCGTCGCTAACAGGTACAGCTCAAAGCTCTGTTTGAAGGATTTCCAGTTTGCATGGACATTTCCGCTCAGATTCAGCTCGTTTGGCTGCCGAATGCTATTTACACTCATTTTACCACTATTAATTGATTTCTCCTGGTACCATGTTTCATTTACCTTGTTGCACAGACAACCAACACAGATGCTTAGTTTCTACACACCATGTGCATTCTTTTATTCTCTTATTCCGAACAGTTGTACTTGCACTACTCATTGCATTAGTACCCCCTAGTGGCACTCATCAGTACATTTTTGTAGACTATCGCAGTACATGTAGACTATCGCTTCCGACCAACTGTCACCTGCGCGTTCATGAGAGGGTTTAGTAAAGCGTGACGTAAGCGCACCGAAAAACCGAATGTCGAATTATTTTATTTTTTTATGTTTTTATTGTTGCTCACAACAAAATACAAACAATAACAAATAATAATAATGAAAAACAAACCATGCAGAAGAACAGAGACACCAGTTCTCACGCGAGTTTCACATCAAACTCCCGCGAGAATGCAATGAACGCTTAAAGCTTCACCAAACGCGAAGCCATTCAAGCCGACCCTGTGAAGCCGACTCTCATGCACTCGCTGGTGACAGTTGGTCGGTAGCGAAAAGATGAGTAAATTATGAGAACATTTCTGGGTGTAGCCTACTGTATTTTCTTTTAATACATAATACAGCATAGAAAAATACTCCTTCTTAAGATTAGGCTAATCAGTGGAACGATAGAAAAAGAAGAGGAGGAGGAAGCCATGCAAGAGAAACAAAAAAGGACAAAACATGCTACTTTCTGTCAGGACTTTAGTATTTGAAATGAAAAGTTGATTTTAAAAAAATAATAAAGAATAAGAAGTGTAATATGTTGTAAATCTGTTTTGAAATAAATTGTAATATAAAGGTAAAGGTTTTCCAAGTGATGTCAGATTGTGTGTGTACATGACATGTGTTTTTATTGTACTTGCCCTGTAACTACATGAAACAAGAGGGTAAGAAGCACCACTTTATTAACAGCCCGCAATGTCATACTTACCCTGTAACTACATGGAATACTTACAGTCTAAATAATTTGCCTAAATAATTTGTTATTTTCCTGGTTATTGCCCCTTTATTCCCAAAACTTTACATATTATTCCCCTATACTTACACGTACGTACTTTATAGGTAAACTGTAATTACCGAAACTTACTCTGTACTTTCATTTTAATTACGCAGTATTTTCCTGGCTGTAATCTAAAGCGTTACCCAACTGAAACTGAAAGATAAATATGTATTGAAAAAAATCACTAACAGATTATATAGTTAAATTTCACTTTAACTATATATTATATCTTTTTTTATAGTGTGTTTTATTATATATTTTTTCTAACATTTGTGCAGAATCTGAACACAAGAGAAATGAATGCATGACAGGAATATATCTGGACTATCACAAACTACAGAAGAAGGACTTTATCTTTATATATTCAGTGTGATTTAATAAACTCTGGATTATTCTACATCTCTCTTCTTCTCACAGGCGAGAAACATGTTTCATATTTCATTTCTCATCTTTACTGAGGAGCTTTATCTTCATATGATGACTGGATTATTTGCTATTTTATCAGAAATATTTTAAATTCTATATTTTAAGTGCTTGTTCTCCGTTAGATGATCTGAGTCTATATCATCAGTTCAGTCTCTGTATTATAATTATGATGATAACGGGTTGTTTTCTTCATTTCCAGACTCTGTTGATCCAGTCGGAGCTGTAAAGTGTCGTTCTGATGAATCAAATATGATCAAACATGAGGTGAGAAGAGAAAGATGTTTATTATCAGGACTCACACATAAACTCACATTTCTATATTTGTCATTTGTCATCATCATTGATTATTGTGAATATTGTAGAGTTAATCTGAGATGCTGTAATAACACTGAGCTCATGCAGATGTTGATCAGGAGTTGATCTGATGTCTCGTGATATGATGTTATATCACTTTAATGAAACTCTGTCTGTGTGATTGAACAGATTCAAATGAAGAGGAGAAAGAAAATCAGCAGAAATCACAGATCAGCAGAAAACAAGAAGACTGAGAGAAAAATGGAGGACAGAAATGAGACACAAACCAGTGAATCACCAGAGGAAAGAGGACAGAGACTTGATAGATCGAGCAGTATGGACAGAATAAATCCACACTGTGAGTGTTTGATTATTATTGAACTTTAATCCTTCATCACATTTTAGTTTTACTGTCAGATTTACTGTTGTTTTCTCTCCTGTTATAAAGTGTCACATTCAGACAAATACATCAGACTGACTTTCAGCAGTCATTAAACATTTACAGATTGTGTTTAATTGACAGAAAAGTTATTAAGAACATATTAAATGTATAAATTCAAAGCAATGTATATGATAATAATCTAATATGTATATTTCTATAGTCTCCTGTGATCCAGACGAGCCTGTAAAGTTTGATTCTGATGTCAAAACTGAGGAGAGATTCTCATCAAACCCTTCATCATGTTCTCAAGATCATCATCATCTTCATCATCATCATCATCATCATTATCATCTTCATCTGTTCTCTCCTGTCTTCTGGAATCTTCTACACACTCTTCTGAACACAAATACACTCATCAATATCTTCTTTCTCAGTCTGAACTCTCATTGTTCTCCATCAGTAATCTATAGTATTGATCTACTGTAAATATTTCACACACACACACACACACACACACACACACACACACACACACACACACACACTTCAGGACTCAAACTGGTACTTTCTGACTGTGAGGAAACAGTGTTACTCTCAGACACACGTTATTTTTCATGTATATAATCATTTATTTATACTATTTTTATTTTATATATTGTACATATTTTTAATAATAGCTACAAGCAAGTAATATTCACCTCATATTAAAGTCAACATTATATTTGATAGTGTTTGGATGTTGTCTTTAATGCATATTGTAAAGAGTTCTGATGCTGGACTGACTCGAGCCAATCACCTGAGCTGGAAATGTCACATGACCGACTCTAGAGCTGCAGGAAAATGACATCATGTCATCACTGATTGGCCGATGAATCAACACATCATCATCCATATACTGTAATCTGAACAATACTGTAAAACACTGTAAGATAATATACTGTAATCATCTTTAATGTGTTCATTGTTTCTGCCTAAATGAATATGTGCCGTTAACCACTGTAACTCATGACTGTATTATCTGTGTATTTCTGATGTATGGACGTTACTTTGTCACAGTATGTATAAGCACTAAATTCATTTTCCATGAAACTGCTTTGAAACAATATGTATTGTGAAAAACTCTATACAAATAAACGCAAAAGTGAAAATAAAACTAAACATGTGAAATAAAGCGGCTCCAGATTGCCCTTTGACCCTGTCCTGCAGTCTCGTGTCTCCCTCTACAGGAGATCATCAGAATCACAGCAGAGTTAAAGAAGCTACAGATGAAAATGTGTTTTACAGCAACAAATGAAAACACTTACAGATTTCAGTTCATCAGGGAATATGAAAATCAACAAGTTGTAATTTGAAGGGAATCATTATTGAAGTCAAACACAAAGATGTCAAATGTGTGTCACTATAAAATATGACTTCTGCTGTTTTGATATTATTCTGAAGGTTTGAATGGTTTGATCAGAATCAAGATCTCTTTAGTTCCAGTGAATTCTGTGACGCTTCCAGCTTTAATATCATAAAGCAGCCTGTGATTATGATGATGAGTTTATGACAGAATCACTTTTATTCTCCGCTTTCTCCATCATGTGCTTCATCTGTCGTTTCACACAGAAGATCTCTCTGTTTCTCTTTCTGATAGAGTTAGAAACAGGGAATAATTGATGTTCTTCCCAGAGACTGTGTTTCTGGATTCTTCTGTTAGCAGAAGCTGATGATGATGTTTCATATCAGGCAAATCTCCATCAGCTCCTGATTCAACAATATGACAAACTCAGATCACTCATACATGCATTACAATCATGAGTCTCAGTATAATGTGTTTTCCTCATTTAAAAGCTCCTGAAAGATGTCATTTCTCTAGAAGATGAAAATAAATCCACACATTCATTCACACAGAACATACCTTAGTACTTCTTCAGATCAATATCTCCTCTGAATATCTGATGTGAGACGCAGCCGTATTGTTTCCTGAAGAGTTTCAAGAGTCTGAATGTTAAATGTAAAACTCAGATCTGATAAACTCCATCAGCTGCTCATTTAATCATCTCTGATTTATTAACACTGATTTCCATCAGCAGAACATTAGTGACTTTAACAGACGAACTGAAGCTGTTCAGAACAACAACAGATCAACACTTACTCAATACTCAATATCTACTGTTCACAAACACATCATAGTATACATTAAAGCAGAAGTTGCTAGAAGTTCAGTCATTCACACAAAATGTAAAATCACATTATTATTTGTGAGTTGATAATGAATGACATTCAGTGAATTAAACTGAGAGAATGTCACTTGTTTAAAATAGAAATGAAGGCATTGTAAATAAATCTGTATGAGTGTGTGTTTTCTATTCCTCCTAGCACACAGAATATGATCTGCAGTTTTCATCTTTGTCCACTAGATGTCAGAAGTAGATTTGAGGTGAAACTCAAAGGCCTTTAGTTTCAGGATCAGAGACAGTGAAGAGAAATCAGAGAATCTGATCTGAAGCTCAATGAGGATCATCATGTGTCTCATATGAAGCAGAAAGAGACTCTCATCTGATCAGATTATATTACAGGATCAGTCGCATAATCACATTCATTCATCACATTCATCAGAGAGATCATTACATTTCACAATATAAACTGATTCATATCAGATGAGTGTGAACAGAATAACGGCTGAAAGTCAATGTAAAACCATTAAAGAGTTGTATTATGTATAGTCAGGGGCGGATCTAGAAAAAAATGTATGGGGTGGCGAGAGGGGGGCAGGAATTTTTGAGGGGTGGCAACATATGGCAGACGTATACTGAATTTAATCACAGTTAAATTGGCCATAACTTGTAATTCATTGCTGCCAATAGGGATGGGTATCGTTAAGGTTTTAACGGTATTACTACTCTTACCGATACTCAGGGGCGCAACTACCCAGAGTGTCAGAGGGCAGAGCAGTGATGAATCCACTGCTGAGTGGACCTCTGTCCCTCTAGGGGGGTTCGGGGGCATGCTCCCCCGTAAGAAAATTTTGTGCTTTTTAATGTTGAATTCATCAATCTGGTGCACTTTGAGAGTTCAAAATTAAAAGCTCCAACCCATATTCAGTGTGCAAATTAAACAAAGAAAAATTCAAACCTTTTTTTTAGTAACAGTGTCTGTCTAGATTACACTACTAGCCTACATAATAATAGTTATAATATTAATCCCATGATAGTAATAGCCATATATTGCAAAACAAATGCACTGAAAAATAAAGGAAACTTTCATAATTAGTTTTGTACTAATTTCTATACTTCACATTAAAGATGTGATTGGGCCAGCCCAGTGTCAATTAAGAAAAGAACCAATGGGCCGCTGATCTACGTGTTTAATTAAAAATGTCAAAAAAACCTAACGCTGACTTTTTTTCTTTTTTTCTTGGCCAATGCATTACAACGGCACTAACCCAGCGTTGCCAATAAAGCAAAACAAAACTAAACGAATGGGCCACAGATGTACGAGTTTTATGGGCCGTTAAGACAAAGACAAAAAAAAAAAAAAATAGCCTATTAGATGTATCGGCCCAAAAAGCACGTCGACCCACCGGGAATCTCCTAGCCTACATGCGTGGACGTCACACTTTAAATCCTACCTGTTGCCTTTGACCATCCACTTATTGAGCTGCTGGCGCATCAATTGACATGCCATCTACTTTCCCTATTTATTTTTCTATTTTTAGTCCCGACAGCTTTTTTGCTTTATCCATCTTTTTCGACTCGTACCTGCTCGCTCAGCGCTCACTTTGCCTTTTGTTGTTTGATTCACATTAATGGAGCAACCGTCAGCAGGTTTATTAGACTGCTGCCTCTTTAAGACCAAATGGAGATCTATCATTATTACGCATCATATTTTCTCCTAACTATTAACGCCCATTTAAGACACAAACTGTATTTAAGTGAATAAACTGTTTAAGTGAATCTCCAAGACAGCCATTTTGACATATTTGATCGTTTAGATGTGCACACGAAGCCCAAAATATACGTTACTTGTCTCGTTGCGGTGTGTTTCGGAGCGCGCGCCGCATTTGGAACAGCGTCTATTGCGTCAATTTTGGTACTTTTAATAGCCTTTTATTATCAAACGCATCCCGCAGTTTAGCAACAGTATAGACTACATTTTACAACAATCACCGATCATGCAGATTCTGACGTTATGTTTGGGTTTTAGGGAGAAATGACAGCGCACCGCTGAAGGGAAGGAAGTTGCGCTAGAGAGAATGCAGCTTTAGTTTTTAATGGTATAGGCCTACCTCAAATACTGTATATTCTTTTTATAATCATTGGAAGCCAAAATCTAAATCTAAAATAAAATTTGTTTAATATCAAAGAAAGTGTAACCATTTAAATGTTTAGTTCTGTCCTCAATAACACATAAAATCAGAAAGATTGATCACATGCACACACCAGTTAGGCTATGTTAAGACTACTTAATCCTATTGTATTTCTTATTTCCCCATTAACCTGGTTTCATTGCTGTGATATCTGAGAGAAATTGGATTTAATAGGACTGCTTATCTAATCAAATGATCAATCTCCTAACTGACACCGTATTGTGTGATTTAACGTAACGTCGGCGTAACGGCGACCATCAGTAAACACAAACAATATTTTATATTTTTTATTAAGCTGTTCTTGTCTTTACTAAAATCAAAATTAGGCTAATCAAAGGGAAGAGTGCTCTTACAAATCACGAGGGAGCGATTTGACAGCTGATTTTGGCTAACGTAATAGACTCGCTGTTTTTGCTGATGCTGAATCGTCTTTAGCATACAATACATTCATTACAAAAGTAACTTTAAGTTAAACGTGTGTTTAAACTACACCTGGGGAAACTCACTTCACCTTCAGAGGCTCTGGGGCAGCTCAGTCTCTCCAGTCGGGTTGCAGGGCCACCGCACCGCAGCAGACTCGCTGTGTGTGAGCCAGACTGAGCGAACGCCACTCTGCACGTTTGAATCAGGGACGTAAGTATTTTCTACTCAAGTCATGATGCGTTTAGGGGCGCCCAGGAAACAAAGGTTTTTACTGTAAATGCCGTCTTATTTTCAGCCGGCCTGGCTGACATCAATGGGGTGGCAGCTGGGGTGGCAAGACCTTTACTAGGGGTGGCAGCTGCCACCCCGTGCCACCCCAGTAGATCCGCCCCTGTGTATAGTTATATACTGTTATATGCCAGATAACGTTTGCCTGAGGTGAAGGAGTAACAGTGGAAAAGTAAAAAGATTTGAGTTGAGTTAGTGTGCCGTTCCTCTGTCCCGAACGACTGACAGTAAACCCCAGTTCAACAAGGTTTATTTATAAAGTATAAATGAAGAAACTCAAAAGGAAGTAAAATATTCTTCAGGAGGAGGAAAGGCTGAAACAGCAAAAGTTCTCTGGACTAGTTTGTTACAAAGTAAAAATACTCTGTCTTAGAGAAAAGAAATGAACAACAGAAATGTTCACTAACTCCCTAAACAGCCAAAAACAGGAGAAAGGGATTTTACAGAAATAAAACAGTTTCCAGTGCGTTTAAACACACAGTGGCGACAACAACAGTGAGTTAAAGTTCAGTAAGCTACAATTACCCGCAACTTTAAAAGTATTTCACAATATCGTCTCTGCAACAATATACAGAGCAACAACACGAGGCAGGCGAGGGTTAAAGTCAGTAATCTGGAAGATGAGCTTCAGCCAAACTCAAACATTGCTGAAGAACAGCTGAAGAAAGAGAAGATCAAACCTCTTGTTGCAAGTCCCAATATTTCTCTGAAAGACACTCGACAGCTGGAGATCACGTCGGGGTCACCACTGTAAGGAATGTATAATGGTATAATCAGGTATAAGATGTGAATGTCTTTTCAGTGTTCTGCGTTTCTTATTAGAAAATAATCATAAATATTGATTATGAATTCATTTAGATCTTTGATTATTCTCGGTATACCTTACTATCAGTTATTCGTTCATTAACCCTTTCACATGTACGATCACACGGCTGTGATTAGAACGGTCAGTCCATCACGTGATCAACTGAGAAATTCAAAAGTGTGTTTGCGTGTTGACTGGCGCTGAGCTGTCATATATCACAACTATTCAGTGTTTAAGACATTTAAATTCACATAAGTGCTAAACAACTATTTAGAGTTTGTAAAATACACACTGATGTCTATGGAAGTGGCAATAATACATTTTTTCCATTAAAATTTGACGACACGTTTTATTCATATCAGAAACACATTGTGTAAGTAGCTTTAAAGTTTACTCTATTCTTCTCCCAGTTCACCGGCCGCTTACTCTCATGTATTTCGGGAGAAGTGGATGAATTCACGTGTTGTAAATCCAACAGATCTGATTCTCTGAACTGCGGCACAAACTAACATGGCGGCGCCCATCGCACATATACGCGATCGTTGTAAAGGTGTTTAAACAACAAAACACACCCACTTGCTAGGCCTGTGCCGGTAAACGTAAATACCGCATCACATCTGTGGCTGAGTAGCTCCGGCGCTGGTCCACCAAAACACTTGTTTTTATGTGAATGCTGTTTTACATGAATATTATGACAGGAGTGAAGCAGAAAGCTTTGTTTACAAAATAAATAATAGGTTAGCAATTAAATGTTACATCGCAGCCGTGGAAACGTTTGGATTCGTGTCGAATGAGAGAGTTGTGCATGAGCCCATACATTTAAGCTTTGGCGGCTTTGTATTCTGGTTTGCCGATTATCAGCAAATTTAACACTATTCCATTAGTTATTCCAGTGGACATGGAATCTCTTGTTTCTTTTCTCGAATCTTCACTCACGTCTCACCCATTTTCGCAGGGAACTATAAACGTTTCTTCCTTTGGTTCGCTTTTAATTAGGTCTATTATATTCGCTTTCTTTACTGTGGTAAAGTAGAAAAAACGCTGTAGGACAGATAGCCTAGCTTTTGACTTGCACGTCAAAATCTTTTTAACACCGTTTGTGCTTGTTATTAGATTTGGTAAGGCGAGACAAGTTTATTCAACACAGTCTCACTCCCTACTCGTCAAATGTCTGACGCATGGTCAAGGAACCCTGGCGCCAAGTTTCAACGAAAGAGGTGTACCCTTGACGTTGTTTTTCGACGCGGGGGTCCGTCAGATAGACGTTCATGTTAATCCCTCATCGTCGGATATAGACGAAAGGAAATCAACTGTCCATCAGCGGTGATGCCGTCACTTAATGTGACGCTGATGCCATCACTTTATGCGACTTTTGACTGTATAAATAAGTATGAGACAATCCCAAGGGCCATTGCGCTTCTCAACTCCAAACGTAAGTACTACATGATAACCTGAATTAAGCACATTTACATATAAAAGATTACCGAATTATGTCAATACAACCTGGTCTCACAGAATTCCGTGAAATGAACACGGCCCCTTAACTCAAAATTGGTGCCAGTTTCACGGAATCGCCGAAAATGCCGTGATGGGGCCAAGGAAGTGATGCCTATGTGATGCCTATGATGCCTATGCCCTGTATCACTAGGATAACTTCTGGTCACCCTGTTCCGTGACGGTACCACGTAATATTCAGTGGTCACCACAGATTCCTTCACTGGATGGTACCCCAGGCGTGGCAGTTCGTGATATGGTCACGTTATTTAATCTATTGATTCGTGACACGGACACGCTATTTTCGTGATATCAGCACGTTTTTTTAAAGTAATGTATTTCAATGGGAAGCATCTTTCGTGATCATAGCACGATTCTTCTGCCTGTCGGCTGCAGCAGAGAAGCTGTTTAAAGGATCCGTATGTAAGATTGTGGCCAAAACTGGTACTGCAATCACTTTCAAATTATGTGGTGTGAAAGTGGTGTGAAATTCAACATGGTTGTATATTCAAGCTGTAAATATTTCAATTCAAAACATTTCGCACATGTTTTCATTATTAAAAATTCAATAATCCATATTGACCTTTCATATTTCACTTCCAAAATGTTCATTCTGTTTAAAAATGCAACCTATAATATTCGACCGGCAATTTTCGGTCCATTTTATTTCGCTTTACAAATTCGCTTCCACAAATTCAGTGGTTCAAATTCAGAAGAAAATTCATCATTTGACATCCGGGAACGGCAGGAATATCAGTAGATTGCCGATTGATGATCTCCATAGCTGTTAGTCGGCCTCACCAGCAAGGGGTGCAAGCGGCTGTTGACGAAGAAAACTACAGAGCAACGGGTGAGAGACTCATTCATTGAATACAGAAATGGAGCGAGCAGGAGACTATTTGTGAATATTATCAGGGCGATGAATTGTGATGATCATCATATGGAAAAGCTGATAAAGACACAAAAGCTGTGTTTACAAGTCTTCACTGTTACTTTTGTACATGTAAGTTTTGCACAGCTTTCTCTGTTGTGACTGAGATTATGTTATTCCCCGATGCTGATGTACAGATCAAACGTTAAATCTGAGGTAGAAGACATATATTTCTCTCGGTTGTTTAGTTTTCTTAACTTTATATTGCTGCACTCCCTAAATACGTCACTCTCCAGGATTCCCCTGCGGTCTCAGGACACTCAAAGTAACTCAATGGACAAAATACAGTGATATAAAAGACCAAACTCCCACCTTATTGGGGATGTACTGTAGGCTCTGTCAGTAGTAGAGTACCGGCTAAATACCAGAAGTAGCGGTACACAAGAAAAAGTGCAGGTACGCTTTACTGTGCGTTCACACCGCCGGCGGCGAGAGCGTCAAAGTGGCCGGAAGCCATTCATTTTCAATGAGAGCCGGCGGTGAGCTCCGGTGAGGGCGGCGCGGCGCGTCTTGCACGGCGAGAGCGGCGAGAGGAGTTGAAATCAAGTCAACTTTATGGTAATAAGCTATGACGCGGTTCGGCGGCAACCAGCGGCAACCAATCGGAATGTAGAAGTCCTCCGCCTGAGAGAAAAAAAATCACGCATTCTAATCTACGTCAGAACGTCCCGAATCTTTCTACGGTGGCAGGGCGGCGAGAGCGAATTTTGCCGCTCTCGCCGGCGGCGGTGTGAACGTACAGTAAGAGTAAAATGTAGAAGTGCCGGTACCTGTGAGTAGGCTAACGCCCCACTTCAAGCACTGTTCCTGCTGCTCCGTCTGATGAACTGAACCATGTGTTTCTTCCTGGTTTACATCAAATTCAAGCAATGACAAGGAATTTAGAGACAAACAATTTCTACACTTTTACAATATTACAAACATTCAATAATTTAATAAAGTATTCAATAAAGTAGCAGCGATCAAAGCATTTATGGTAAAATAGCACATAATCCAGTCAGAAAATAAAGCTCCTCAGTAAAGCTTGAATGAATAATTAAATCATGCGTTTAGAAACATGTTTCTCACCTGTGAGAAGAAGAGAGATAACTATAAAGATAAAGTCATGCAGTGTCAACAGTAGATACAGAGAGAACACACTGCTGATCTCACACACTTACACACTCCTTTATATAGGCGTGTGGAGGGTGTGTGAGCATTGGAATGAATAACTAGATGAACTAAATCTCTGTGAACTGAATCCCAAGTGTATTCACTGTTTTTGTAGTGTTTCTGGTGTTCAGGTTATAAAGAATGAAAGAATGCTGCTAAAAACCTGAAGCCCCACCAGATGGATTACTGACCGGGCCTATATGGGACCAGTGCCCAGGGGAGGGTCTCACACTTATACAGAAGGAAAAACCAGATGGATTACTGACCAGGCTTTATAATGCATCAGCAAGAAATAATCCCGAAAAGTATGGTCTTTTGTACCCCTCACAAAAGATGCTAGATCTTACATAAAATCTTGTCCAGCACAGAATAAAATAACAACAAAGCTACTTTGTCAAAACATGCACGTGTTTCCTTTAAATTGGTCATTGGAGATTTTTAAAAACTTTTAAAGATGGATTAGAAAGGATTGCAAAAAAAAAAAAAAAAAAAAAAAAAAAACTTGCATCACAATAAGTTTATTGTGATTCTCAAAACATTTGGTGACCAAACAGAATTTCATTAAGTTTAGTAACAACATCATGTAACAATGTTTACATCAATTAATTTGTATATAGCTACATGTTCATTTTCCTCATGTTAAAAATCTCTCACTAATGCTGTAAACATACAGGGAGATGATATTATTATTAAAGGTTAAAATTAGCAACTCAAACATAATGCATTTTTTATAATATTTTTAATGATATGAGTAAAATTATAATATATAATATAGTGCATATATTTAGTAAAAATACTCCTCTCTATAGGCCAAGTTCATTTTTCCAGCCATATGCTGTGGTCATTAAATGGCTTTTCTGAGGTAAATGTTACGTGACATATTGTTCTCCAGACGTTTTATTGACCTATTTATTTATTTTGAAGTAAGGCTCAGTGGCCTTACCACTAATTTTAAATCTTTTTTTTTTTTTTTTCAAACAATATGATTTAAATTGGTGAGTGTACTGAGAATAACTCTTTCATCTTCCTATTTCTGTACTAGTCCTTCTGTGTTGTAATGCATTTTAAAAAGATGGATGATAGATCCTGTATTCTTCAACACAACAAAAGCTAATGTAAATTACAATGTACACAATGTTTTCTATTTTTTTAATTGTAGTGAACAGTGTTTATTATAAGGATCTGCAGCTCACTACTTTAAAATAAGCTACTTTTTACTCTTACTCCAGTAGTTTTGTGGACAAGTAGTTTTTACTCACTCACACTACATTTTCTGGAGTGTAATGGTACTTTTACTTGAGTATATTTCTCAGTTCTCTTCCCAGCACTGGACCCATGATGATCCTCCTCACTGAGCTTCAGATCAGATTCTCTGATTTCTCTTCACTGTCTCTGATCCTGAAACTAAAGGCCTTTGAGTTCTCTTACGAGAGGTTCTCTTGTACTGCGTAATATCTTACGCTATGGGGAAATCTCTATTTGCGATAGCGCTGGCTTACGCCTCTAAGGGCCTGCAGTGCCCATTGGGTGTCAGAGAGCATTTCACAAGAGGCATGGCCTCGTCGTGGGCTTGGTCTAGTGGGATTGCCTTACAAGATATCTGTATGGCGGCAGGCTGGGCCTCCCCGTCTACATTTATAAGGTTTATAACCTAGAGGTTCCCGCCTTGCAGGCTAGGCTGCTCTCAGTCTAATAGATCAGTATTGTCTGCCCCGATGCTTTCGGCCCAGATTACTGAAACCGCGAAGCGCCCCCATTGGTTGGTCACCACGGGGGCCTCTCGATAGGCTGGTGAAGTTGCCGCAGGGCAGCCAATGGGCGCGCAAGCTGTCTCACCTGTGTCTGCATGCTGCTGCAGTGCGTTTTACATTATTCCAAAATTAAGGATAATTTCTGGCTTCAGTATCTCGCGGAAAAGAGATTTCCCCATAGCGTAAGATATTACGCAGTACTCGTTCCCTCTCTAGAGAGAACAGAGGTTACGTTAGTAACCGAGTACGTTTTCCCTGCAGTCGGGTTAATAAAACTGAGTTGCAATTGCAATTTATATTTGTTGTTTTTTGTGTGCTCATAGAAAATCTTACAATGAATTAGAGGAAAAAAATACAATGTATACGTTAAGCTGTATTTGTCTCTTCAAACCCGTTACCATCTTCAACCCTGTTACCCTAGTCTCAACCCCGTCACACCTACATTTTTATTAATTATTTTTTTAAGTTTATGAATAAGTAATTTAATGTTTGTTGAACTTAGTCTGAAATGTCCAGAGCAATCATAAGAATACTGATTTTATTGACTCTGATAACAAATCACTGGTTTAATGTTGAGAGAAGTCAAGAAACTGTGGACAGAGTTTATCTGGCAGTGAACAGAACAATGAACTCTTCCTGAACACTCAGTCACATTAAAGATTAACAGCGTCGAGTGCAGGAGCAAACAAGAGAAACACAGAGGAACTGCTAAAATAAAAACACTTAACACCTGTGTCCTGTTTAACCGTTTTAAAGCACACACTGGTTTAGAGATACTGAGAGAGGGTTCCACATCACGTGATGCGCAGAATCATCTAAAAAAACACTGTTTCAGATAACCTATATTCTATAAGGGTAAAGAAGACCAATTTAAGAGGATCTGGAGTCCCTTTTTATTATTTATGGAACATGCAGATATTAACAATATAATAGAGGAGCAACAAAATGCTTAGGTATTATATTCCTATGAAAATATATTTTAAATTGCACTAAACTTTTCTTTAATTTATTATAGTTCTGTCAGGTAGTCAGGGTTTTATTACGATTGTCAAGATAAACTACAACTTGACTACAAACAAAGAAAGAACCTGAAAAATGTTTAGCCTTGTGTTGCTCACAATTATCACAAAAAGCAAGTAAAGGAAATTATGGATCGGGGATCATTTTCTTGGACAAGTGTGACTAAAGTTAAACAGAAACTTTGTGAAAACCCCTTTAGAATATGTGAATGTTTTGAAAGTAAAACTGAATGATTTTAAAGGTGCTCTAAGCAATGTCACACGTTTTTTAGGTCAACACTTTTTTTGTCACATCCTGCAAACATCTCCTCACCATCCGCTCGCTGCCTGCACTGTAAAAAATAAATAGTTGAGAAAACATAAAAATATAAGGCAACTTAATGCAGTAAGACTTTTGAGTTGTCTCAACAATTATTTTTTAGTTCTTCTCAGTAATAATACTTTGTTTAGCCAACGTAAATTTGTTCGTTCATGCAATTTTGATTGTCGTATTTTGTGAATAAATATATTCTTGTCACAGCAACTGAAACAACTATTACTGTTGTTGAGATAATTCATTTTTTTTCTGTTTCCTGGATGTAAAAAGTTGAATTGGTAAAATAAAGTGTCAGCACACTATCCTTTTTATAGTGATTTTACATTACAAATGACAAACATGGACTTATTCCTTTATAAGTTTATTGCATTTGTAAACATGCACATTGTAACAATTGCATTAAGATTGTAGTGAAATGTTATAGAAATCTTAAAGGGATTATTAAGAAATTAAAAAATTGTCAACATTTACTCTCTCATGTTGTTCAAAACCTGTGCGAGTTTCTTTCCTCTGCTGAACACAAATGAAGATATTTTAAAGAATGCTGGTAACCAGACAGTTGACGGCACCCATTGACTTCCATAGTAGGAAAAAAAAATACGGATGGAAGTCAAAGGATACTGTCAACTATCTAGTTACCAACATTATTTAAAATATCTTAATTTGCCTTCAGCAGAGGAAAGAAACTCATACAGGTTTGAAACAACATGAGGGTGAGTAAATGACTATAATGTAAACTATAATGTAAACAGGAATAATGGAAATACCTATAATGGAAATACTTCTCCAAATTTGCTTAAAATGCCCTTTAAAAAAAATCATAGGCAAACAAGTCAGTCAATGCCAGATCTACAAACATTACATCGCAGCATAAATTATTATTTTTTTTAGACTTAACAGTTTTAATATTTGAAGGATTGTCAATAAGAGTGCAGTGTGTTTCATTGTAAAAGAGCTTGACATTCTGTTTTATCTAGAATTAAGAACAGCAACAAAGAAAGGATCCACAACACTGCAAGGCACGGTTTCTAAATATGAACATCCTTGGAGTAAAACTGTCCATTTTAAACATTGTATAAAACTTGTTTGTAACCAATAGAATGCTTGGAAACTTAGTCAACAGGCACAAATTATGCCTCACCAACATCCATTTGTTTAAGGTGCATCCACACTCAAGATTCGGTATTGTTTGTCTTTGTTGGAGACAAGATATGCCACCAGTGTTCAATTGTCAATTAAAGCAGTTTGTTTTTCAGAGAAAGCACACGTTGGGTGCATCCAGACCCAAGCTCCATGAACAAATTTTGAATGGCATCAAAAGTGTACTTGAGGTTTTTCGGATAGGACAAGTTTAGAGCAAAGAGAAGGCCAAATAGGTGTGCCAGAGCAGTAGAGGGATGCGGGACATCTTCCAGTACAACAGCAATGTTCTGGATCATTGGTGATGTTGTTTGGGTGTTGTCTTCCATCACAAAGAGAATGCCAACAGAGACTCCTTTTGTCCCATCTTCAGTTTCCTGTGACACAAACACAAAAAATATATTTTAGTTTAAAATTCAAGTTGTTAGTTTTATAAAAAAAAGAAAAAAGCAAGTGGTATTTTAATGTTTTAAGAGTATGAACACGCTATTTCCAAATCTGGAAATGGTTTAAACTAGGGGTGTCCAATCCTGCTCTATGGGTCACTGTGCTGCTGAGTTTAGCTTTAACTCCAATTAAACATATCTGAACCAGATAATCAAGATTACTAAGAAACTTCCAGGTAGGTTGGAGCTACACTCTGCAGGACATTGGCCCTACAGGAGCAGGTTTGGACATCCCTGCTTTAAATGTTTAATTTACCCAAAAATGAAAATATCATCATCATTTACTCACCCTCATGTCGATCCAAACCCGTAAGACTTATGTTCATCTTCAAAACAGATATGAAGATATTTTAAATGAATTCAGAGCTTTCTTTTCCTCCACTGACAGCCTACGCCACTACCACTTTCAAGCCCCAGAAAGGTAGTAAAGACATCATTAAAGTAACCCATGTGACTCCAGTGCTTTAACCTCAATTTGAAAAGCGATGCGAGTGCTCTGTGTGTAAAAAACTAAAATGACATCTGTGGCAAGGGGGCGTGGTTCAGTGGAGTCTGCATTTGGAGAACGAGTCAGGAACAAGCGGTGAGTAAGTGGGTCAAGTACAAAATGAGTAACACCGGTTTCCGATTGCAGTAATTGGTGTGGAAAGACAGTATAAAAGTACACTGTTTTATTGGAGATGAGAGAGATCATGACGTGTGTGTCTGTCTATCAGCTGGACCTGGAAAATACATAAAGCTGTGATCTCACTCTCGTCTCTGATAACCAGTGTGCTTTTAAACCACATACCATTTTATACCTTGACACAGGAGTCTTTATCCACAAAATATAAATCTCCAATGCACGTTCATAAGATAACCATGTCGCATGTGTGTTATGTTGACGTGAGAGCAGACATTCTCATCTGGAACCGCTGCAGATGCAAGCTTCGTTTATTAAATTGATGTTTCTAAAATTTGTGCTTCCAGGATGGGTGAGAACACTGCTCTTGCGTCAACACAACACGCATACGTCATGGTGCTCTCTTGAACGTGGTTTGCCAGATATATTTTTTGTGAATAAAGACATTTTTATGTATTTATTTTTCACATAAAGCATTAGCGTAACTTCACAAAATTGACGTTAAACCACTGTAGTCACATGGACTACTTCAATGTTTTTACTACCTTTCTGGGCCTTGAAAGTGGTAGTTGCGTAGCTGTCAATAGAGGGACAGACATCTCTCAGATTTTATTACAAATATCTTCATTTGTGTTTTGAAGATCAACAAAAGTCTTGCATGTTTGGAATGACTTGACAGTGAGTAATTCATGACAGAACTTGCATTTATGGGTGAACTAACCCTTTTAGCCTTTAAAGTCTTTGATACATACTTTACACTTCTTGAAAAGCTCTGTTGGGTTCTCACGAAGAAACACAGGAAGGCCTTCCAAAGCAGCAGTCCTCCTGTGATTCACTATGTCTGTCGTCTTGATAAACATACAAAAGAAACAACCGAATAGCCAAAGTATGAAAACTGTATTTATCATCAACCAAAGTAATATAGATCAAACCATCAAAACACTGAAATTGAACTTACCCTTTCATCAAGTCTTTCTAGGAGTGCATCCATGTCCTGTCCGAAAGCTCCTTTTCTGGCTCCGTAAAGTTTCAGGAGCTTAGGTGTGTACATGTCAATGGCTGTCATGAAGACTCCCAGAAGGTCTTTGTGATTCGGAAAAATTCCTCACAAATCTGTTCATAAACAATTTAATTGTATTAACAAAACTGTTTAAAAACAATGAGTACACATTATTTACTGTGATCTGAACACCTATTGAGAAAGCATAAAATAAAAGATGATACAATTACCTGTTCTTGATAAAAGAGTGCAGGCCACCTTTCCTGAACATCTACAATCATTGGTTGCTCTTGGACCACTTTTCTCCTGAGGGAAAATTTTAGTTCCATGTTTTCACTTATGGCTGCTATGTTGGCTACCATACATTGTGTATGTGAGGCTTACACATTTACACATTAAACATTTACACATTACACGTTATGTCTCACCGGTTAAATGTTTCCCGTATCTCTGCACGGTCTTCTTCACAAACACGCAGAACAGATACACAATCAGCGCCACCTTGAAACAAACAAAAAAAGAATATCAACTTACAAACAAAGGACTTTAATACTCGTATGGTAAACAGACATATTACTCGCTAATTTCAGTTTAGTTTATCTTGGCTATTGTATTGAAACATTATCATGTGTACAATTATTTATTCATTTAACGTTACTTGGCAAGCATTATCGTGTAATAGAAGCGGGATAATATACTGAATTTGCGCTGGGGTCCTGATCACTCAGTTGAAAAGATTAAAATATATGATCGAATTTACGATAATCTGCGTCTAGAGAACTTTAATGAGCTAATATTTCTGTGAACAGTGACACAAACATGTTAGGCCACAAGCTCTAAGGTTACATAAAAAAAAATTGTTGATGGCAAATGTGCATCCATGATATGTGTTTTAATGTATAATTATAATTACAACCAACATATGAGTGAAGACTTAACGTAGTTAAAATTATATTAAGGGCACAGGTGGCATTAAGTTTATTACGTACTGTTACTTTAAGACAGAATGTGCGGATCCAATTTCACCAAATGCACATCCAATATTCTCACAACGTTCTGTAAAGACATAAGTGACCGCGTTTAAGTGATTGCTCTCCAAAAACGGACATATAGACATAATATTGTGTGTATTTGTCCATTCAGACGCGAAAGAGAGCTCAATTCAGAACTCGCGCGCTGTGCACGCTTTAGGTGCACGGCTGCAGCTTGTGTGCTCGCAGAAAAGCGTAACGTCGAATATAGCTCTCTTTTGCATAATCACTCTTATTCAAATCTATGTCTGCTCTTCTCTTTCTCCCAGACGTTTTTAATTTTTTAAATGTTTTATGTGTATATACATCAAGCGCATGCCAATGCCCTGCCCACAAGCCTAACCTTACCACAAACGCAGGACAAATTCTGACTCGATGTCTTCCCAAATCGTCCATATCTAACATTTTCGTCATAGTTTTTCCATTCAAAACTATTTTTTTTATGTAGTTATCGTCTCGTTTTCGTCTGTGGAAAAAATGTCGATGACGCAAACTATTCAGATCTTAGCATTGCCGTTCAACATAAAAAAGTTTATCCAGAAAACTTTGTTTAACATGTAGCTGTGACATTTTGGAGAATTTTGTTGGATTAACATGTAATTTTATGTAGATTCACAGTTATTCACAATTCCTAATATATGTGACTCAAAAAGCACAGTATGCTGGACAAATGGTAATTTTATTTTTTACAGTGCATAGAAAACCATTTTAAAACGCTTAACGTGCAATCGCGCGTTGCATGTTCAATAAGGTGTGTATAGGCTACTGAGTTTAAAATATCACCGTCTTACTGCATTGACGTCTAGCTTTTTCTTTATAATATGCGCTATGGGAGGAAAACTATAGAGCCTACAGACAAGAGCCTATGAACGCGACGCGCGGCATTTCATGTTAATGGCATTTTCCTTCCTGTTAAAAAAAACTCTAAAAAAAAAATTCGCAGTTGCGTTCATATTATATGCTTATTTTTATCTGACTACACGTAATATACATAGTATACAAGCTTTGGAATTTGAAAATGTCTGTTTTTAAATGTTAAAGACGATTTTCACAGTACATTTGTTTTCCCTTGACCCTAAAGCCATTGTTGTAGGCTATAGTCTTTCTATAGCACGATTAGTTTTAACTATATGCAACCATTGTATATCGACATGAAATATTAATTGAAAATCAACTGGCGTGTGTATAGCTGCATATTTATACATGAGAATGCTTGACGCGCTAATCACAGCTCTTGATGCACAAGGGAACGTCTGCCAATTCCACTGCGTTAAAACGCAGAATTTGTTTTCATTCAAATTACTACTAAAAACAGACATTTTCAAATTCCAAAGCTCGTAGAAGGTTCCTGTAAGACTGACTTACAAGTAAAATTTGGACAATACTTCCCTTCATTTTTAAATTGCTATTTTTAAATCTAAATTGAAAACTTATTTTTATTCCCTTGCATTTTAATTATCTCCTGATGCTGTTTCTGCCTGTTCTGTTTGGTTGTTTCTATGTTTTATTCTATTTGTCTTTACTTTGTTCAGCACTTTGGATAGCCCTGCTATGCTTAAATGTGCTTTATAAATAAAATTTACTTAATTACTTTCTTACTTTACTTCATGTATGTAGCCTGTATTCTGCAGAAAAATACTGTAATTCACTAAAAGGGTTTTTTCATGTTCAATATGGTTGTAGTATGTTCCTAGTGACTAGACTGGCTTACTACAGGTGAAATTGTCCAAATACTTGCCTATTTACAGTAAACTATTTTTTAACAAAAATTAGGCCTACTGTAATTAACCAAACAGGTTTTTGGTGACTTACTACAGGTGAATAATGCAACATTTCACCTGACTATCACTAGGAACGTACTACAACCTTTGGAACATGAATAGAAAAACAATTTACAGTAGGCTAATTAAAAAAAATCGTACTGTTCAATCGGGATATTGGCTGGACATACAGTAGGCTAAGTCAGTCTGCCCACTAGGCATTTACTATAACCTTAGAAGTATTCATTTGAATGAATGACTGGACGTTTATATTTTTTTGACTGTGAGTGGAATTTGCAGATGGTCCCTTTAGAAAATGCGGCGAATATCAAACCCAGAGCCACTCTCTCTATGGTTTGATATCTCTATATGGCTCTGATCAAACCTAAAACTTGCTTCACTGCGCTCTCGGACCGGTTGCTCTCCCATACACACGCAAAGTTAAACGCAACTGCAGAATTTCATGTAAAGCTTTTTCTTTTTAACAGACTCAGGAAGGAAAATGCCATTAACATGAAACGCCGCGCGTCGCGTTCATAGGCTCTTGTCTGTAGGCTCTATAGTTTTCCTCCCATAGCGCATATTATAAAGAAAAAGCTAGACGTCAATGCAGTAAGACGGTGATATTTTAAACTCAGTAGCCTATACACACCTTATTGAACATGCAACGCGCGATTGCACGTTAAGCGTTTTATAATGGTTTTCTATGGGTGTTGTTCGTAATCTGTTTGCCTCTATAAAGTATGCTTTATTAATAAGGTAGGCCTATATTATGTAGGCCTACTAAATTTGGTGCTTCAATATCACTCTCATCAAGCGTCTTAAATGGGGAAGAACGCTTGATTACGCTGCCGTTGTCTGTTTTAGCAGAATACTGGCATCTAGTGGTAGCAGGTTTACTCAGACAGCTGTGTGTGGATCGTGCAAGGCGAGACCGCGAAATGAAAGTCTCAAAATCCAAATGAATCAAATAGGATCGACTCAGAGACGAGTCAATGCACGCGTGTCACCTGATCCACAAATACACATCTTACTTGTTGCATGCACAAATTCTGGCCTACATTAATACAAAATCGAGGTTTTGTATTAACAACTATGTCTCTATTTGTATAAAATGCTGCACATTCATGTGGTTTTGGATTTTGCACACACAAGTTGTATTGTATTAGTTTAAATATAGTGACGCACATTTGTGAATTTGTCAAATAGATGGGTAGTTGTGCACACATTCATAATTAGCACCAGACCTATTCATTTGTGGGTGATTCTTTAACTATGGTACTTTTCTTGTCCCTGGATGAAATAATACAAACTAAAAAACATTTCTTCTTTTTTGTTTTTGCCACACTTACTTCACCCCAAGGGGAACTTATAAAAAATGTATCATGGCTCAATCATTTTTTTTATTATATAATATGAGTCCTTTTATGCATGGTTTTTACTGTTTTCCCTCTGTCCCTAAGCCAGACTTTGTACCTTCAACCTCGCTTAATTCTAAATTAAATATTTAAATAATGTAGATTTCAAGTACAAATGATAAAATAAAGTCTAATTCAATTATACATAATATATATTGCAATATTTATTCACATTTTCCTATATTTTTCATAAGTAGAACCCTTGTCCCTTGGGTTCACTGTCATTTCCACCACACTGTACAAAATAGAATCCTGGGATCATTGTTTTAGGTTTGTATACTTAGTAATCATAGCAACAGAAACTCCACAGTGGAACACACGGCTGGGTGAAAGGGTGACCTCTTTAGGGGGTAATGAAAAGAAGAAAAATCAAGGTAAATATGACTAAAACTGAGAGTATGTTTATTAGTCGTCATTTCCAAACGGCTCATATTTCACATGGACGTATAAATAACTAGATAAATTTAATTTAATAATGTGTAATTTGTGTATATTTAATGCTAACTCTAAAATTAATATTAGCATGATATTTTAGAGAGATATTTTAGAGAGAAAAAGGGGGAAATGTCATTTCCACCACAGTCATTTCCACCACGGTGTTCATTGTGGTGGTAAAGACAGGTTGTGGTGGAAATGACATTGTTCGTGCTAAACAGCAAATTATTTGGGCTATAATACTAAAACTTTAATATAAAAAAAACATAATTAATTAACCCTTTCATGCATAGTGGTCACTACAGTGGACAGCTATTAAAAAAACATTTTCTTAAATTTGCACGGGTTTTGATGGCTTAGTTGCACATCAGCCTCTTCATTGGACCCTGGTGCATCATCCTATACATTGCAACCAAGTGGCAAGCCTTTGTGTTTAGATTTTTTCCCCCTCCAAACCAAGATTGCCAAGGGTCAGTCAGAAATGCCAAGTTGCTCCAGAATATCCACCCATTCCTTCTATCCTAGGAGAATATTAGGAAAAATATTGCAGCATCAAGCAATATCTAATGAGTCATATCACAGTAAAATTTTCCAAGTTTTGATTTTAGATTGAGAGAAAAATCTGATTAATCATCTGTCCACTAGTGAACCTCATGCATCAATGGCTATATTTCAGCTACAATTCATACTTATACTGCGAATATTGTTTTTGAAAATACATAATCTGCAGTGACTTTTTTGACTGTAAATAAATGTATTTGTATTATTAGAATGTAATTTTCATTGACATCAAAAAAGTTATGTGATTACATAATGTATGTGACTTGTAATGCATTACTTTACTTGTTAGATCAAAAAGTAATCTGATTACGTAATGCACATTATTGTAATGCTTTTCTTTACTCGTAACATCATAAGGTAATCTGAATGGGTTATGCATGTTACTTGTAATGCGTTACCCCCAACACTGCTCATTCAAGATGAGATTGATAAAAACGTATCGCTAGGTTTTCTCAGAGGAGGGCTATGCTAGAAATGTGTTCATCTAACACTATCTCACGACCTATTCGTACGAATTTGTACAAATGATAAAAAGGTGGCTAATTTATCTAAACCCACGTGATGGGTAGGTTTAGGCGCGGGGTCAGGGGTAGGTCATTCATATGAATTCGTATAATTCAATTTGTAAAATATGTACAGTTTTGCAAAAATCGTACGATTGAGGTACAATTGAAGTCATATGAATTCGTACGAATTAGCCACCTCGTAGAATTTGTACATTTTCCCGTGAGATCAGGTCGGTCCGTCTTGAACATAATCAGAATTATCAGCTAATAAGGGTAAATCTCCATACTCTGGTACTCTGGTACACTGGAGGGAGCATCTGAGTGGTTTCCACAGTTGTACCTTGTAGAGATCTCTGATGGAATCACGTCCTCATGTTCTGATATCAGAGGTGGACGAAGTACACAACTTCCTTACTTGAGTGAAAGTATAGATACTACTGGTCAAATATTACTCTGTTACAAGTAAAAGTTGTAAAGACCTATTTTTACTTAAGTAAAAGTACAGAAGTACTCGTTTTTAAAAGTACTTAAGTATCAAAAGTAAATGTCAATGCATTGTTTTATTGTTGTATGTAATACTTAAAGGACCGTATGCCTCTGAATCTATGCCTGCATTACTACCCTCATGTCAATATCAAATTTATTTCTAGAACACAGTTCCAGTAGTGGGACTGAATGTGAGATTGATCGCTCAATAATGTCCACAATGGTTTCGGACACCCAAATGGCTGTTCCCTCAAATAGTGCCCTATTTAATTTTTTTTTGGCTTTTAGTATGAATATGTTAGCCTTACTGTTATCTATAAGCTAGTGTGCTCCAAAAAAGTGACAAAATTTGCATTTAGAAGACCGAACCCAGCATTGAAAATGAAAATCAGGTTTATGTCAGAATCCAATGTCAGATTGACGTTGATCTCCAACGTTGGACAGACGTTGTATTGTGGTTGAAAATGAAAATCGGGTTGACGTCAGAAACCAACATCAGTCAGGTTCTGACGTCAAGCCGTCTTTTATTTTCAATTAATATCCAACGTCAATCTGACGTCGGGTTCTGATGTCAATAAGATGCAGGGTTCTGATGTCAACCCGACTTTCATTTCCAACTAAAATGCAACCCTGCAACCAAAATCATCCACTGACTGATGTTACTTTCTACTCAAGGACCTTGACAAAATTGTGGTGGAGTAAAAAGTATGATATTTGTCTTTCAAATGTAGCGAAGTTAAAGTACAAAGTTTAAGTAAAGTACAGATACTCAAAAAGTGTACTTAAGTACAGTACTCAAGTAAATGTACTTTGTTACTGTCCACCTCTGTCTGATATAAAAGACACGCGAAGTGCAACTTGTATGAAGTTCAATTGCCTTTGCAATATTTCACATTTATATTTTTTGTATATATTTTATAGTTTTCACATGATTTGATATAATTTTATTGATTAGTTTGTTAAATACACATACTTTATCTGTTTGATTATTGTATTACGGTATGTTTAATACAGTATCTCTTCAGTTTAAACTATAAACGCATGCTGTCCGCTCAAGTGGACATCTGAAAATCTCTTTGAAAAATGTGTAAAAAAAACAAACAAAAAACAATTAAAATCTTGTTTTTCATGCCCTAAGAGCAATAAAAACACATAGGAAAAAAAATCCTGACTGAGGTTATCATAATTCATGCATGAAAAGGTTAAGTTAAGGTAGTAAGGAAATATTTTATTATTTATTATTGTTACAATATTGTTGGTAAATAAGAGAACAATAGATAAGTTTGACATGATGTCTTGGCTCTTTCTTTAAGATGGCAAGCAATACCACAGCACAGAGGTCAAGATCATATAGAGAAAGAATAAAATCAGATCCACTTAAATATGCAGAGTCCCTCAAGAAGGACATATAAAGATACCTGAAGAAAAAGCAACAAGGTGTTCATTTCAAAATATTGCCTATTTTATCTGTTATTCAACATTATATTCAACTGGTTATATTAAGGCAATGATGACATAAAGGGTTTGCTTTAGTTTGCTCTAGTTCAGCATGTAAGCAGTGAAGAAATTATTTGCTGATTTTTAACACATATTTATGTTTTTTTTTTTTTTTGATTGATTTTCATTTAAAAAATTGATTATATTTGTTTATTCACTAATGCTGTTGCTTATTGATTTGCTCTGGTTCACCACATAGAGCAGTAAAAAATAGTTTTTAATTGAAAGTTGCCTATCTATGTCATTTCCGCCACACACTGTCTCTTCCGCCACGCCATGTCATTTCCACCACAACACATATTTTAAAGTAAAACATATAAAAAACATACAATCAAAACAACTATATTCAGTGGTGTTGATAATTGTGCAGTTAGGGGTAAGATATGTGTATACACTTTGAGAAATACATGATTTTGAGCTATGACAAGTAAATGAAATGTTCCAGTGATCTAGTTTTAGGTGTTTTTTAGTGTAAACATTGTAAAATCTTTACAATTACATTTCTGAAAAATAAATAAATTACAAATTTGATCAGAGATTTGTGTGCTATTTAATCAAATATATTTATAACAGAATATATTTTATTATTTTCTCTTCAAAACACTTGTTTTGCTATGTGATGGAAATGACCGTTTTCTTGGACTGTCAGGTAAAAATGGCAAAATATATATATTATTCAATACAAATCATCACAGCCAACTTAAGGGAAGGTTTCTAGACAGATTGAGAAACCAACTGATACTAAAAAACTGTTTGTAGAAATGTTTTTATTTTCTGAAACTGTCTAGCTCAAAGAGAACCATAGTTGAAGAATTACCCTTGTAGTTGTTTGTGTGTGGGTTGTGAAATGCTTAAAAACCGCGAAAAGAAAGTCTCAAAATCCAAATGAATCAAATCAGATCGACTCAGAAAAGACGTCAATGAATGCACGCGTGTCACCTGATCCACACATGCACATCTTCTGTGTTGTATGTGCAAATTATGATACACTAATACAAAGGAAAACATTTGTATTCACAAAAATGTCTCTATTTGTACAAATTGCTTCACATTCATTCAATTTTGAATTTTGCACACACAAGTTGAAAGGCATGGATAAAACATTTCTGCAACATGTATCAAGTTCATTGATAAGTGTGCTTACACGTGTTAATCTTTTTGATACTATAATCATCCCATACATCGGACTCAGTGTGCAAGGTTTCTGTGCGTGACGAATTTTAAGGCTGACGAACACGAAAAAACGCATGCGAAAAGTTCGGACTCAGTGTGCAATGGCCTTAACTGTGTGGTTATATAACACAAACGTTATGGCATGAAAATCAGAGAGAAAATGTGACCAGGTGATGATGGCAGGTTAATGATGAGATAATCATCATATTGTGGCCTGATTCACTGATCTCATAAAGAGTCTTATCTCTCACTTTATGATCAAAGTGATAATATTAATTATAATATTAAAAATAAATATTTCATATTATTGAGTATAATATCTCTGTAAGTGAGCAACAGATAATCTGAAGAACTTTAAAAATACATGGTGTAGAAAAAAGGTTTTGAACTACTGCTTGATTTAAACCAACACAGACATCAAGATTCAGCGTATGAATCTCAACAACGGTGACAATCAACACAATAATCAGATAAAACTCTGAACATCACAAAACAAGCTACTAAAAAGCTGCAACAAAAACAACATCAAAAATAAAAGCAGATATAATAATAAAAGAAAATACTAAGGCAATTCAGCATAATGTATTCCTGCTGCAATGCATGCTGGGAGATACTGATAAGTTTTGATTGGAGGCTCCATCAAGTGCACTGCACTTTTATCATCACCATTGTTGAGATTCATACGCTGATTCTTGATGTCTGTGTGTGTCTGAAAGATACAGCCGCTCAAACCGTTATTGTGCACAATGTTTTAAAAATTCTTCTGATTATCACAGCAATGATGGATCGCATGCTGTAGAATCATAGGGCTACTACAATCAATAATGTAAAATTAATAACACATATAATCAAAGATAAGAGCTCAGTGAATCAAACAAGGTGATTGCCATCACTGATACACAACCGCCATCACATGATTCATTTTCTCTCTGATTTCCTAGCCATAATCAACATGTCTTATAAACACAGAGTTATAGCAGACAGAGAAAAACTAATGTTAGAAAGTCAAGGGTCAAGAGCCCAACTAAAGCAGTCACTGATCTCCATCATGGTGACTTTAAATGAAACAATAAATCATCAACATCTAAACCTCTGTTAATTATCAAACAGAACTGTAGACGTGTGACAGAAATAAAGTCAGTCTGGTTAGTAATAAGTGAAGCTGGTAATGCTGTTTGTGGAGTTGTTTAATCCTCCTCTGCTGAGATCTTCAGAGATTTAATGTTTTTTATCTTCAGTTGATTTCATCTGAGGCTGTGGCTGAAGTCAGTTGTAGTTTCTGCTCGTATCTTTTTTCTGTTCCTGTTGTTTCTCTAAATGGACATTCCCAGAATTCCCTGCGTGACACTTCACATTTGATGCTATTTCATTTAAATAATTATGTTTCTTTTTGGTTTTTGTTAAAAGTTTTATACATTTGGGGTTTATATTACATCATATATTGTTTAATGAATGTTTATGGCATTATTTGGTGTCATGTGTGTGTGTCACCATGATGGTGTTTTGTGTTTGTGTGTATGACACTGTGCACCTTCTTAATATTAACATGTGCCTCAGTTTGTGGAAAACTAATGGTATACTTAAATCATCGTGATTTTTCTTTTTTACCACTTGTGTTATTATGATGGTTATCAGTATATTACAAAGATATAAAGCAGACTTTAATACTTTAGTGAAATTTAATGATAACATTTATCGGTTTATGTAATATAACGGTTGTCCCGTGAAAACTAAAAGGTTCCTACTGTATTTTTTATGGTAAAGTACTGGGAACCACAGCTGATGTTTTTTTTTACCACACATTTAAATCCTGCTGAAGGTTGTTGTTTTTTTTTAAAGTAAGGTTGCTACCATATTTTTTACGGTAAAATACTGCCAACCAAGCTGACGTTTTTTACCGTAAATTTCACAGGGTTCTTTTTTACATTGTGTTTTTTTGCCTGCAAATTTAAATCCCGTAAAACATAAAAGGTTGCTACCTTATTTTTTACGGTAAAATACTTTGCAACCACAGCAACCTACCGTAAATTTCACAGTTTTTTTTAACAGTGTAAGTGTGTACAGTAAATGGGTGGTTGACATGACATGACCTTTTTTTGGTCCAATGTGTCAATGTTAAGTAAATTATAGAAAAATATATCAAAAACTGTGGTGATATTGTTCAGAAAGTGCTGTTTTATATGGACATACAGAGCATTCATGGGTTTAATCTTCCATTTTTTCACAATTTTCAGCCAAACCAGAATAAACTCATATGGCGTGACTGTCCCAAGCACATTTCACAAATTTTGATTTTGAATAAAAACAAGAAAATGAATTCATTTTCTGTTTATTAAATCATATATTGATATCCCAGATGTCTACTTGTGAGTCTGCTTGACTAAAAGTTCAGGCATAATATTTTGAATCAGCCCTAAACTAAAAACGTTTTGTCCCGGAAATGGATATCATTAGGTGTGACGCCATATTCCCTTTTTTAAAAGGGCAATTATTTGGAGATCTTTGGGGTGTGGGGGTCCTCCTTCTTTCAGGAGGAAGAACAACACCTCAGAAGGACACTGAAAGTTACAATTAGAGTTTTCTCTCTTCATGGTTTAAAAAAAATCAAGTATATCCGGCACTCCTGCTTCAGTTCCCTTTTGCGCTGTCTTTTGGTGTGACTCATTTTACACAAAAATGCCCAAATGAAATTACTTTTCAGTCAAAATTACCTTCAAAACTATATTTTCATATTGTAGTTAGCATGGTTTTAGCATGTTAGCATAAAAGCACATTGCTTAATGTCATGCTAAGTACATGAAACCTCATATGGTGTGACACAAAATCATAAGGTGTGACAGGGTTTTCTTGTCACACAATATGATTATTTTGTCACACTATATGATATGAATTGCATTTAAATACGTAAATAATGTTCTTAGATACATATTTTATAACTAATAGTTAAGTTTATTGAATATTTTGACCTTTTAACACATTTTGATACTATATTATGTACACATTTAATATCTATACACCAACTCAATTTGGTGAATCCCTACTATCCCATTTTCAAGCTGGATCCATGTTAAACTACAGCATTTTGTCACTCAAATGTTTCCCTTTATTTATTTATTTATTTATTTTTTCAGTTTGAGGTAGATTTCAGTAGATGGCGAGATAATGCGAATAAAGAAAGAACAACGAAATGATACATCAGCTTGCTGTTCGGTCATTGTTTTACTCATCCTCATTTTGAAATGAATTTATGCATTAAATAAAAAAAATGTTCAATAATTTACTATAAAGATTATTATAATTCATGTAGTTAATATTCAGCAGATTAAAATAAAAAGTGCAACATCAAATGAATACAGTAAGTGGATTAATGCATGTGTTATAAACATATGATTCTTTGCTACTTTGAGCAGAACTCACTGTTTTAAACAATTTTGTGATTTTTGCTGTAACTGAAACAATGATTCACTTGTCAAACTAAGTTGGGTTGTTTGTTAAATGCAGCTAATACAGATTTTTGCATACAGATTGTTGTGTGGTGTGACATCATATGGCGTGACACCATGTCATTTGGTGTGACATTCAGAATTTTGAAAGATATTAAGGCTTTTTGGTTATTAATCATAAAATCATCAATGTGACAGATGGGGAATAGTGCCAGCAAAGGTTACAAGCATTTTGGTACTTTTATAGCAAGGTATTCCCAAATTAATTTGAAGTATATTGAAAGATTACAAGTAAACGTCTGTCTATGAGTGATGATAAAGTAAAATAATGCTAAATGTAACATATTTGCACATACGAATTGCTATACTTTTATATAGTAATGATAAAGAATCAGGATAAATTGACTTACATTATCACATTATACCCCTTTTTAATGTAATACACAATAACATTCATGTCACACCATATGACATTTTTAGTCACTAAGACAGTAAACTAGTGAATAAATGTAAATTTTAGGACAAAATCTACAAGACCACATATATATTTGGAAATATAAGAGTTGGTAGAATATAACCCAATGAGTTCCATGACTTACATTTGAGATTTTTAAAAAAAACTTTTTTTTAGCCAAATATGTCAACCACCCAAATGCTGTTATATTTTCATATAGTTGTGTAGTTCTTTTTTTCTGAATCTAAAATTCTATGTATGTCAGTTATCAGTGAAATACTGCATTTTCATCTGGCTGTGACAGTATTGTGTTTTCCATGTTAAATATGATCCTCCTCATGTGAGGTTCTCTGACACACGTTCGTATCATTTAAAAAAATATATTTTTCACTTGACCATCCAGCAAATCTCACTGAGACTCACTGTGGATATTTATTTCTGATCATTCTACATGACTTAAATATGTTTAGAAGGAGAGGAGGCTCGTGGCCTTCAGGTGTTCCTGATGTTCCTGTTCTGCTGCGGTTGCAGAGACTTTGTAAAGTCCACTGTGTGTTTCTCAGCCTGATGTCAGTGAGTGTGTGGCGCTGAACTCTAGATGACAACCTGACATTTAAGAACAGAAGAGGTTGTTTGGGAACAATGAAGCCTGAGAAATATTCTGTGTGATAAGTTAAAATAAAGTTAGTGTTCAAAGTTCATAGACTTACTTTAATCCTTAAGTTTGTTCAATTACTCCAATGAAATGTAAAATTGTTGTGCAGCAAAGACTTATTTTCATGTTTCTATTTTCAGGTTACATCTCATGCTAAAGAGGTTCCTGTGTTACTGAGATGTGTGTCATGTTCCTGCTCTGTGAAAATCACTACAACCACACTGATTATTGACTCAAAGCACTCACTTCCTGTACCTTTCCTCTACATAGTCACAATATGTCAGAACACATCAGGACACCTTCTTTACTCTGTAAACCCGAGAGATGTTGTTTGTCACAAGATACCTGAATCTATTGAAAACTGATTAATACAGCAACAACTTACAACTTTACTATGATGTGTAAATATTTACTGCTGATAAAGATTGAGCAGAAAGAAGAGCTTGTGTTTGAATGTAAAGTGTTATTGTGTGTCAAATGTGGGTCTGTAACAGGTTACAGGTCATGCTGAAGAGGTTCCTGTATTACTGAGATGCATGTCAGGTTTCTGCTCTGGGAAACCACTGCAACCACATTATTATTGTTTCAAAGCACTCACTTCCTGTACCAGACATGGGTCACAGCACGTCAGAACACAGAGCACGTGTTCTCGTGTTGACTCCGCCCGTTCTCAAGTACACTATATAAGTAGTAACTGAAACACTCTGTACTGACTCCGTCCCTGTATGTGTTCCTGTCTGCCTGTCTAAAAGAGCGGAGAAGACTCTGTATTCAGTGTGTTCTCTTGTATCTACTGTTGACACTAGGACTCTCACAGCATGACTGTATCTTTATAGTCTTCTCTCTTCTTCTCACAGGTAAGAAACATGTTTCTAAACACATGATTTAATTATTCATTCAAGCCTATTTTACTGAGAAGCTTTATTTTCTGACTGGATTATGTGCTATTTTACTATAAATACTTTGATAGCTGCTACTTGTAAATTACTGAATGTTTGTAAAATTGTAATCATTGTTTATATTCCTTGTTTCATTGTTTAAATTAGATGTAAATCAGGAAGAAACACATGAAGACATAAAGAGTGAAAACATGAATCTTGTTAGTTCATCAGACGGAGCAGCAGGAGTGAACACAGATCAGACTGTGAGATCACTCATTATATATATATGAGACTAATGTCGGTATAATTAAATCATGTGAAACCAATCTTGAATTTTTTTATGTGTTTTAATAGCTGACACACATAACATTATACAACTATAACACGAGTGAATCTATAATCTGAGTCTATATCATCAGTTCAGTCTCTGTATTATAATTATGATGATAACGGGTTGTTTTCTTCATTTCCAGTCTCTGTTGATCCAGTCGGAGCTGTAAAGTGTCGTTCTGATGAATCAAATATGATCAAACATGAGGTGAGAAGAGAAAGATGTTTATTATCAGGACTCACACATAAACTCACATTTCTATATTTGTCATTTGTCATCATCATTGATTATTGTGAATATTGTAGAGTTAATCTGAGATGCTGTAATAACACTGAGCTCATGCAGATGTTGATCAGGAGTTGATCTGATGTCTCGTGATATGATGTTATATCGCTTTAATGAAACTCTGTCTGTGTGATTGAACAGATTCAAATGAAGAGGAGAAAGAAAATCAGCAGAAATCACAGATCAGCAGAAAACAAGAAGACTGAGAGAAAAATGGAGGACAGAAATGAGACACAAACTAGTGAATCACCAGAGGAAAGAGGAGAGAGACTTGTGAGACGTGGCAGTATGGAGAAAATAAAGCCAATGTGTGAGTGTTTGATTATTAATGAACTTCAGTCCTTAGTTTTACTGTCAGATTTACTGTTGTTTTCTCTCCTGTTATAAAGTGTCACATTCAGACAAATTCATCAGACTGACTTTCTGCATTCATGAAACATTTACAGATTGTGTTTAATTGACAGAAAAGTTATTAAGAACATATTAAATGGATAAATTCAAATCAATGTATAGGCTATGATGATAGTCTGATATATATTTGTGATTTCTAGTCTCCTGTGATCCAGACGAGCCTGTAAAGTTTTAATTGTCAAAACTGAGGAGAGATTCTCATCAAACCCTTCATCATGTTCTCAAGAACATCTTCATCATCATCTTCATATACTTTTTCCCTGAATATTCCTTTATATGCTTTATTTCCTAAAGCATTTCAGGTTTTGATCTACAGGTTAAATTCACAGCACTTATAAAGTGTTTAAACCTGAAGAACTTGTGATTTATTAACAAACCTGATTACATCAGCAGATCATCAGTGACTTTAGTGAGAACTGAGGCTGTTCAGGACAGAAGATTATTTTATAAAAATAAAAGCCATTCGATAACTTCTGTGTAGATTGTCTGGAAATGTGAGCTGAGTTTAGTGGAGATGTCAAAACATCATGAAAACACTGATGGAACCATCAGAACAAACACAAACACTAGCGCTGCATCTTCTGAATTTATCATCTCAACAATGGAAACTTTAATAGTAAAGTTCAGTATGTCTCTTAAGATTGTGGGATGTATAAAACAAATGACCTACATAAGATGAGAATGAAATGCTGGCTCACAGGATGATATTATAATGCTTGTCTGATACAACCACAAGCTTTGCCACAGAAAGAACTAAACTGATGTGTGTGTGGCTGCAGGTGACAGCTTTCATTGAACATGAACAACCACTTCAAACCTCTGACTAACGTCATGGTTATAGATGAATGCATGAAGAAACGCAAGTTGAATGTTATTGTAACTGACAGGGAGTTCTGCTGAGGAACAGTTGCAGCAGAAATATGATCGTGCAGCAGTTTTCATTAAACGGTAATATTCCTGTAAAAAATCATCTTGTATGTTCCAATAAATGGCACGTGACTAATTAAACCGGGGTCTTCATTTATATTTAAGCTCCACTCCATCAGGGCGCTTTCACACTAGCACTTTTGGTGCGCACCCGGGTTCGGAGCCTTTTATTGATTGTTTACATCTTAACTGAAGTTACTCTACCAAATCCCAAGGTTGCCAGTTGTCGTTGTTATTATAATATAATATATTGTTATTAATATTTTCTCTATATAGTGTTGATATGGCAGCTGAATACACTGAGTTTCGGCACGCTGGCATGTGTGCAAGTAGCCTGTTTAAAACAAGTGTGTTTCATGCTTTCCCGTACGACTCGCACTGACAGGGAAAATCCGATCTGTGTAGCCTGTGCTATTCCTGTGCTAATGTTAGACGTCTGTTAAATTTTCACTTACTGCCCATATTTTGCCTTGTTTTATCCTAGACGTCTGGGCTGTGTTTGTTTGGCTATTAGACGTCTTTTAAATGCAAAATTGCACCAATACTCCAATACCAATACCAATACCTCTCTCTTCTAAGTATGAGCTGAAGCATTAGGAGCCCGAGCCAGTTCTCCAGCCGGTCTAGAAGTGTGTTGATCAACAGTGTCAAATGCAGCGCTGAGGTCGAGCGGTTCCTGCACTGATCTTCATGACCTGTACTTGTGTCTTCAGAAATGAGTCACTGCTAATATGTACCTGTCTCTGATATGTTCTGTCGTTCTGTCATCTTGCTTTGTCGTCTTGTTAGAGCTAGAGGTATTCCCCTGCTACTCATATCCTTCTCACATCAGTGGAATTATTTTGTATACGTTTTTTGTAAACCTTCTTTGCCTTTATTTTGAGGTAACGGTATTGAGGACATGAATGATAGTAAGGATGACAGAGCAAGACAACAGATCAAAACTCCAGCAAGGACGAAAGAACAAGACAACATAAAGAACATACACATGAACATATCCTATAAATGTATCTGAAAAGTAGGAACGATACGATATAAACAGAGAACATTCACATCAACATATGAACAACTAGGCAATATCTGTACGGAGAAATGTAAAGTACAAAACAGTGACTAATTTCTGGCACAAATACACTTACGCCTGTTTCACACACACTCTTTCTGCCATATGTGGAGTGTGTTTTCCCGTACCCATGTTTAGGTTAGAGCTTTAGTGCATTTACAGCGATCGTGTATTTCTGCTGTGCTGAATTAAAGTGACAGCGCATGGTCATGCTCAATTAACACAGATTGACATGAAAATGTAGTAATCTCACTTAATTAAATGCATTTAATTAAATTATAGGCTACTGCTATTTTTCACATCATATTTTTACTTTAAGCCCGGGGTAAAGCAAAGAAAAGCAAAACAAAAGTAGCAAAAATAGGCTAACTGATGCGGTCAAAATAAAAATAAAAATAAAAATACACTGCACAGTTTGTTATATTGTGTGTGGGCAATAGTGATAATAACGTGACAGGCTGAAAAACTGTAATCTAGTCTCAATTTCGCTGGCTGGCCTAAAGGCAGACCTCACACAGCCCGTCCAATTCAGAGCTAAATCGTGACCATGTCATGAAATGACACTTACGTCTAGTAGATATTATTGACATTGCAAACATGATGGAAAAACCATTTCATCTGCTGCCTGGCCAAAAACTATACAATGAATCAAGTATAATGAATCAATTGACTATAAGTGGGCTACAAATAGCCGGTTTGAGTATAGAATGCATAGAACATGTCAAAGAAATGAAACCAAACACTTTGTAATCACTGTAGCCTTTGCTTTCATGAGGGAATATCATACTCTGCCACAACAATTGTGTTTTACAAACACAGTTACAGCAGCGAAGAAAAGCTAATGCAAGAAGTATGGGGACCTAGAGCTTTGCCCAACTAAGCAAACACTGATCACCTCAATGGTGACTTCAAAACAGAAAAACAGAAAACAGAAGATCTTAGTGAGAATTAACAGAGGTTCAGATGTTTTGAAGTCTGTTGTTATGTTGGTACAATTTTTGACATTATAAATGTCTTATAACTGTAACTTTTATTAAGTCTTTTAATCAGTTTAACTCATCCTTGATGAATAAAAGTATTGATTTATTTTATTTCTTTCCCCCAAAAATAAAATTAAAATTCTTACTGACCCCAAACTTTTGAAGGGTAGTGTTTAATGTTACAAAAGCTTTAGATTTCAGATAAATGCTGTTCTGTTGAACTTTCTATTCATCAAAGAATTTTGAAAAAAATTTGTACACAACTGTTTTCAACACTGATAATAATAATGAATTTTTCTTGATCATCAAATCATCATATTAGAGTGATTTGTGAAGGATCATGTGACACTGAAGACTGGAGTAATGATGCTGGACATTCAGCTTTGATCACAGGAATAAATTACACTTTACTATATATTCACATAGAGAACAGTCATTTTAAATTGTCATAATATTCCACAATATACTGTTTTTTTTTTTTTATCAAATAATGCAGCTTTGGTGAGCAGAAGAGACTTCTTTTAAAAACATTAAAAATCTTACTGACCCCAAACTTTTGAATGGTAGTGTATATAGTGTAAATAATGCTCTTCCTATATGTGAATGGAAATTTATAGTTTAGAACTGATTTTGCACATTCAGACACTAGAAGATGAAACACTGTTCATAAATAAAGATACAGTGTTTGATATTAAACATCATAAATACTCAGTTTGGTTTTCTGCTATTAATGCTGTTGTGTCTGAAGAGACTCTGTGTGTTTTTCTGTTTTGGTTCATTAGATTGTAACTTTTTGTCCCCCATTCTTCTCTCTCGTCACATGTGTAATTATCCTGTAGTTTGTGAAGCTCAACACGTTCATGCTGTAATTTCTCATATATTCTGACTTTGGTAATTTCTGTTCAAGAGAATACAGTAGTTCAGTTCAGAGTGAAGTTTGACATCAGTTAATGATTGTTGAGCAATACAGATTTACATTTCAGTTTCACTATAATAGAGACATTAATGCCTGGATTTAAATAATTAATAGAAATCTCTTTAGAGAACAATTAAAGATTAAGTGTTTTAATTACCTTGTGATGCGCAGAAGAGAGGAGACATCCAGTGCAGATCTGAGAGATCAGACCGCTCAGAAAGTTCAGCTTTTATACAATGTGACCGTTTAACTCCTCCTCCTCTGGTGCTGCTGGACTCTGATGTGGTTTGTTTTATACACAGTCGCAGTCAATCATGCCACACTTACAGCTTCACTGTTTTCTTGCGGTTTCATCAGTATCTGTGTTAACTACTGAGGATCACACACAGTCACTCATTCCACACTCTTCCATTTCCTGTTTCACTTCCTGTCATCACAGAATCTCAATCACAGACTTCTCCTGTTTCAGAAGAAAGATTCTTTGAAAACAGAATCACACCCACACACACGCACACACACACACACACACACACACACACACACACACACACACACACACACACACACACACACACACACACACACACACACACACACACACACACACACACACACACACACACACACACACACACACACACACACACACACATTTTGGTGTGAGAGACCCGGGTTCGAATCCACTGTGAGACACCAATGTGTCCCTGAGCAAGACACTTAACCCCTAGTTGCTCCAGAGGCGTGCGACCTCTGACATGTATAGCAATTGTAAGTCGCTTTGGATAAAAGTGTCAGATAAATGAATAAATGTAAATGTACTATCACCTTTGATCAATTTAACTCGTTCTTGCTGAATAAAAGTATTAAAAAAAAATTTAAATAAATAATTGTAGACCCCAAACTCTTGAACAGTGTATATTGTTACAAAATATTTATATTTTGAATAAATGCTGTTCTTTTGAAACTTTTTGTTTTAAATATCTTTCATCTTCTAATTATAGGAATAAAATCCCAGATCAGTCATAAATGCATTGCAAGGAGTTTCACATGATGGCAACACTTTACAGTGAGTGTACGGTTATATTACACTGTAAAACTTTACTGTAAATTTACAGCGAATTTCTTACAGAATTGTACTGTATTTCCATAATACAGTATTAGGCTGTATCTTTTACAGAACAGCTGTAAATATACAGCACATTTCTGTTTTTATCCCGAAAAATTCGTAATACAGTATCATACTGTAAAAGGCATTGCATTGTGGGATTGATTTCTTTCGCGCTCAATTCAGTTCAAATGTGACGCGAGCAGACAGTAGCTACTACAGGCGAACTTGATTTGTCAGCGGGATTCAACTGAACAGAATAATCATTCATGTTATCAAGAAAAACAATGTCTGCGAATCTGTGAGCAATTTTTAGACTTTTGTGAGCTTCGGTTCGTGGTTCAAACAGTTGCCTGTGACGCAGCAGAAAATGGACGAGGTTAATGTTACATGAAGACGGATGGAAGAATTTGTCATCTGAATCTAACCTGCGCCTGTGACGATAAGTGGGATTTAGAGTTTGAGAAGATGGAAAATTGTTCAACTGAGAGATACGGTAAGCCAATATTTTTTTGTGTGTGTTCGCATTTCTACATTGTTTCCACGTAACTTATTTGGTTTGATTTTGCGGTTTACTACCGCGGCCGCGCAAACAATTCACCCTGTTCCGCCTGTTTACCAAGTAACTTCGATATTTCACATAATAGGCAACATTTACCATGTTATTTGCATGACGAGCTTTTGATATATATATATTTCGTTTCAGGCTTTGTAATCTGATGATGGTCCAGTGCTAATGTAAGTGCTTTTAAGTATTATAGTACACTGTATACAAGTTATAGTGTATGTGTATGTATAATCTATGTGGTAAAAAAAAAATGCTATCAAATGCTGTCAGTTCTGTGATCGTGCTTTTGAGTCGTTGTCAGAATTTTGCTAGCACATGAAAATCCATGTTCCTAATGCTGTTTTCAAATGTAGTATTCCTGATTGCCATGCCATGGTCCTACAACTACTCCCACAATTCAAGAGAAGTTAGACGGTGTTATCCTTCAAGCAGATAAGTAGAGATTTTTCAACAAATCTCATTAATCTGTAATATGTTTTATGTTTTGGTTCTGTTGATCATGGTTGTGCTGTCCTATTTAAAAATTGTTTCAGGAATTTGCAACTCTGATGTCCAGCAATCTACATTTGCCAGAGAGTCCACACTTTATATTTCCTGGTATGTAAACATTAAATGGGTAGTTTAAACCTAAAATGAAAAGCCATCATTTACTCACCCCACTGCAAAATATGTTTTTCTTAATTAGTGTTTTTTTTTTATTGTTTCCAGTCCAGATATCTAAAATTCTTACTTGAAGAAGCATTTAATAGACAAGTAAAAATTGTCTTGTTTTCTGAAAGAATAAGTTAAAATTAAGTGAGTTTATGCTTAAAACAAGCAAAATAATATGCCAGTGTGTTTTAGCATTCTAACACAAATCCCAAATCAATTTAAATTTTTAGGTGAAAATGTAATTCATAACTATGAATAGACAACTATATTGAACCACAGTGGAACCCACAATAGTTATTTTAATTATTAATATTATTTATTAATTCTTTTTAATTTGTTTTTATTGCATGTCAATCTCTAAGCAACCAGTGCTGGATATTACGTGTGTGGAAAGGATCACAGCCTAACTTCATCAGGGCCTGGCAGCGCTGTTTTCCTCCTCCTATGAGTTCAGCTTGCAGTACCAGGAAGAGGCAGCACCTTGAGTTTGTTCAGAGGTTAGTCATTAGCATATTTGTCATTCATATAAATATTAGACTGAATTGTGACTTGTCTTGACAGTATTTATAAGCTGACTACTGGTATGAGTAGTCAGAACACAAAAGTCTTGAGACAAAACGATGGCAGTCACACATTGTAAGATATGTCAGTGCAAGTTGTTATCAGTTAGATGATTAGTGAAAATTCTGTCATTAATTACTCACCCTCATGTTGTTCCAAACCTGTAAGACCTTCGTTCATCTTCAGAACACAAATTAAGATATTTTTTATGAAATCTGAGAGGTTTCTGAACCACTCATAGACGGCAACGTCTTTGCAACTTTCAAGGCCCAGAAAGGTAGTAAAAACATTGTTTAAATAATCCATGCAACTACAGTGGTGCAACCTTAATATTATGAAGCGTCGAGAATACTTTTTGTGCATAAAAAACCCCCAAAATAACAACATTATTCAACAATCTCTTCTCTTTCATATCATTTTCCTACGCTGTTGACGTAGTGTGAACAGTGTCAAGTCACCTTCATTTATATAGCGCTTTTAACAATCTAGATTGTTTCAAAGCAGCTTTATAGTAATGATAGGAAATTACAGTAACATAGATTTTGGGGTTATTTTGCGCACAAAAAGTATTCTCGTCGCTTCATAATATTTAGGTTGAACCACTGTAGTTATATGTACTATTTACTGATTTATTTTTTTACCACCTTTCTGGGTTTTGACAGTTGCAATGACATTGATGTCAATGGAGGGACAGAAACCTCTCAAATTTCATCAAAAATATCTTCATTTGTGTTCCGAAGATGAACGAAAGTCTTGAGGGTGAGTAATAATGACAGAATTTTCATTTTTGGGTGCAAACATGCATTTTAGTCTGGTAAATGTCATGTTTAACATTATCATGTAGTCGTGTATGCAATAAACATTGCAAGGCTTGCAATTATTCCATTGTTATTATTTCATTGTTTTTTTCTTCTTTCTTTTCCGCCTTTTAGACGCTTTCTTGACATCAATCCTGAACGTGGATCAAAAACAAAGAAAGGACAAGTAACTTCAAAGAAAACTGGCCAAGTTGTGCAAAAAAAGAACACTGTAAGCCTACAGGTGTCCTAACTTCTGCGAAAACTTGCAGACTTTGAATGGGATTTCGTTTGCACTTTTATGGACTTGGAAAAGCTTGGAAGAGCCAGGACATTTTTTAATATAACTCCGATTGTATTCGTCTGAAAGAAGAATGTCATATAGACCTAGGATGACTTGAGGGTGAGTAAATCATGTGCTAATTTAAATTCTTGGGTGAACTATTCCTTCAAGTGCTAACTGTTACCTGTTTGTTCTAAGTGTTAAAATTGCATTTTATGTTTAAAAAAAATAATTCAGCCAACATGTTCACAGAAGGCAATTTTCTGATCTTTGCTTTTAACCAAAATAAATGTTTTAAACCCTAGAAAATGTTGTTTTCTTTTTCCTAGTGTGACTACTCTTTTGAAACCTTAAAAGTATAATATTTTAATTATATAATAATAAAAGCAGTATTCCCTGTAAAAAATACAATTTATTGCTGTAGACAAGTTTAATATTGTAAAAGTATCCTATGTGGTATATAATGTATTTGGTAATTACAGTGGAGTACTGTAAATGCTGTTTACTGTACTAATGCTGTAAAAATACAGTATGTGGCTGGCAACCCAGCTGCCAGTATTTTACTGTAAATTTACAGTACAACATTTTACAGTACCAATACTGTAAATGCTGTTTACAGTACTAGTTCTGTAAAAATACAGTATGTGGCTGGCAACCCAGCTGCCAGTATTTTACTGTAAATTTACAGCGAAAAGTTTTACAGTGTACAGTTAATGCATTAAAATGTGTTGTAATATTCATTTTTGCTAATTCAAGTACAATTGTTCATTGTTTGTTCGTGTCTGCTCGTGTTAACATTACATTAGTTCTCGATCGGACACGATCGTAGTGGATTACCTGTCTTTTTTTGCCTGGCTGTTTTTGGAGCTTGGACTGCCGATCCTTTGTGGAGTATATCCTTTCTTTGGAGTGTGGATTACTCATCCGGAGGACTTTAAACTGCTGGAGACACACAGATTCTGCTCACGGATTTACCATCCTTGCCGGTGAGGCTGATCTGACTTTGTACATAGTACACGCTGGACTGAGAGACTTCCACACACACACACACACACACACACACACTCACACGCACACACGAACCTTTATTCACGAGTGTGCAATTGGTTTACTGGGTTTATACTGTTGTCTTATAAATACACTTTGGGTTTTTTTGCTATTCTATTTGTCTTATTTTGTGTTTATTACTCCTCCATTCTTTTTGATTTATTCCAACTGGACGACAGTTCTCCTATAGTGTAAACTCCTCTTAGTTGCTTAGGGGAGTGTTACAACTGTAAATTAGAAAATTGTCCGGCTCGATGAGACCAATATGCGTACTGATTTTTATGACTGTACATAAAATTACCCCCCCCCCCCACCCCCCCAAAAAATCTACAGTAGGCCCTATAGTTGGAATTCCTCCAGCATGACACAGCTTGTCATGTTTAGACAAAGACACATGGCAAACATGATGGCTTAAATACACAAGACTAATGACTAGTTATTCTCTGATCAACTTCATGAGGATAGAAATGAGTAAAATGATGTTAGAGCAGAGGAAGATCTGATGACACAAATCTGACTAAATAATAAAAGATTCATGAAAACTGTGAATAATACAGTAATAACGTACAACTTTACTATGATGTGTAAATATTTACTGCTGATAAAGACTGAGCAGAAAGAAGAGCTTGTGTTTGAATGTAAAGTGTTATTGTGTGTCAAATGTGGGTCTGTAAAATTATTACAAAACATGAGATTAGTTTCCACTGTTATGCTTATTAATAATCAACTATATCTTACAGACAAAATTACATTTGTATCCAAGTTGCCAGAGTGTGTTAAAGATATGGATGACCAGTAATGGTCGTATAATAAATGATGATAATCATAAATAAGATGATATTATTGATTGGCCATAATCCTGTCCACAGAATCTCTTGTAAACAATCTGCATCAGTGTGTGTTTCTTCATCATGTACAGTTAAAGATCTGGCTGATCCTTCAGCGTTATTCACCTCAGAAACACCAAAATACAGAACATGTTTCTACATTTGCATTTACATTTTTATCCAAAGCGACTTACATTGCATTCAAGGTACACATTTTACATTTGGTCAGTTCTTGCTTTCCTTGGGAATCAAACCCATGACCTTGGCGTTGCTAGCGCCAACGCTCTACTGGTTCATGACTGGATTACTGTAATGCATTACTAGATTATCCGGTAACACTTTACAATACGGGTGCACTAATAAGCATTAATTCATGCTTAAAGGAGAAGTTCACTTTCAAAAAAACTTTTGCTGATAATTTACTCACCCCCATGTCATCCAAGATGTCCATGTCTTTCTTTCTTCAGTCGCAAAGAAATTAAGGTTTTTGATGAAAACATTCCAGGATTTCCCCCCATGTAATGGATTCTATTGGGACCCAAACGGTAGAAGGTCCAAATGACAGTTTAAGTGCAGCTTCAAAGGGCTTTAAACGATACCAGACGATGAATAAGGGTCTTATCTAGCGAAACGATCGGTCATTTAAAAAATAAATAAAAAAGTTTAAGTTTTATAAGCACAAATGTTCGCCTTGCTCTGTTCTGTGATGCGCGTTCGTGACGTCACGTAATACGCAATTACGTTGAAAAGGTCACGTTTGAAAAATTTCTGTCCTGAAGAAAATGTTCTTTTTGGCTTTTTAATATTAAAACACCCAGGATACGCACACGAATGGGCATTTTAAACGATAAACTGACACAAATACATTTGAAAATGTGTATATGGTCCTCCTTCCGCACATTTGTAAACACGTCAAGCGTGACCTTTTCAACGTAATTGCGTATTACGTGACGTCTTCAACGCGCATCACAGAACAGAGCAAGGCGAGCGTTTGTGCTTATAAAACTTAAACTTTTTTATTTATTTTGGAAATGACCGATCGTTTCGCTAGATAAGACCCTTATTCATCGTCTGGTATCGTTTAAAGCCCTTTGAAGCTGCACTGAAACTGTCATCTGGACCTTCTACCGTTTGGGTCCCAATAGAATCCATTACATGGGGGGAAATCCTGGAATGTTTTCATCAAAAACCTTAATTTCTTTGCGACTGAAGAAAGAAAGACATGGACATCTTGGATGACATGGGGGTGAGTAAATTATCAGCAAAAGTTTTTTTGAAAGTGAACTTCTCCTTTAACTAATGCACAGATAATCATGTGTTAATGTATGACTCATGAAGAACTAAACCATTAATTAATGATTACTGCATCAGCAACTAATAAAGATTCTAAATGATTAGCAGATTAAGTAATGTATGAATTGTTATTAATTAAATGTGTCATAATGTATTAATTCCTTAATAACTTATTTTATTAACTAAAAGTGTAAATTAATGCGTTAATTACCACAATGGGTCAAAGCAATGTACTTCAACTTCCAGTTGTCTGCTTTAATTAATCATTAACTAATGATTTGCAAATGTATCATTATGTTATGACTTTACTTGTTGAGGCACATGACTATTAACTAATTGTTAAGTAATATGCAATTTATGGGTTTACATGGCACCAAAATGGCATATTACTTAATAGTCATGTGCCTCAACAAGTAAAGTCATAACATAATGATACATTTGCAAATCATTAGTTAATGATTATTATTATTATTATTAATGCAGATTAGTGCACCCGTATTGTAAAGTGTTACCGATTATCCTGATCATTATCAATCAACAAACTACAGTTATGGTGCAAAATACAGCAGTGAGAGTTATTACCAGATCAAGACAATATCATCATATAACACCAGTTTCACCATCTCTACACTGGGAATCTGTTAAACTACTGATGTGTGAAACAACACAGTCAGAGAAAAAAAAAAAAACACTACATAGGTCAGAGGCAGAAAACCTCCTAAACCAGTCAGATTACTTTTCTCGCCTTGGCTACGGTTTCATTCCAATGAACTGCAGTAGCGAAGGCGACATCTAGTGTATATATCTATACCCGCCCGCGCCGTCAGATCGTTTGGACGTGTGCTGTTTTCAAGAGATAACAACGATATAAATACTGTTCGTTTTCTCACACAAACCGCTCGTTTTGTGTCTTAGGCCATCAATGTGTACTTATGATGGGGAATTGTTTCATTTGGACGATGGGGAATTGTTTAATTTGGACTCTGTGCTTGTGTTTTGAGACAGTGTCCATCGACCTGCATTATATGACTGACAGACAAGAACGGTTTGACCTAAAAATATCAAAATTGAAACTACTGCGGAAACAAAGACACCTACATCTTGGATGCCCTTGAGGTAAGCTAAAACATATCAAAAATTAATTTCAAAGTGAACTATCCCTTTAAAGCGGCGGACACTCTTTGCTCCATCTGTGCACTCAGCCGTGATAATACACCCCTTCTGGCAGCTAAAGTTACTGAACAAGAATTAGGCAAAAAGTCACTTTCCCCTCCCTCTGCTGGAACGAGCTGAACTGTTGAGATCATCACATCATTCAAGAAGCAGCTGAAGCGAAACCACCCCACAACCCTTAAAGGGGTCATATAATGCCATTTTTGTACAAGCTAATATGTTTCTTTAGGGTCTAAATTAAAAGTTTGTAATATACTTTAATTAAAAATTCTCATTAGTATTGTAAGAAAACACTAATTTTACCTGGTCAAAAACAGCTCTGTTTTCAGCACGCCGTTTAAGTGCATGTGTCTTTAAATGATAATGAGCTTTGACGGTAATGAGGGGGGCCCCTCTGTTCTGTGCGTACAGCGTTTCTAACACAATAACACAATAACCATAACGCATTGTTCATTATAAACGTGGGATTATGAATTATATTGAGAACGTCGTACATAGAAAACATGCTGTAATGTACCTGAGTGTAAACAGCCGCATTCATTGTGAAGCGTGCAGCAAGCGATACGCAAAGATTAATAAAAATATTAATATAAAGGTTAATAAAACATTACACTCACTTCTTCTTCTGGAGGTGCAGCAGGAACACGAATAGTTGGTACTGATCCTATTTTCAGGAACAGCTTCTTAGCAAAGCCAGCTTTATACTGACCCTCGTTTGTAAAGCTGTCTGGTGTGAAATGATTCGCAAACATGAAAGCGTGGACGTTGATCGTGGGGAATCCCCGTGTCAATGCTTTGGGAATATATTCCATCAAAAATCAAAATGACTGCAGTGTTCCTTATTACACCCAAGAACAGAACGCCACAATCGCTTAGACGCCATTCTTCTCCACACTGTAAAAAAAAAACACAGAAAAAAACGAGCAAATGCATGGCAGCACAGGGTGCCAAACGTTTGCCATTAATGAAAATAACGGTAAAACCCCATGAAATGAAGTAACATGTTTACACAGCAACATGAAAAAAGATTATTGACCATACAGTACTATAAAATGTTTAAAACATAATCTGAAATAACATATTTTGTCTGTATAATTGCAAATACATGCATAGACCATTACATGTAATGGCATTATTTGACTGTAAGTTCACGTAACATGTTTAAACCCTTATTTAATAAAACATGTTTTAACTGTAAATGTTAAAACATGGTGTAGCAGTTGTTTAACTAAACATGATTTGAATGTAGATATAAATTACATGTTGATACCATTACTTTATAAAGCATGTTTTGACTGTAAACTGAAATCATGTTTTAATCATTATTTAACAGAGTTTGACTGTAAATTGAAATAACATGTGTTGACCGTTATTTGAAACAACATGTGTTGACCGTTATTTGAAACAACATGTGTTGACCGTTATTTGAAAAAATGAACTGTGATGGACCATAATTTTGAAAGGCATGTACAGCATTTTGATTTTGATTATAGCTTACAGATAATTTTATATGAAATGTATGTTATATGTCACACAAAAAGTCATTAGAGAAAATCATTTGTATTTTTCCCTCTTTATTTTCTTCTGTTACAGTAGTTTCCATTGTAAATAACAACAATATTAAAAACTTTAAACAGTGCAGTGCTACAGTACCATCATCTAAACATTGCTTATATGCTTAAAATACAACATTGACAATTCAAATTAATTTCATTATTGCATCTTCCACAAACTACACTTCGAACAGAACAATGGTCTCCAATTCAATCTCCATGTTGATGCCTTTAAAAAATAAGAGAGAAAATGGTTATATATCATACATCACATATCTATATTCATTATCATGTCTGATCATGTTACTCTTTTTAGATGTTCTTGCGTTTCTTACATAAAAAAATTATAGTTTTTTACTTAAAAAAATATTTGTTCATTAAATATGTAATGCACTTACAAATTTTATGATGGTCCACGACACCTTACTTCTTCAGACAGTTTAGTGATGTAACCTCACCCACTGACAAGGCCAAGGGTGCACTGCAACAGCAGAAACAACGTAAATACAGTAACACTTGTTGATTACAATTTTATATTTAATATTACATGCCAGCATATTTACCCAGTATGATTACCTCACAATGTCGCAGGAAATTTCCAGTTTTGCTTTCTATGGTAGACATTTTTTGGTGTGCGTTTCTGCACTGTTTTGACCTTTCTTGTTAAGTCCCGCCTTCACGCACGCCATTGGTCAAACTGCTTCTCAATCATTGCCCTCGGCCCAACGGCATCAGCCAAGAGACAAAGCAGCAGCCTGTTAACTGCAGGTGGCACATCATGGCTCGAAAACAGCGTAAAAATGCCTCAAGGAAAAAATTCCTGTGTTTTTGTTTTGGTCGGGAAACGTGCTCATTGACATGGCAAATAAGCTAAAACACGGAGCGGAGTTGGGTTCGCTGGATTAATTACAGGCGTCAGTTTGTTTTCAAATATCGTAAGTGACTTTGTTAAGTAGCTTTGTGTGTAAACGTGACCGTTTAGGCAACATATTCTGCTGTATGAATGCAATATATAACAGAATGACAACAAAACAATCATGGACCTCGATGTCAAGTGGTGAATGTTAAGTGTTTAAAAAAAAATCTGTTGACGTATCATCCAACGTAATTTAAAAGTTAATTGGCAACAGGTGAATACAATTACAGTGGCTAATCACATACGTTTTTAAATCTTATTCTTAATGTTTGATGCAAGTTGCATTAAGAAGTACTAAATAGGTTTCAGAATTGTGTTGTTGTTGTTTTAGAACGTTGCTTGCCTTTCACAATCATTTAAGAACACTCATATATGCATGGACAACGGATTTCATCTTATGAGGTGTGTTACCTTTAATCATATGGATGATGATGTATTCGTGCAAATTTTGTGATTGCTCTCTGAAGACAGTTAAGGGATATGTTAATCATCAAATCTTACACAGACATGAAGCAAATGCTCAATTTCCATGTTGCTTCCCAGAATGCAAATGTAAATTCTCAAAATACAATGCTCTCAAAGCTCATGTTTATCGCCATCACAAAAGACCACATACTCATTTTGATGATTCGTCGGGCACGTTTGTTTGCAACAATACAGACTGTCAACAACAATTTACAGACATGAACAATGTCCTTTCTCATCTCAGGTCACATTTAGCCAAGGGAGAGGTGGTGTGTTGTCCTTTTGAAAAATGTGACAAAAATTTCAGTTTAAGATCAAGTTTCACTGCCCATGTTTCACGAAAGCACAGGACGTCTACATTTGCACAATTACGGATTATGGATACTTTATCTGAGCAACCTTCTTCAGCATTTGTTGATGTTACTGAGGATGAGGTTGATGAAAGTGAATTCACAGACTCACTGACGAAATGTAACGCAAAGTCATTGTACATGAAAAATCTCTGCCTGTTTTATATGCAGCTACAAGCCAAATACCTGGTGCCATCGTCAACCATTCAGATGATTGTGGAGGAATTCAGTGGTTTAAATTATATCTGTCATCAGTACACACAGAAGATGTTCAGGGAAATACTCAAGTCAAAAACGACCCTCTCACAATGTGATATTGAATCTGTGGTGCAGACTTTGCAAGGCCAAGATTTACATTCAGCTTGTAATTCATTACTTTCCACAGAATGCCAAAGAAGACAGTATTATCAGAAAAACTTTTCGTACGTGCATCCACAAAGTATGTATCTTGGTCGTGATGAGAACCGAAACCAACGTTATGCACAGTATATTCCATTGAAGAACACTTTAAAAAACATGTTAATAGACCCAGTGGTGTGGGAGCAGTGTGCCAAACATCAGCATGTACACTCGTCTGTGTTCTCTGACATCTGTGATGGCTCTGTATTCAAATCCAATGACTTGTTTAAGCAGCCTGAGATTACAATCCAACTTATCTTGTACCAGGATGCCTTTGAGATTGTGAATCCCCTTGGGTCAGCTAAAAAAAGACACAAAATGATTGGAGTGTATTTTACACTTGGCAACTTTGAGCCATTTTACAGATCATGCATTGATAACATTCAGTTATCACTTTTGTGTTATGAGAGAGACTTTAACTATTTTGGTCAAACCAAGATTTTTGCTAAGTTGTTGGCAGATGTCAAAGAACTTGAAGAGCATGGATTTGTGACATCTTCAGGTGACATAGTACGTGCAACAATAGTGGCTATTATTGGTGATAATTTGGGGTCCCACTGCATCGGTGGTTACTCACAGAACTTCAGTACTGCCAAGCATTGCTGTAGGTATTGCTTGGTATCTCGCAGTGAACTTCAGAATGTGTGTGTAGACTTTCCCAATCGCACAGTTGAGTCCTATAAGGCGGCAGTGGAAACTCTAAGGACGACCGAAGAAAATGTTGTAAATGGGTTGAAGTTTGACTCCATTTTCAACTCTCTCAAATATTTTCATGTTGCTCAGCCTGGCCTTCCCCCATGCCTTGGCCACGACTTGTTTGAAGGCGTTGTAGCTATTGATCTTGCCATTTTCTTGGAATACTTTGTAAAAAGGAAGTGGTTTTCATATACACAGCTGAACAGGAGACTTGCACAATTCAAATATCTGGATTCTGATGCTGGTTCTGCCCCCTCCCAGATATGTGAAAAAGGCAGAAAGTTAGGTGGTCAAGCAGCTGAGAACTGGTGTCTCCTCAGATTTCTTCCTGTCATAATTGGAGACAGAGTAGAGTCACAAGACCCTGTATGGCAACTGACTGTTAAGTTGAAAGAACTGGTTGAGCTAGTGTGTGCTCCCAAGATTACCACTGCACAGATTGCATATCTCAATGTCTTAATACCAGAATATCTGGAAACAAGAAAGGAGCTGTTTCCTGGTGAAAATTTGAAACCAAAACATCATTACATGCTTCACTATACGTCACTCATTTTAAGTCTTGGACCTTTAATTCGTTTATGGTCATTGAGATTTGAAAGCAAACATTCCTACTTCAAAAGAAGTCTGAGAAGAACACAGAACTTCAAAAATGTATGCAAGACATTGTCACACAACCATCAACTTCTTCAAGCATATCTTCACTCACGGTCATTTTTTTCACCAAAGCTTAAAAATGTTGACTTGGCCACATACTCTCCTCATTTGTACAGTGATGCTGTGTGCAAAGCTGTTGAGACAAGCTTGCTTAATGAACCAGACTTTGTTTCAACACGGGTAGAATACAAGGGTACCCTGTACAGGAAAGGAAACTTAATTTGCCTTAAATGTGAAGAGGAGTATTCTATTTTACAGTTTGGACAGATTGAGCTGATTTTCGTGAAAGATGATGAGGTGACTTTCCTTGTGACTCCCCACCCCTCAGTGTATTTGCATGATTATGGACTTTATGAGATTTTGCCTGCGACAAAGGAATTAATTTGTGTAAATGCTGAGGAATGTCTGGATTATTATCCCTTAAATGAGTACAGTTTTATGGGACTGAAGGTCATTACTCTGAAGCACAGCGTTGTTCATCTGTAAAAAGGATAAACTGTCCTCTCCCAACAGAAATGGATGCATTGTTGACTTTTATTGAGAATGTGTTCCCAAACCCTATAACTTCAAAGCTAGCCATAGAGGGTTTGAACAGCCTAGGTGTGGAGACCATAGATGACCTACAGTTTTTGAAAGAGGATGATCTAGGTGGCTTTCTGAGACCGATTGAAGCAAGAAAACTAATAGCCCAAATCCCAAGTAAGTTTTCAAATCAATGGTTGTTTTTACATATAAACTAGTCAACATTTGAAGCGGATCAAAAAGTTCATTAAGTTCACAAGAACAGGTATTGGTTTTAAGACAACTATTATGAAAGGTTTGATCCACTTTAAATGTTGACTTGTGTACATGCATACAATTAGATGAACTGGAAAAACAACACCCCAGTCTCTTTCATGCTGTACTTTGTTAGCTGTACTCTTTACTTGTATTACAGTATATCAATGTGTTTCTTGTTTCTGCAGTATGGTTTTTAATGCAGTTTTTTGTTTATGCCATGTAGATATTGCTTCCACTCTGCAAAACACTGCCAATGATTTGTCTGCTGAATACACTTCTGATGCATCAGGTTCACCTGCTCCTGGATGCTCAATTTCACCATCCAGCTCTTCAAGTGGAAGACGTGAGTAAAACGCTGATACAACATTAAACAATCCACAAACATTTTGAAAGCAAAACATGTAATTTGTGAATTCTTGTAATTCATATACAGAGAATTTGCAATGTGAGCATGCCCAGCCTTTAGCACACCTGGCAAACAAATTGTGCCACACGTGCAGTTCACAGAGCGATTATATGTACATGTACAAACCCGATTCCAAAAAAGTTGGGACACTGTAGAAATTGTGAGTAAAAAAGGAATGGAATAATTTACAAATCTCATAAACTTATATTTTATTCACAATAGAATATAGATAACATATCAAATGTTGAAAGTGAGACATTTTGAAATGTCATGCCAAAAAATTGGCTCATTTTGGATTTCATGAGAGCTACACATTCCAAAAAAGTGAGACATTTCATTCCATGAAAGTGACACATTTCCAAATGTCTCACTTTCAACATTTGATATGTTGTCTATATTCTATTGTGAATAAAATATAAGTTTATGAGATTTGTAAATTATTCCATTCCTTTTTTACTCACAATTTCTACAGTGTCCCAACTTTTTTGGAATCGGGTTTGTATATGTATATGTGTATATATATACAAATCTGCAGATTTATTGTACACTAGTCAACATTTGAAGAGTTTTGGGTATTGGTTTTAAGACAACTATTATGAAAGGTTTTGATCCTCTTAAAATTTTGACTAGTGTAGTTTGATGGTACAAATCAAACTGTGATGGCACGGGGCCTCAAAACATTGATTTTGGAAATTGCATACATTGTGATCCGTACATGTGCCACTGTGGTGATTTACCTGGTGCATGAATGTCCAAAACGTCTCCAGTTGAGTCCGCAGCTTATGCCAGCGGAGAGTGAAGACTGTTGTGCATTGTTCAGAGCAACTACAGGGCCACAGTGCAGCAAATCACCAGCAACACGTTAAATGTGCCCATTTCATGCTAGTGATTTGTTGCACTGTGGTCCTGTGGTCCCTGTGAAAAATGCACAACAGTCTCCCCTCTGACAATAATGCACTGCGGACATAAAACAAGTCTGTGTACCACTTTAAATGCATACTCTATATTGGCACATGAACAACCCACAAAGCCCTATGCCATCTCTGTTTGTCCGTTATTAAACTTCAATAAATCTGCAGCTTGAGAATAGGCAATTTTGCCAAAAAATTACAGCTGTATGAAAAGTGTTCATCCTGTAACCTGTGGACATTGGTTTATCTTCTAGGTGACAGTAGCTGTGAAACTTCGTTTTATGACCATGACTGGCATTATAGTTTCGATGTTCCATGGAAAAAAATGCCAGCAAGTTTTATGGAAAAGTTGCAAAATGGCGAAAGGCCAAGTTGCTCTGAGAGAAGACAGTTGGTCCGCATTGTTGCTTCTGAGATCCTGGAAGTCAGCAAATGTCCAGCAAAAAAACATGTATCAGAAATAGCCCGACAAATGGTGATTGCATACCCAAAGTCTTTCAGAGATGAGATTAATTCCCAGGTTGTAGGAAGTGGATATGATTCTCTCCTCAAACAACTGGTGTGTAGAATTGACAATTTTAAAAGAGCAAAAGCTATTAGTACACCACTTTGTGGTACTCTAGAAGTATCAACAAAGAAACGAAAATTGTTATATGGTTGTATAAATTCTGATCCACAACTGCTAGTTGGAGAAACATCCGAGTTGCAGCAGGAAAAGAAAGAGAAGTTGCTAGTAATGTTTCAAAATAATGAAAGTGATGTAAAGACAATCTATGACTTAATGACTTCTACTTACACCTCTCAAAGAAACAACATCCAATCTGGAAAGGAAACCAAAGATTTACTTGATGAGTGGCCATATCTTTTTCAGCCAGCAGGAATGAAAGCACACTTTAAAGAGCTCACTGGCATTGACATAAACAACAGCTTTGAAGAATCTGCTTCCAGTAAGTTCAGAAGAATATTGGAGTACTTTCAATTTCAGTGCACAGAAAGGGCAAGCAGAGCAGGGAGAATCCTCACAAAGTATAGAGCTGGAGGGGATCATGTTTGTGGGGCAGTGATGTTGCTGCTAACCCATTTCAAAAATGACCAAGACCACTTTCTTGTGATGGTAGAAGACACCTCTGTTCCAAGTGATATATGCTCAGAACAGCTTCCAGCAACACCATGTATAGTAGTGTGTGGTGGGTATTATTTACTATGATCTTGCAACACAATAATTCCTGGTTTCGGGTGACCAGAACTCACATTCTGTTAAATATTATGTCTTACTGATTTTGTGTTTGTTCAAAGGAGAGAACCCACTGACAGCCAGTGTGTACATGGTCGCAGTAGACCAGATGATTGTAAATGACCATCTCTTGAGTTTTACAGAAGCCCTGTATCTGATGTTCTCTCTTTACTATATATTGAACATCAGTTACCCTGTAGAACTGGGAGCCACACTAGAATTCTTGCAAAGGTAATTCATAGACTGCATTCCTTTGGTTAAGAAGCATACAACAATTATTTAAGGATATTGTTTGTGTTGTGTTTTAAAGGTGCATCTTTAGGATAAATCCTCATAAAGGTACCAAGGTGGAAAAGAGAGAGAAAAAGAGAGCGTACTCTGTCAACCCCAGAGTATTGAGTCTGACGTCAAAAATTGCTGCATTTGACTGGGGAGAGTAACAGGTATGGAAGCTCTGTTGTCTTGTATAGTAGTGGTAGACTTCATCTTCTGTGTTTATCATTCATCGATGATAAAGTGCACCAAAGGACAATCATTTTTATAATTAACTCCAATAAATGTGATGTAATTGTCTGTGGCCAAAACTGAGAGTATTTGGTTAAGGCTTGTTGCTGTTTCTGTTCTTATTTTGGTTTGGGTTTTAATTATAACTGTTTGTGTACCCACAGATGTGGTCTTTCAGAAGATTGACATTTCGCTGAAGAACAGGACAGACCGACTTTTTGTACTTAAGTGCAGCGCTTTGTTCCTTAAATCATTTTTATTACCTTGTGATGTGATAAACTTCAAAATTATCAGAATCCAGGCCCAGTTTTTTTGTTTCTTTTAAATTTAACACATTTGTGTTCTGAAACATGCTTTATCCATTTTCCCCATGTGACATGTTCAGGATTATCAGAATCCAGGTCGACTTTTTTTTTTTTTTAATTGAACAAATTTGTGTTCTAAAACATGACTTTTGCTGGGAAGTGTTTTTCCATTGTTTGATCTTGAAGGTTTGCTATATAATAAAAATTGAAGTTGTTTACAGCAATACTCTGGCTACCATAATTTATTGTATAACATTTTACAAAAATGTGTGTTTCAAGAGTATTTTTAATATTTTTTTTTTTGCATTACTTCTGTCACACAGTATAAAAAGATGTCCCTGTACATTTGGTTTAAACATTTGGTTGTACATTATTACTCTGGCTACCATAATTTATTGTATAACATTTTACAAAAATGTGTGTTTCAAGAGTATTTTTAATATATTTTTTTTTGCATTACTTCTGTCACACAGTATAAAAAGATGTCCCTGTACAGATGTCCCTGTGCATTTGGTGCACGCCGAGGAAGTTTGAGAACCACTGGATTAAATTGTGATTAAAAAAAGCCATTTATTTGCAATGAAAATTTAGAAAATGTTTGAAAAGTGGAAATAAAGTGCTTTATTAAGAGAAGAGTGTTTATTAAAAATAAAGTATTTATTGGGTAGGCTTGGGTGTCGGTGTAGAAGGGCTTTTATTCTCACAACAATGTAGCATCCATTTAACAATTTTAATAAATATAATCATTTGCACTCTATGATAATTATTGGATCCTGTTAATCTACAAAAATACTAAAGTGCAACTATCTGCCAATATAGATAGCATCTAATTAGTATTTACACTTACTGCAAATTTGATAATTTTCATTTCATAAATATAATTATTTACATCTAATGTAAATAGCATTACGTAAAAATGCTGATATTGTCACTTAGTGAAAATAAAAATATATCTGTATTTTTCTTAGTGTAAATAGCATCTACAGGTGGTTATTTCGGATTTTGATATGGAAATAATGACAATTAGCTTACCTTAACAATAAATGGTTTTCCAGAAGTGGTGTAACAAGTGGGTTGGACAGGAGTGTGTGTTTGGATGAGGATACCAATAAGTGAAACGCATACTCGAAATGTGACCTCTTTAACCCATCCCAGTGACTGGTGAACACACACACCCGCAACACGCGGGTGCAACAACACGCAACAATTTTAATAAACAGTCGCAACACGCCGGCCGTGAGACTCGAACCAGCAACTCTTTGGTTACAAGCCCGACTCTCTAACCACTAAGCTACAACTGCCCCCACAGTAATAAAATGCTCTAACAGCCACAAGAGAAAACTGATGCCTTTCACCACTAACCACAGCGGCAAAAAACAAAAACAAAAAATATGATTTTATAAACAACAAAGTCCAGCGCCAGATCGCCTCTTTAACAAACGAACGATATGTATGACATGCATAAAAACAATAGTAGGCAAAACACTGACTATAAATCAAGGAAACAACATAGTACATTGTGTCGGATCACCAATGAAGTTTAGAAAAGATGCGCAATTTAATCTAATGTCTTCAGTGGCACAGGCACTAGTGTGGAAGCCTCGTTTGTTTGATGCTTGTTTCAAAGTCCTTGGTTCGAATCTGTATTTCATACCTTTTGGTATCACATCGAAGAGGCATTTATTTTCAACAAAAATGAAGTAGAAATAAAGTGTCTAACGAGTGTTTAATAAAACACTTTTAGCCTACTATTATTGCATCCTGTTAATGTACACAATTACTGAGATGCAAACAGAATCTGCCAAAATATAGAATATAGAATCTAATTACTATTTACACTTAGTGCAAACTATCGCGACATTTACATGATGTAAATAGAATATATAGCTATTTGTTTTTAGTGTAAATCACAACTGTTGCTTTTTGCACTTAGTGCATAGTGACTGCCTAATTCAACTGGAAAAATGTAGGCTATATTTGGTGTTAATGTAGCCTATGCATTTTTAGTGGAATTTCACCGTTCTGATGAAAATGTGATATGACTGTGAAATTCTACTGGTTTTCTCTGTAAAACAAAAAAAATTTCAACTCTGACCAAAAAATATACAGGAATGTTTTTTTAAGGACATGTCAGGATAACAATAGACAACAATTACTGTTATTTAAAGGAAAATGTCATTTTTTTGCAGTAACAAATTTAAATAGTTAAAAAACAGGGAAAATGTACATTAGATGTCAAAGTTAGCATTTTTATGGAATTTCACAGTTCTGATCAAAATGTCATAATACTGTTAAATTCTACCGTTTTTTTCTGTAAAAATACATTTATTTTTTACAGTGCAGCATATCAATGCACTATGATGGCAGACAAGCGAAGGCGGGTCTGTGTTGAAACGCTGCTGTCAATCACAATCGTGGGAGGGGCGTCCGACCCTGTGACATCACAAGATCGAACGGCTTGATTTCAGAGAGTTTCAAACATATAAGGAGATTAAAAAAAACACTGGATGGATTTTTATCATTTTATGATGGTTGTGTACAGGCACTATGTCCATACTATCCATCCTAAACAGTGTGTGAGATTGAAATAAGTGTGTCCCAAAGCATAGTATATTAAAAAGTGTAGCCTATGTCAGAAGTCCCCGGATGGTCTACTATTTCCACTGGATTTTCGCAGTGTGGATCCGTGCACACTATAAAACCTAATATTACCCACAACTCATTGCGCTTTGGAGGAGGAACAACAAACGTGAGTAAAAAATGTTAAAAAACTAAAAAAAACATGGTGGATATGCGTGACTGACGGTGAGAGTTTTAGATAAATGTTTGAGTGACTAATCAAAGTTTAACCTGATAGAAAAAAAAAATATTTAATGTTATCCGTGTAATATTTCATATGCAATAACAATGTGGACTTTTATAAAGATCCGTTTAACTTTTAACTTTTAAATGCATCATTATGAATTAATTTAAGGCAGGCCTGGACTGGGCATCGGGAGCACCGGGACAATTCCCGGTGGCCTGCGACTAATTTGGCCTGCTGCCAGCCAGCGTTTTTTTTATTTTTATGTATTATTATAAAAAAATGTATACTACTACCTTTACCAGTGTCCAGTGATCATTTTCGAATTCGTCATTCAATAAAATTATTATAATAAAATAAAATCATGAATCTGTTACAATTCGACTTTAAGCCTCAGCCAAATACGCACACTTTATACATGCATACACACACACACACACACACACATATATATATATATATATATAAAACACTAGTACTCCACTTTAATTAGTGTATGAGGCTGATGATACTGGTGGAAGTGAGAGACATAGAGATATTAGGGTAAATGAAGAGAAGGAAAAGGGAAGTGAGGATACTGTTCAAGAGAAAGCCTTTCATTATTTTACACGGCCCCAGGATTTAGACCAATAAATGTAATTTAGGAAAAAATAGGGTTGTCCGTGTTTCTAAATTTCATTTGGGTCCATGGGATGGCCTGGATGGGTGTGGGATTTCCCGGCCTGAAATTGTGTCCCAGTCCGGCCCTGATTTAAGGAGAGTTCTCAGCATGAAAGATCCGCGACTGGCAGATCAACGTGCTCTGCATTTCTCTCCAATACGGTAGGAAGTAAAATGAAATTAAATGTGGAGGATTTTAACTGTGACAAGATGATTGACAGGCCAGTTTGTGTCAGGATGCGACAGAGAGCAAGCGTTACAGACCTGATAGTATGTCCCAAAGCTTGAAAAGCAAAGCTTGTCCCAATTTTTGTTCTAAAACGCTTAACATGAAAACGCTTAATCAGTCCCTCCAGAAAAACGCGATTATGCGATCGCATGATTCAATGCATAATCAGCCAAAGTCCGCATATTTATGCGGGGGACGCATTTTTTCAAATACGCCGCACTTTCGCCGCATAAATTGCAGATTTCCATGCGCAAAATATGCGGGCTTGCATGATTTCATAATCCCCGCATTTTCGTTGCAAAAAGTCACATATATCTTAGCAGAAAGTTGAAAAATGTTGCGTTTACTTCACACAAGCGCAGCCATTTCCCCTGTTGCCATGGGAACGTTATGAAGTGACGTAATTACGCGACATCGCTGAAAAGCTGCAAACCCTGCGATGCCCATAGATATCATATATAAAGGCTAGATGTCTCGTGCGCGCTGCTGGCCAATGGAGATCGATGTCCGCACACGGCGGCCATCTTGCGACAGTGGACTCGCTCACTCGTTTAATAGTGCATATACGTTTAAATAGCCATAACTTGCTCAATTTTCTACCGATTTTCAAACGGTTTGGTTTGTTATGAACGTCAGAGATGTAGTTATGACACTACAGCCACTATAGCCACGTTAATAACGTTTGTAAGAAACCAAACCGTTTGTAAATCCGTCAATATTTCAGCGAGATAAGAGGATTTGTGTGCGTGCTGATCATTCACCTTAATGCACAGAGCACTGACACAAGATGGCCGAACGGCGATGCCGGAAGTGAATGTGCCATAAGACATCTAGCGTTTATATATGATATCTATGGCGATGCCGATGAAACCAATAATATCTGTCTGCAGAACCGCAGAGCCACAGTTTTACCCCAGCAGTTTTACCCCGCGCATGCGCAGTTTCAGGTTGTAATTCAAGCCCTATAAATAGTAATTTATATGCAAAATTGTCGCTATGCCCGTGTTGTATTCTCCGAAGCAAGAGTAATGCTGCTGCTTCTTCAAAAAACAACGATAAAACAGTCCGTTTCCATTACATTAACCCATACAATTTGTATTATGCATTTCCTGAACATGTACTTGCTAATCAAACACTTTATATGAACAAACTACTAAATCTATAAAACACAATCGGTCTTTCGACCTGTGTCAATGATGTTGATATGCGCGAGGGAGACAGCATATTGTTTGAAGGCGGTGAGAGTGCGCGCGCGCAGCCGGGGCTCTCTCTCTCTCTCTCTGCTTGTTCTTTTATGCGCCCTAGTGTCCACTGATCTAAATAATTAGTTGTTACGACGACTTATTTTGTTCCCTCGTTTTAATAAATCGTGGACACAAACTAATTCCCTCCCTCATTTTGATTTAACGAATTACATGGCCACAACATAAAACGAGGGAACAAATTAGTATAACCTGCTGAGGTATTATTAATTCGTGGCCACGAAACAATATTGACCTGAATATTCACAAATTCACAAAAATATAGGTCTTTTTTAATATATTTGTTGGGGGAATCACTTTTTTTTCTCTTTCATCAAACTGCAGTTTTTGCAAGTTCCCGCAATTTTTGCAAGTTCCCGCAATTTCATCGCATAAAATGGCATAAATATCCCGCATATTCCATCGCATTTTTTAAGAAAACGTGCCGCATAATCAAGGATTTTTGCCCGCAACAATCACAAAAAAACTCTGCGTTTTTCTGGAGAGACTGCTTAATGTGGCTTTACTGTACGGTCCCGTCCACACTACTGCGTTTTCGTTTAAAAACAGAGACCTTCTGCTATGTTTGCACCTCCCGTCCACACTAAAACGGCAAAAACGGAGACCCAAAACGGAGAAGTTTAGAAACGCTGCCGACCCGCTTTTCGTTTTGAATCTCCGGAGGGTGTTTTAGTCTGGACGGGTCAAAACGGAGGACTTTAGAAACGATGATGCAGAAGCTCACGCTCGGCTCATGATTGGGTGTCATCAGTCATGGCATATCCTTCCCTTCCTTCCCTAAATTCTGCATTTTACAATGCTATAACTGCCGATTCGATCGATCTTTGACAATTCTCGTGTGCAGCGGTAACGTTAGCTACTTTCTTCTTCATCAAATCTGAGGAATAGTCAATCTGTTTCCTGTTTACACCGGCACGCGCATGCCCAGTGTTGGTGAATGGTCACGTGATCCGCGTTTTCAGTCGTATTAATGTGGACGGAAATCAATTCTAATACGCAGCTAAAGCGCTGGTGTGGACGGAGATCGTATTCGTTTTAATTCTCCGTTTCTAAACGAAAACGCAGTAGTGTGGACGGGGCCTAAGACCAGGCCCGGAGTGGGTAATCGGGAGAATCGGGAGAATTCCCGGTGGGCCGCTTCACTTTTGGGCCGGTCGAGGATTTTTTTTTTTTTTTTTTTTCACATTTCAATGTCACGTTACTTACATTAGGCTACACACGTTCCGCATTCTGACACCGCAGCGCGCAGCCTCTGCATGGGTTGTACCATGTGAGGGAGTTCTCCCCTCCCCTCCTATAGAGTTGGTTGGGTCCATAGCCCGTCTGTCTTTCCAAAACGTTTTCTCAGGTAGGCTAAAGTCGCACCGCCGACGGCTACCGATAGCTGGGCCGTCAGAACTGCGCGATATAAAGTCGCAATTGCGTGTTATAAAGTCAGAATTGTGTGAAATAAAGTCGCAATTGCTTATAAAGTCAGAATTGCGAAATAAAGTCAGAACTGCGTGAAATAAAGTCGAAATTGCTTATAAAGTCAGAATTGCGAGATATAGAGTCAGAATTGTGTGATATAAAGTCGCAAAATGTGTTATAAAGTCAGAATTGCGAAATATAAAGTCAGAATTGTGTGAAATAAAGTCGCAATTGCTTATAAAGTCAGAATTGCGAAATATAAAGTCAGAATTGTGTGAAATAAAGTCGCAATTGCTTATAAAGTCAGAATTGCAAGATAAAGTCAGAACTGCGTGAAATAAAGTCGCAATTGCTTATAAAGTCAGAATTGCAAGATAAAGTCCGAACTGCGTGAAATAAAGTCGCAATTGCTTATAAAGTCAGAATTGCGAGATAAAGTCAGAATTGCGAGATATAGAGTCAGAATTGTGTGAAATAAAGTCGAGAAATGTGTTATAAAGTCAGAATTGCGAGATATAGAGTCAGAATTGTGTGAAATAAAGTCGAGAAACGTGTTAGAAAGTCAGAATTGCGAGATATAGAGTCAGAATTGTGTGAAATAAAGTCGAGAAACGTGTTAGAAAGTCAGAATTGCGAGATATAGAGTCAGAATTGTGTGAAATAAAGTCAAGAAACGTGTTATAAAGTCAGAATTGCGAATAAAGTCAGAATTGTGTGAAATAAAGTCGCAATTGCTTCTTATAAAGTCTAAGTGAATTATTATTCAACCTTTACATTATTTGTTAACCCATGGTATTAATACAAACTACACACAATAGTACGAGCTGAACTGTTGCTTCATTTATCCAATTTAAAAAAAAAAAGTGCTAATTTGGAATTCCACCATGGAAAAGTGGGCCGGTCTTGGGCCTGAAACTCCCGGGCTGAAAAGTGGCCCCACTCCGGCCCTGCCTAAGACAGTGATATTAAATGACCACTCAGTACACATCATATTTATAAACCATACTATGTATACAAAAATCAGACGAGCCCAGAAATTGAACGCAACGCGTTTAATTCACGTTAAGCATTTTCTTCCCATAGAAAACCATTATAAGAAATGTTTTAGAACGTCCCTTTGTGTTCACTAGTTCAGCGTGGCGTTCTCGAGATGCCGAGAGCTAGCGTCCGCGACAAACTTCTTCTTGACAGAGACGCGTAAATGTAGAGGTGAGCAAATGTACATAAAACTAATCAATCTTATAGCTCAACATGATGAAGTGTTAGAATATGATCAGTGTGTTATTCTAATGTTGATCTCGCTCACCGCTAGTCTCATACAGACACACTCACACATCACACATGTAGTAATTCAGCACTAGTGTTCTGTAGAATTAAATCTCCTTATTCCTTTATATCCGCGGGACTCGCGTGTGGCTTTACATTCAAGATACAGATTCAGCCTCGATTGACTTTGTGTCATATCCAGCTTTTTGTTCTACTTAATATCTTCAGATTCTTCTGTGGTGTAATCCGTGAATATAAAGCTCACTGTACAACATGTTTCCAGCAGATTCGTGTTGGGAAAGCTCATGTCTGATCTTTAACTCTCACCATGACAATCATGACAGATCTCGGCCTTCAGTCCAGACACAGTTCTCTCTTTTGCTGATTTATATCATTTGAAAGATGAAGAACAATGTGAAAATAAACAAAGAAGCAATTTAAGTGAATAGTTATCAAGAATATGTTAGTAAAGAATGTCCTGTAGGCGAGTTGAACTGAACCCAAGTGCAGATTTACTGAATCCAAAAGTGAACAGACTCAAAGTAAAGAGCCGACTCGGTGTGACTTGATTTAGAAACATGAACATATGAACATGAACAAATAACATGAACTCATGAACATGTGAAAACATGAACAATGAAACATGGGGCTGTTGATGCACAGAAAGCTGCACTGAAACTCACATCTGGACCTTCAACCCGTTGGACCCTGAAGATCCTGGAACGTTTTCCTCAAAAACCTTCATTTTCTTTTCCACTGAAGAAAGACAGACATGAACATCTTGGATGACGTGGAGGAGAGTAAATTATCAGGAAATTATAATTCTGGAGTGAACTAATGCTTTAGGGGCCATTTTATACAATTCTATATTTGTCCATTGGGTGGCGCTCTGGCGTGGTGTATTAGGGCACTTGGTTAATGAGACACAGGTGTGTGTGTGTGTGTGTGTGTGTGTTTATGGGATTATAGTGTTGGACTGAGCTGGTCATGCTGGATCTAGTGGTGGGCAGATCGAGGCTTCGTGAAGCAATGAAACAGTTGAACCAAATGGGCCATATCGTTTCGAGGCTTCGAAACAATCCGACACCCGTCTCAACGGTGACACCCGTCCTAGTGGTCACTTGCAGGTGTTGATCTGAAACAACCTTGACGAGCCATTAAAAAAAATGTGTTGTTTTTTTATTTTTGTATTTTTCTAATATGTGAACCTGTAGGCTCCTCACTGTGCATAATGTTATTTTGGTCCTGCAAAATGAATATTAATAAAAGAAATCAAGCCACAATGTCTCACTTTTTTAGAGATTTTTAAACAAAAATATTAATTTCTCTGACACTTGTTGCTGGCATGCAAATATATATTTTTTTTAGCTAGGACATACAAATGAGGAAAGATTACTGCTCTCTCTTCCCAGTAAGTTAGTGGATCATGAGTTCTGGGCAAATACGCATCGTTGAGGTATTTTTTCACTTCCACTGTGGCATCAGCTGTAGCACTGTGTCTCATATGTAGACCTATAAAATGTATATTCACACAATATTAGGCCTATATTATATTCACATGCTATTTGTGTCCCAAAAGTTTGTAATTATATTTCAATTATAATTATATTTCAGACAATGCATACCCAGACAGCATGGTAACATTGATTCAATATTGAGTTTTGATCCAAACCATCATTTTGGTTGACATCAAAATTTCAATGTTTAAAGTGTGTTGGATCAGCATTGAAATGTTGATGAAAGGGAACAGCACACATGGGTGAAGACAGTGACATTGAACTAACAGTGAATCTTAGTTTATGAGCACAATATCTTGCAGGCATGTATCTGTGCAAAACACTACTGGGTGTTTCCCAATCAGTGGGGCGTTTCAGTTCATGATGGGCACTTTCAATGGTGTTACCTCATTTGCTCTAATACACTGGGGGTTTGGTTTAGGGGTGGGCCCTCATGATTTTAGCAAGTCTTTTGAAAAATGGTTGAAAAACACCAATTGTAGTTTGAAAATTGGCACTAATTGGTAAACGCCCATTTTGGTTTTGCATGTGGGCTTCTCAGTAGTTAATTGATGCTTCCTTATTAGAGAGAAAACACAAGGTGCATCCTATACGGAAGTCTTGTGTGTTTGACATGCATGAACTCTCTGAGTTTCAAACAATGGTGCATATAATGTATTTCTGTTTTTAGCATGCTTTTTACTTGCATTTTATTTATTGTTACTTAATCTACTAACATACATTAATTTTCCAAGTAAGTAAAGTGTTGAAATAAATCGCACAGATAGCATGGGAACATTAATACAATGTTGAGTTTTGATCCAAACCATAATTTTGGTTGAGATTGACATTTCAGTGTTTAAAGTGTGTTGGATCAGCATTGAAATTTTAATGAAAGTCAACAGCACACATGGGTGGAGACAGTGACATTGAACTAACAGTGATTTGTAGTTGATGAGCACAAGATCATTCAGGCATGTATCTCTGCAGAACACTACTGGGTGTTTCTCTATCAGTGGGCGTTTTCAAACCACAATGGGCATTTTCAACCGCTTTACCTGATTTGCTCTAATCCATTGGGGGCTTGGTTTAGGGGTGGGGTGGTTTAGCAAGTCTGTTGAAAAATGGTTGAAAAACATTTATTGTAGTTTGAAATTGGCCACTGATTGGTAAATGCCCATTTTGGTTTTGCATGTGCACTTCTCAGTAGTCTAATGCTTCCTCATTAGAGAGAAAACAGGTGCATCCTATACAGAAGTCTTGTTTGTTGAAGCACCTGACATTCTTACATCACTTCTCTAGCACAGTTTCAAACAATGGTGCATCTACATACTTAAAAAATGCACATTGCTTTAGTAAAGTTTATTACGAATTTCCTGAATAAAGTTCTAACGTCATTTAACACATTTCTTGAAGTGCAGAAGACATGAACATGAGCAAGAAAGTTACACTGCAAACATAGCCCATGTCTTGCATCCGTCAGTGCTTGCATGCAGAGCACATTGCTCCTTGAGTAGGAATGAAGGCCGACGAAGATGGACAATAAATAAATAAAAAACACCCCCCTCCTGATAATGCTGACATTGATTATACACCGAGTTGTTGTCGACAGCATAATCACCTGACCTGGGACTTGATATCCTGTGCCTTATCACTGCTTAATCAGGTAATCATTCATATTCCTGAAGCTGTATTAAATTTGAGAAATTTCCACTGAAACACAATAACAAAAAACATCTTGTGTTTATTAAGAAAGTGACTGACATGGCTATTTTGTGATATTTGAAGAGATTAAGTTCTACATAAGGTGAATCTGCAGCTTTAAAGGGATAGTTCATCCCGAAATGAAAATTCTGTCATCATTTACTCACCCTCAAGTTGTTCCAAACCTGTATGAATATATCAAAAATATGAATATGAGTATATCAAAAAATATTGCAATTATAAACAAAGCTAAGTATGTTTTAAATTACAAGGCGCTGTATATATTGTATTCTTGTCTTATTTTGTCATACTTAACCTATGGAATTGAGGTTTGGGGTAATAATTATAAAAGTTCCCTACATCCCCTTGTAATACTCCAAAAACGAGCAATCAGAGCTATTTACAAGGTAGGATACCTCGAACATACAAATATACTGTTTTTACAAAGTAACATGCTTAAATTTATGGACTTAATTGATTTTTATACTGCACAATTAGTGTATAAAGCAAATTGGGTCCTGCTACCTGCTAATATTCAAAAATTATTTGTAAAAAGAGATAGCGGTTATAATTTGAGAGGTTATGGCCAACTTAAAGTACCGGCTTTTAGAACTACGAGGAAAAGTATGTGTGTGTCTGTGTGTGGTGTCAGACTCTGGAACAACCTGAGAGCCCAACTCAAGCAGTGCCTATTCATTTATCAATTCAAATCAAAGTATAAACAAGTCATATTATCTAAGTACAGGATGGAAGAATGTTCTTAAGTGTGGAAATGGAATTAGTTGTGAGCAATCTATTTGTGTTTTCTTTTTTCTTTCTTCTCATGACCGGCAAACTAAAAAGATAATATAAGATAATAAAGATAATATAATTAAACTATTTATAATTATAAATAATTGTGGCCATTAAATGTGTTGAATTAATAACAGCAAGGAATAAAAAATAAAATTAAAAGACGTGATCAGTTGTTACTTGCAATGATGGTTTTTTTTGTACTTATTGAGGAGTCTTCTTCACTTGTCTTGCATTCAGCAGTATGGTTGTGAGTTTATATTGTTGATTGTATAGTTACTATAATAGGACAACATAATTATGTGTCAATTGTCTTCTGGATTATAGTAAATGTATCTATTGTTTAAATATATAAAAGGGGGTAGGCTTCAATAAGCTTAAGCTTCTGCCTACTCCTTTTGAGCATCATATCCACATTTTCTATTTTTTTTTTCTTTATCTTTTTTTATTTTTTTATTTATTTACTTACTTATTAATTTGCGTATGTATCTTTCTTTTGTTCTGCCTATTGTGCTGAACCTTGTTATTGTGTAGAACCTTGTGGAACTCAGATGCTCAAATAAATAAAGATGATGATCAATGGCCACCGTCAACTTTCTGGTTACCAACATTCTTTAAAATATTTTCTTTTGTGTTCAACAGAAGAAAGAAACTCATACAGGTTTGGAACAATTTGAGGGTGAGTAAATGATGACAGAATTTTCATTTCGGGCTGAACCATCCCTTTAAAGAAATTTTCATTGAAAAAACCTAAGTTCTTTTATTCTACAAGATAAACGTGTTACTTGAATGCTATGTAGTTTCACAGAAATTGAACTGAGATATTGTTAATAGCTCCAACACCTGCATGGAAGTTTCCATTGATACTAATGACCTTGATTAGCTTGATTAGCTGCTTCAGGTGTGTTTAATTAGGGCTGGAGATAAAATCGGACACCCCTGCCGTAGTGATTTTTTTTTTTATATTGAAGTATTAATAGATTTTAGAAAAATAAATGAAATAATCAGAATTTAACGATACTTTAATCATAGTTAGAATATTTTGTGTTCAGCAACTTTTTTTAAAAAGCGAATCTTATTGTGTTTAGTATATTAACATTCTTGAATGTGGCAACTGAATTGACTTGTTCTCGAGTAACATCATGCTTTTTTTTTCAGATTTCAGAGAACCCAGAGGAAAAGAGGCAGTAGTCTGATGTATGACATATTTTTAAAAACCTGAACCGTTGGACCACCTGTAGTTATGACATCAGACTTCTGAAGCCAATTTTATTTTTAAAGGTTGAAATGCTTTTGTCCTATTTCTCCCCCTTTCTTTTTTAAAGAATGATCTTTTAATATATTTTTGTCATTGATTGATTGAATAAAATAAATTAACTCAACTGCTGGAAATGTGTCATTTATATTTTAAAAGGTTTTTGCCAAATTTTTGGTCGGGAATTTGTTGACGCATCATTGAAGTGTAGTTGAAATATTAATGTTGTTTCAACATTAACTTAGTACATCAGATGGCAACATTGGTTGACATTCCTTTTCAGCTGTATTTTCAGTGTTTCAACAAAATGTATTTAGAATCAACATCACATTGTAACATTGATCAAACCATATTACCAAAGATTATTTCTGTTAATTTCAGTGTTGATTCAACAGCAGTGACGTTGATTCAACAGCAGTGACGTAGATTCAACATCTTAGTGTAACGTTGATTCAACAATATTACCATCGATTTATTTTAGTTCATTTCAAGTCTTGATTCAACAATATTACCATCGATTTATTTTAGTTAATTTCAGTGTTGATTCAACAGCAGTGATGTAGATTCAACATCTTAGTGTAACGTTGATTCAATATTACCTTTGCTTATTTGTGTTAATTTCAGTATTGATTCAGCATCGGTGATATAGAATCAATCATAGTGTAATGTTGATTCAGTAGCATTAGTATTGATTTTTTGTTCAACAGTTTCAACATTAACTGAGGGTGCAAAAGTGATGTTGATAAAAAATCACTTTGTAATGTTGAATCAATACTATTACCGTTGGTTTTTGGTTGAAATCTGAACATTATTTCAATATTAACCGAGGGGGCAAGAGTGATGCAAAAACAACATCACTTTGTAATGTTGAAGCAATATTAACACCATTGATTTGTGATTGAAATCTGAACATTATTTCAATATTAACTGAGGATGCAAAAGTGACATTGAAACAACATCACTTTGTAATGTTGAAGCAATATTAACACCATTTATTTGTGATTGAAATCTGAACATTATTTCAATATTAACCGAGGGTGCAAAAGTTATGTTGAAACAACATCACTTTTTAATGTTGAAGCAATATTAACACTATTGATTTGTGGTTGAAATCTGAACATTATTTCAATATTAATCGAGGGTGCAAGAGTGATGGTAAAACAACATCACTTTCTAATGTTATTTCAATGTAATCAGCATTGACGCATCAACACTGACTCAACATTGTTTCAACGGTTACATGCTATCTGGGTACCTTGCATAGATGGCCCAGCAGTGTCAGTAGCAGGCCGAGGTACAGGGGGAATGCCATCCTCTGCACTCTGCAAAATGGCAGGATGAGCGCTCCTCAAATGGCACATCATGGATGATGTATTGTTGCAGTAGGCTAGCTGCCGATCACAATACACACATCTCACTTTATTTGGGGTTTCTAAACGGAAATGCTCCCACACCACAGATCTACGGCATCTCTTCTGGGGAGACTCCATTTTATCTATCTATCCAAATCTATGTAGGCTATCTATGTTTCTATAATCTATCTATGTATCTAGATCATATGCATCTATCTATTAATCAAGCTGTCTATATATATTTATATCTATGTATCTATTAATGTGTCACTATACTCTGTCTCTAGCCTATCAGTCAATGTGTTGTGTAAATTTAAATGTAAGCCTAAATAGCCTATAACTAATCAAATCGCACTATAAATGTCACTATATCATCAAAAATCCGCTATCTCAAAATCAAACTCCTCTCACAAAAACCCACGAGGTCAATATGCGTGGATTTCACTTTTATACAGATGTGCGATTGTGTGGTCTGTTCCCGACCGTGTCAATCAAACGCTGATTCGGCGGAAACACTTATTAGTGAAACACTTCGAGGCTTCGTTTGGCCATAGTCACCTGACATGGGTGTTTTAATTTGAATCACGCTTCGGATCAGTGTTTCGAAACATCTGTCGCAAAGCTTCGGAACGACTGTTTCGCGTCAGCCATCCCTAGCTGGATCTACAAGGTATGGACTGAGATTTTTATTCTGTGAACTTGAAAGAATGACACCATAGGAAGCAAACTGTAAGCGATATTTATTAATTGAAGCCCAATAAAGAAAGACACTGTTTGTATCTTACATAGCCTTGCCACCCGTCCCGGTTTTCCAGGGATTGTTCTCTTTTTTTGAGCGACAGTCCCGGAAAATTTATATTCTTTCCCGGGACACGAATTGTCCCGTTTTTTTTGTGAAAATGTATTTCTATGTTACTGTGTTTTCTTCATGGTTGTGTACATCCAATCCTGTGTCCAAAACTTTTATTTGATTGGAAGCTCAACGTATATCGCCTAGCAACTGCCTGTGCTGTCGGTCGGTCGCAGCCGTCGCACGCATCCACATTCCACACACGTCCAGGATATCGCGTCCAGGATGAAACAGTTCCAGTTGCTAGCTAGCTTTTTTTAAACGTTCTATTTACTCAGTTTTGTGAAATGGGGGGAGAGACGGACGAGGAGGTGGTGCCCATTAGTGATGGGTCGTTCGCGAATGAGCCGGATCTAAGAGCCGGCTCTTGTAGGTGAACGACGGGAGCCGGCTCGCATATCTGAAGAGCCGACTCTATTTAAAAAAATATAGCCTATAGAAATTAAATCATTATGTAGGCTAATAATGAAATAATGAATGATTTTAATTGTATTTAAAATAATTGACTAATTCAAAAACCAACAAAAACATAATTATATAGGCCTAAAGGCGCACACACATTTGTTTCGACTGTCTGATCAGCCTCACATTCTGTTCCTGTCAATCATACACGCGATGTCAACCAATTAAACTGCATGAGGGAGGGCCGAGCTAACTCACACACACACACTAGAGATGCGGATAAACCGCGGATCGGGCGGATGACGTGACGAAAAATAATATTTTTAATTAAATTCGGGCGGGTGGCGGTTGAACCAATCAAATGAAAAAAGTTTGCCACTAAGCAAACCTGCAAGCTATGAGCCCACCCAGGTAGCAAAGAATTCTGGCCCAGATTTGGCATGAAGCCGGCACAGCTGGCATTCAGTCGGCACTGGCATGCGGCATGTGAACCGAACATGGCCCGGTTATGGGGAGATTGGACCGTCTTTAAGGTGGCAAACAGGATATGGGCCAGTGGTTAAGTGTATTATTTGGCCCACATATAAAATATAGAAATGTGGCCCAAATATGTGTGGCCAGACTTATCCCATAGTTAAAATGTAATTTCAGATATTTCATAATTAATAATATTTTCATACAACACAGCTGTTTCCCCTATTCCTGTTTGCAGCGTGGGTTTATTCTCTCTAGTCTCTATCAACAAGGTTTAATGAATTTTATGAAACAACATAAACTTTAAATATACATTAGGCTACATTTAATCATTTAGCAAACACTTTTATCCAAAGAGGTTTACAATAGAGGGCAACATAAGTAATAAGCAATATATTGTGTGTTAGTGTGAAAGGTCAAAGCAAGATAGAATAGAACTTTAATTGTTTGATTGTCTCATTTCATGCACAAGATAAGGCCAATTTGCTCATATGGCACACACACAAAAAAATGACACCAATCAGGTCGCATCTAGAAAAGCGCGCCCAGATAGCGCGCCTAAAACGCAATGCTTCATGGGTTTGTAGTTGTACATCATTGTAGTCTTTACACTCAATCTTGTACTTTTTCCTTTTTTTCTTTTTTTAAAATATTTTTTCTTTAAGTGAAACTGTGTAATCTTGCGATTTAGCCGATTTAGATAATGGTTTAAAACGCTTCAACCCAAATTAAAAAAATATATAATTTGATACTTCCGGATCCAGCGCCGCCGCAGTTTAAAAAGTGGGCGGGCAGGCAGTGGCACTGATGCACTTGAGGCTGCACTTCACTAACGGTTGCGACTTCTTCTAGAACAAAGCGAGCGAAGTTTGGTAAGTAATAATCATTTTGAATTTTACAGTTAGTAGGCTATGAGTTAACATATTCGGAAAGTTAAATGTTAAAGATGTGCCACAATGTATAATCGTAGATGTTATTTAAAATGTTGTAATTCACTAAATGTGCGTCGATAACATTTATCGTTAGATGACATCAGACATCTTTATTTTATATCACAGGCTCAGCCATTTATTTATTTCAATTTAAGTGACATACACTGATGGATTAACATACAAAAATGTGTAGCAGCAATTCTCAGCAAACACAGAACGTTGGCACAACGTACCTAACCTTCTAACAACGTTTAAACAACATGGCCAGAAGGTCGCCATAACTAGACAATGCAACGTGCCACAGACGTTGCCACAACGTTAATGTGTTTGCTGGGTTGGCACCTGAAACATCACACACAAATATAAATAGCCTACCATAAGGATGTTGATTAATTTTGTTTATATTCTATATATATTCTATATTTTCTTTAATGTGTATTCCCTTACGATATTTATATCTATAGAGATGATCATTTTCATGCTAATTTGTGTTATATATATAAACCCCACAAAGCCCTATTAAAAATTAACATACACAGAGATACAGAGAGATAAAATAAGTATTGTAACAAACAAAAAACATAACATAAATGAAGCATCAGGTTTTGTTTGCAATTATGCTATCATTACATGTTTTACATGGTATTATCATATATATTACACACTAGCAGTCTGGAATAACCGTTTGGAATAGGCTACAGTTTGACAAGTTTTAGCAAGTAAATGTAGCCATGATGAGTAAAAGTGAAAAGGTTTTAGTTTTGGACCTCCTAACATTTGACATCAAGTGTATGTTTGTGTGTGTGTGTTTGCATTCTTATCCATTGTGGATTTTGTTGTGGTGTCACTCATTAATTTCTGCAGTTTGTTCTGCATTGTAGATTTTTTTTTGTGACAAATTATATAGCAAGTGATCAAATGGGTTTATGTGTTTTGATAGTTTGTCTTTCAATTTTAAATAAAAAAAACCCTTTATTCATGTTTTTACGTTTGTAAAAACATGAATAAAACCATGAATAACTGACAAAATCTTACATTTTTGGTTATTTTTGGAACAAATGAAAAAAAATATTTAAGGCACCATTTTCTTGTTTCTGCTTATTTCATTTTAAATTGAAAAACAAACAAACTTATCAAAGTGTTCACGGGCCTTGTAGTCAAATTAATTGATAATTTTCTTTATTGTTTTTGTTTGGTGTGTGTTTGCTTTCTATATTATTAATAATTTATATACATATTTTTTTCTCTTCTGTTTGTTTCAGGTTGAAGATCAAAAGACCTGAGTAAAGCCACGGTATGGAAAAGACTTGGATGTACAATGATAGGGGTAATTCACGAAGAAGGGCATTAAGGCTAGTCGGTAAACTAATGGAAAATGAGCACCATAGTGAAGGAAACGTGAATGATGAGACAAGTGTTTATGTTGATGATGCAGAGGAATCTGACATGCAAATTAGTGATGAAAGTGATGAGGATCTAGTTGATGGCATTGATGATAAGGAAGTACATGAAAAGACTGCAGCTTCTGTTGAGGATCTTCCTGATCTTGGAGAACAATGTAGTGAGATGGATGGTGATTTGCAGAGTTCTCTGGCAGACTGGGCAATTGAATTTGGAATATCTCTTATAGCTCTGTCAGCGCTTCTCAGTATCCTCAAAATCTATCATCCCTCTCTGCCAAAGGATGGACGAACGTTGCTGAAAACAAATGCAAGCTTCAAAATTAGCAGTGTAGCTGGTGGAATGTTCCATTATTGTGGAATTCTGAATTCTATTTGGAAAATTCTAGATGCAATTTGGTCAAATGTGCCAGACAGACATGTTTTTAAATTACAGTTGAATTTTGATGGTCTGCCCCTCTTCAAGAGTACTTCTACACAGTTTTGGCCAATTCTTGGTTTGTTGCAAGGATACACCAAGAAACCAATTTTAATTGGATTGTTTTGTGGTACTTCTAAGCCAAATTCATTGACTGAATATCTTCATGATCTGGTTCAAGAGCTGAAAGTGTTGAAAGATGGGTTTCTATTCAAGCAGAAAACCTTCTTTTTGAATGTTGTTTCTGTTGTGTGTGACACCCCAGCCCGAGCCTTCATCAGAGGTGTAAAGTCCCACACTGCATATTATGGATGTGACAAGTGTCACCAATCAGGTGTCCGAAAATCAAATAGAATGACATTTCCTGAGGTCAATGCAAGGGGCAGAACTGATGATAGTTTTAGGCAAGAAACAGATGAAGAACACCATGTCCAACACTCACCTTTTACAGAGGTTGGCATTGACATGATCACTTGTTTTCCATACGATTATATGCATCTTGTTTGTCTGGGTGTAATGAGGCGTCTTTTAGACTTGTGGATCAGCACCACTGGTCCCTTGCACTGTCGCATTTCATCTAGTCAAGCTTCCATGGTTACAGATAGACTTCTTGCACTGAGAAATTACATACCAAGCGAGTTTGCTCGAAGGCCACGGGCTCTGGTTGAACGATGTAGGTGGAAAGCCACCGAACTACGCCAATTCTTGTTGTACACTGGTCCAGTTGTGCTGAGTGGTATTCTACAGCCTCAGATCTATGACAACTTCATGCTGTTGTCAGTAGGTGTGTACATTTTGGCAAGTCCAAAATATTGTTTGGAGTTGAATGACTTTGCTAAAACTCTGTTGGTGTCATTCGTTGAACACTTTGGCCAGCTTTACGGTGAAGAGTTTTTGGTTTACAATATTCATGGTCTGGTGCATCTCAGTGAAGATGTCAAAGTCCATGGCAATTTAGACCGTATATCAGCATTTCCCTTTGAAAATTTCTTAGGAAAACTTAAAAAATTGGTTCGAGGGCCACTTAATCCTTTGACTCAGGTGATGCGCAGATTATCAGAGATGGAAAATGGCAGCTACAGTCCTAATGTTAAAGAGGCAACTCAAAAACTGGAAAATGAGCACATGGATGGGCCAGTGCCAGAATGTTTCTCACGACAAGTTCGTCAATATAAAGTGCTTGTTTCAGATGATGTAGTTGTGAAGGTCAAAGAGAGAGATTGTTGCATCAAAATTGAAAACAAGTTGGTGTTGGTCCAGAACATTGTTGAGGATAAAGGAGTAGTGTACATTGTGGCCAAAGAATATAAACAGGTGGACCACTTCTTTACATATCCTATCGACTCAAGAGAGCTGGGAATTTGTGTTGTTTCCAACCTCTCTACCAACATCAAAAGTTTCATGATTCGAAATAAGCCCCAGAAGTTTGTGAGATTACCATTCCAAAACCGATTTGTTGTTGTTCCACTATTGCATTGAGACAAATAGCCCTTTTAGTTTAGTATTTCAGTTGGCTAAAGAGTATGTTTTGATTTGTTTTATCTTTAGATGTTTCACATAGTTGTTTTTGACAACACCAATGAGGTAGAAGTTGTGCCTTCCATCTGGATAAAAAATGGAGAGTGCATGTGGCCTCCAAATAAAATTGATGTAGCAAAAGCTGTAAAATTGCAAGAATGTCCTGGAGATGAATGGAAGCCCCATAAGGCCAGAATTATATTCACATCCCGTAAGTAACATTCTTTCACTTCTTCCTATAAACTGAACTTATGTTATGTATTACTAAAACCCTCATGTATTTCTTAAAATTACTTACCCAGATGACTACAATGAAGCTAGAAGAAAACTTCCTCAAGCTGTTGATCACACTGACATTGGAAGTGATAGAGGGAACTCGCCAATTCAATTTAAAAGAAAAAGAATGTAGGGGGAAGTTTTATTTTATTTTGAAATGATTTGATGGTGCACAACATTTACTAATAATTGCATATCTTGAATTTATGGAATATGTTCTTAGACCTAAAAACAATATTTTCCCTGGAGAGGATGATGATGAGATGGAAAGCACTCTGAAAGAAAAAAAGTCAAAGAAAGGGTAAGAATCTTCTGCAATTTTAAATTATAGTTTATTTTATCATACCAGATAAAGTGCTAAGATCTTTTGTACGTCTGAGCAGAAAGTTGCCCAATGCTCCAAAGATTGTGAGGCAGCACAAAGGTCCTGCATTAGAACCAGTAAAGGTCCACCCAAAAGGCCACAGCACTGCTATCCTCCACCCACAAGGCCACAGCACTGCTGACCTCCACCCAAAAGGCCACAGCACTGCTATCCTCCACCCAAAAGGCCACAGCACTGCTGACCTCCACCCAAAAGACCACAGCACTCCTGACCTCCATCGAAGAGGCCACAGCAGTCCTGAGCTTTACCCAAGTGACGACAGCACTCCTGAGCTCTACCTAAGAGGCCACAGCAGTCCTGAGCTTTTCCCAAGTGACGACAGCACTCCTGAGCTCTACCCAAGAGGCCACAGCAGTCCTGAGCCCAACCCAAGAGGCCTCAACAGTCATAAGCTCCATTCAAGTCATCACTATAGCACCAAGTTATCTTCAAGCAGGCACACCATCACTGAGCGCTGTACATCGAGGCACGTCAGCCCTGAGATTCGTCCATTAAGGCATGCCAGCAGTGAGATTCACTCATCAAGCAACACCAGCAGTGAGATAAGTAGACCAAATCATGCCAGCAGGGAAATTCTTAGATCATGCCATGCCAGCTCTGATATCCGTAGACCATGCCACACTGCGCCTTCTCCAGACCCATTGAAACATACTGAGCCACACCAGTCCAGGGAGCAGACATCTAGTTTGCAATCATGTGAGTATATTAATGTTTATTATAGTTGTTTGTTTTTAATAAAAATAATAATAATAATAATTTGTGATGTTCCAGAAGTCCTGATGGTTTAGCATGTTAACTTTTAAATTTGATTTTCATTGGAATAGTTTTAGTAAGAAATAATAATAATACCAGCAAATAGTCTATTTTACCTAATTTAAGTGACTGAACTTGTTTTTTTTCTTAGCTCTCCTGCGTAATATATTAACAAAACAGGAAATGATGATGGACCAACTGCGAATCATCTTCAAGACCCTGCAAAGTATGAAATCGACTGATGAGTCACAGACAGACCTGGCTCAAAATGTGTTGCCACTTAAAGACGTCAGTTCTCTTCAGGACATGGAGGAACAACTGCGAAGTAATCCTGACCTCCAGAAACAGTTGGTATGTTGACAAATCAAAACTAAATTGACTAGCTTCAGTGTTTTCCACAGTCTTGCAATCTATTTGTGGTGGCACTTCCCCTGTTAAATGTGGGAACAGTAAAGACGTGAATGTGTGCACACATTCAAAGCACTCACACACAGACAGCCACATCTCAGATGCACGAAAATATTGAATTGAGTTCTCTTCTGCTTCTTTTTGTGCTTGTATGAACAAATACAGACAAAATTACATCAAAATGGTGTACATCTTTTCTAACAGACTGATGTAATTTGTAATGTATTTTTGTGTGTGTGTGTGTGTGTGTGTGAGATAGAGATAACTCTATGTTACCAGTGTCACCTATAGTATTCGTAGCATTTCATGATGTATTTAACCATTGCTTTAAAAAAAAAAATCATTATGATTTCAGGTACACGCACTGGCTCTCAAAGGTGGGGTGGATGTTCATGAGTGCATTTGGAGGGTTATGCATGGACTGGTTACTAACGATTTGGCCAAAAAAATCAATATGAGAGGAATAAATGGAAAAATTGGTTTCCAGCGCTTGCGTTTACGGGATGTTGTGATTGGTAAGTTTTACTTAATGCCATAAGAGTGGTTTAAGTTTTTAGAATAATTAAAATGTATTTAAATTCAGGTTACAAAAAAAGCAGAGGAGAACAAGATGATGGAAATGTGAGGGATGGAAAGGGGGTTTGAAAAATCAGTCAGAGGAAGAGGAGAGGGTGGAGAAATTGGGAGATGAGGAAAGAAAAAGATGAGAGGAGGGGACATGAAGAAGGTATATGTAGAGGAGGTAGATGAGGAGAGAAGAAAAACAATTCTGTTATTCTTTATTTTACAGTGTCCTTGCTACATGTTACATGTACTTAATGTAATAATAAAAGTGAATTATGAATAGTTATATGCAGTAACTTTAAACCAAACCTTAATACTAACACTATAGAAAGTACATGATACATAATTTTACTCTGTTCTTAAATAACAATTACAACTGTGTAAAAAGGACATCGTAAAACATAGTGTAACCGACAATTCCACTAAAACTGATCTATACATACATAGACCAGTTTAAATTGAAAGTGTAGACGTACATGATATGACTGGTTCCCATGATTCATAATGTCCTTATTATTTTCTGCTGAGCAAATTGTGTTGAACCAATCATAGCATTGCACTAAGGCAGAGATAAAAAAAAAAAAAAAAAAAGTGTAGTCATATACCTGTCCTTATTGAATTGCACATGACTCCGTAAAAAGCAACTGCTTAGACTGGATTTCTCCTGGAGTCATATTGGAACCTGGTAGGAGGATGGTGCCAGACTCACTACTGATCTGCATCAATTTACAGTCTCTGTGTAGATGTTACATAATGTCTGTCAATAGGTTCTGTGTTCAGTTTTAATGTAATTGTCCTTTAAAGGGATAGTTCACTTTAAAATGAAAATTCTGTCATCATATAGTCACCCTCAAGTTATTTCAACCCTGTATGAATTTCTTCTGCTGAACACAATGGAAGATATTTTGAAGAATGCCAGCTTACAGGGTTGAAACAACTTGAGGGTGAGCATATGATTTATTTTTATTTGATTTTTTTTTACTGAAGGGTGAATATATGATGACAGAATTTTAATTTTAAAGTGAACTATCCGTTTAAAATCCAATAGCCATATTTTCTTTTGATACAGAAACTAATTTCAGACCATGTATGTTTCAGCGGCTGTGAGGCGTAACCACCTGACGTCTGCGGCCACAGAAAAGGAAATAGATTCCACCATTAAGAGATGGCTATATCTGGCCCCGGATAGAGATGGTGGCAGAAGAGAAAGAATGAAAAGAAAAGAGCGTCAGGAGAGTACAACAGGTTAACCGACTTGCGACTTGGTGCACAGTGCCTCTTGTTCATGAACTGAATCAGATGTTGAAGAGTTGTGTTCACAGTGCCTCTTGTTCCTGAACTGAATCAGATGTTGAAGAGTTATGTAAACAGTGCCTCTTGTTCCTGAACTGAATCAGATGTTAAAGAGTTATGTACACAGTGCCTCTTGTTCCTGAACTGAATCAGATGTTGAAGTGTGCACAGTGCCTCTTGTTCATGAACTGAATCAGATGTTGAAGTGTGCACAGTGCCTCTTGTTCATGAACTGAATCAGATGTTGAAGTGTGCACAGTGCTTCTTGTTCATGAACCGAATCAGATGTTAAAGAGTTATGTACACAGTGCCTCTTGTTCATGAACTGAATCAGATGTTGAAGTGTGCACAGTGCCTCTTGTTCATGAACTGAATCAGATGTTAAAGAGTTGTGTGCACAGTGCCTCTTGTTCATGAACTGAATCAGATGTTGAAGTGTACACAGTGCCTCTAGTTCATGAACTGAATCAGATGTTGAAGAATTATGTACACAGTGCCTCTTGTTCCTGAACTGAATCAGATGTTAAAGAGTTATGTACACAGTGCCTCTTGTTCATGAACTGAATCAGATGTTGAAGAGTTGTGTGCACAGTGCCTCTTGTTCATGAACTGAATCAGATGTTGAAGTGTACACAGTGCCTCTTGTTCATGAACTGAATCAGATGTTGAAGTGTACACAGTGCCTCTTGTTCATGAACTGAATCAGATGTTGAAGAGTTGTGTGCACAGTGCCTCTTGTTCATGAACTGAATCAGATGTTGAAGTGTACAAAGTGCCTCTTGTTCATGAACTGAATCAGATGTTGAAGTGTACACAGTGCCTCTTGTTCATGAACTGAATAAGATGTTGAAGTGTACACAGTGCCTCTTGTTCATGAACTGAATAAGATGTTGAAGTGTACACAGTGCCTCTTGTTCATGAACTGAATCAGATGTTGAAGTGTACACAGTGCCTCTTGTTCATGAACTGAATAAGATGTTGAAGTGTACACAGTGCCTCTTGTTCATGAACTGAATCAGATGTTGAAGAGTTATGTACACAGTGCCTCTTGTTCATGAACTGAATCAGATGTTGAAGTGTACACAGTGCCTCTTGCTCCTGAACTGAATCAGATGTTGAAGAGTTGTGTGCACAGGGCCTCTGTGTACAAGTTTTTTTGCTAATTGTTTCGTTTAAACGTGAAACAATAAATATTTGTTAAGAATACTGTTGTTTTTCTGGCATTTTTCATTTGGGCCAAGGGTGTGTATAAAGTGGCTAGATCAAGGTTTAGTTGAGGCTGACATGTAGAATCAATTGTTTGGTCCTTAAAAGGACCAGAATAGGGCCAGCTATAGTCATACATTTGGCTGAGATATGGCTATGCCATGGGCCATATGTGGCCCGAGTTCTGGCAACCACACCTGGTCCAGTCATGTACCGTAATTCATTGTTGTATTTGGGCCAAGTGAAAGTGGATTGTGTGGCCCATCACTGGGCCAAACCAATTTTGCTATGTGGGCAGCTGTCAGTACTATTGGAGGAGGCCTAAACGTCTCTTAGATGAGACTGCCTGCGTTATTTTGTTATTTTGTTTCGATATTAGTTATATTTATACAACATACAACAGCCAGTCGTAGCCTACCACTCGTGGAATAGCCTAACGTTAGGCATTTAAAAGAGAGACAGATTATGGTCTGATATGACTCAGAAATGACATCGGGCAATGGCAGCGCAAGATGTTCAGAAGAACGCAAGAGCTAAACTTCTACAAGCTCAGTAACATCCACATAAAAAATAAAAAAAGAAGGTAAGAAAAATAGTCAGTCATAACTTTGCCCATTAATTAGATGTGCAAGGCAAGCAGACAACTTTTTGGGTTGTTATGGACAATTAAAAATATTAATATTAACGTTGCACAGTTGTGTGGTGGACTTTCAGCGAGTTAAAACATATATTTTTTAAAGAGCCGTTTGTGAGTCAAAAAGAGCCGGCTCTTTTCAGTGAGCCGAGTCAAACGAGCCGGCTCACGAAAAAGAGCCGGATTGCCCATCACTAGTGCCCATGTCATGATCCAATCGGTTAATGGTTAATCGTGCATGCATGCATATATATATATAATACAGGGCTCTCAAGTGTCACTCATTTCGGTCTTTTGTCACGCACTCCAGCCACACATTGTATTTCTCACGCAGAAAAAACTATGTATAATATATTTAATATGCCGCAGCGCCCAACATTTCTCTGGCCGCGCCGCTCTCGCTATGGGAACGGCAGGAGTCAATCCGTCTCCCCTGGAATTCTTAGTCGAGCCTGTCACTTATCAGCCAATCAAAAAAAGAAAGGGGCTACACAATAGCCAATCAGAAAATAGCACTATTGTATCTGGGTAAGATTTAACGCAACAACCAATGAAAAAAAGCATATCCTGGAATTATTCACTTGATTCTGCTACAGCGTCGTCTTCCGAAATTTCGTTCACCCATAGAGGAAACCTCTGGAGCTCCGAGCATCACTTTGAGCACAGAGTAAGTCATGATGATCTCCTGTTTTAATGTTACAACAAATTCACAGCTTGTTTGACACAAACATTGACAACTTGACTGCTGTTAGAGAATGTTTCCCAGATAATTAGCATCAGTTTTTCATGAGTGTCTGTAACTTAGTTAGCCAACAGTAGACAACACCTGCTCAGAACAAGTAGTCTAGGCCTAGTCATATTTTTGTTATCACACAATGACTGACATATTGTCACATTATAAACATCTCTCTCACCGAATAGGCTTAATCATTTTATTAGCTCTAAATAAATGAAAGTGTATTACATAGTCGATGTTATACACTACAGGCCAAACGTTTGAAAACATTACTATTTTTAATGTTTTTGAAAGAAGTTTCTTCTGCTCATCAAGCCTGCATTTATTTGATCAAAAATACAGAAAAAAACTTAATATTGTGATATATTACAATTTAAAATAATTGGTTTTCAATTTATTATACTTTAAATTATCATTTATTTCTGTGATGCAAAGCTGAATTTTCAGCATCATTACTCCAGTCTTCAGTGTCACATGACATCCAGTCGATCACATGATCCTTTAGAAATCATTCTAATATTCTGATTTATTATGAGTGTTGGAAACAGTTCTGCTGCCTAATATATTTGATGAATAAAAGATTAAAAAGAACTGCATTTATTCCTAATAATAATAAAACAATTCTAATAGTAAAAGTCTTCTTTACTATCACTTTTTATCAATTTAACACATCCTTGCTGAATAAAAGTATTGATTTATTTCAAAAAAAGAAAAAAATACTGACCAGTAGTGTATATTAAAACATTTGCTTCTTTTTTTTATTATTATTATTTTTTTTTTTTACTTTTTATTTATCAAAGTATCCTAAAAAAGTATCACAGGTTATGAAAAAATATTAAGCAGCAGAACTGTTTCCAACTTTGATAATGAATCATCACATTAGAATGATTTCTAAAGGATCATGTGATAGACTGGAGTAATGATCCTGAAAATTCAGCTTTGCATCACAGAAATAAATGATAATTTAAAGTATAATAAATTGAAAACCAATTATATGAAATTATAATAATATATCACAATATTTAAAAATGTCTGTATTTTGATCAAATAAATGCAGGCTTGATGAGCAGAAGAAACTTCTTTCAAAAACATTAAAAATAGTAATGTGTCCAAACGTTTGGCCTGTACTGTACAGTAGGTCACTTTTAAAATCATGTCATATTTTATAATTATATCCTGGCCATGGATGCATTAATCATTGCATCTGTCTTTCAAAGATGTCAGGTAAAAAGCAATTAAAGGGGGGGTGAAATGCTATTTCATGCATACTGAGTTTTTTACACTGGTAAAGAGTTGGATTCCCATGCTAAACATGGACAAAGTTTCATAAACTAAGTTGTACGTTTGAAGGAGTATTTCTGTTCCAAAAATACTCCTTCCGGTTTGTCACAAGTTTCGGAAAGTTTTTTTCGAGTATGGCTCTGTCTTACGTAAGATAGAGCGGAATTTCCTTATATGGGTCCTAAGGGCACTTCTCCGGTAAGATCGCGGGCGCGCACTCGTAGACCAGAGCAAGAGAGTGAAAGCAGTTCGCCATCAAAGCGCCCTGCCCGGCTTTTGGAAGTCAGTGTCACCAAAGAAGTGTGTTTTTGGTTGCCAGGGCAAGACAACCCTGCACAGATTCCCAAAGAACCCAGCGTTAAGGGACCCGTGGATGGAGTTTGTTTTCCTGAGCATAAACGGAGTTGTGTAAGACTGTTTGTTCCCTGCATTTCGACGATGATTGTTTTAAAAACAAAGCCCAGATCGACGGATTTGCAGATCGTCTAATGCTTAAGGATCGAGCAGTCACAATAGCCGCTTTCCGACCGGAGGAACCTTTTCACAGTTCCTAGAACTATTGGCTAAAGTACCCGGATGTCGGCGTGTTCGCACCGCAGGAACTAGGAACGATTTTAGTTCTAGGAACTCCATTTGTAGGAACTAATTTGGGTCCTACTTCAGAGTAGGGTCTAAACCAGCACTATAGGAACTATCCGTGACGTTAGTGTTCTCTGATTGACCGAACGCACGCGGAACATCAGCACCCGCCATTTTTAAAACAGCTAGAATGTAAACACACAGATTATAGCCTATATATTTACTCCATAAACTATACAAACATGGAAAACAGTGATAGATGGGCATCTAAACCTTTATGCTGAAGAGAAAATCCAACGCAACTTTGAGGGGACCAAGCCAAACATGATTATGTTTATCTGCCCAGCTAGCAACACTGGACATCAACCACACGGCATAGGCTAATAACCTTTTTTCATATACTGTCTACTTTCTATAACAGTTCTATCTAATAAGATATTAAACAGTACTGTTAGACAGATCGCTAACTAATAAACACAGAGAATGCGAGCATTGTTTGCTCTGGCGTTCTCAGCGCCGCCAAAATAAAGGTCCGTCGCGACTCGCGCCGTCAAAATAAAAGTCACCGTGCTTGCGTCACTCCCTTACCCCTCCTACCAGTTCCTATGGCCACTTGGCCAGTGCGAACGCAAACAGCAAAACCGAGTTTGGGGGAGAGTAGTTCTTAGAACTGTTTAGAAGTGGACAGTTCCTAGAACTAAGTTCCTATAACTACTTGGTCGGAAAGCGGCTAATGATAAAGGTTCGCGGTCGTGCGTTGGAACGGTGAGTAAAACTGTTGAACAAATGTCTCTGTGTGTTGTTAGCTAGGCGGGTTAGCACAGCTTTAGCTCCGCCCACACGGCCCGCCCCCAGCCGCTCGTTTTTTTCCGGAAAGACTCGGTACAGCCATCTTTAAATTAAAAATATAATAAAACTAAAGACTTTTTGGAGATATGAAGGATGCAATATTACTCTATAGGTACTCAAGATTAACAGGAGATTGAGTGAAAATGAGCATTTCACCCCCCCTTTAAGCATCCTCTCATTCGCCCTGAGAGGAAAGTCCCCTAAAAAGGCCAGGTTAGAGGATGCTGGCCCAGAGAAGGTGGAGAAAAGGGTAGATCCATTAGAGGAGGAGACAGTGCAGGTGGGAGGCAACAGTCCAAAAAGGCAACAAACACTTACAATAAACAGCACCAGTCATAATCTCTCTCTCTCTCTCAGAAATTGAATAAATAAATGTAAATGTATGTAAATAAATGTATTTGAGCAATTATTAATAACAAAAACACTAATAATAATATTATTAATGAAACACCCCCACTCCCATGACCCGTCCAAAAAATAACTCTTGCCTGTCTTCAAAACTTGAGAGCCCTGTATTATATATATATAGGCTATGGATATATAATGCTATTTTGATTCACAAACATCAGTGTCTGGAATGAAACTGCAAATAAACATGTAGTGATTTGGTTATCAGTAGTAAAAGTTGTTATAATATTTTGTCTTCACTGATGTTTTTATTTAGCTCTTACTGCTTAATCATAATTTGATAAACTTACAGTATGACAAAATCTGAGTATTATATCACTGTATTTCTGGATATTCACATTTTCCTTTCTATAACACTTGTGGCTTTAAATGGTTTATATTGTGGAGTTTGGCTGATTGCTGATGCGATTGCATGTGCATTAACTGCTAATGATGTTTAATGCATCTGTGTTTGGTGTTTCTGGAGTTAATTCAGGCTATAAAAGAACATGAGCAGCTCGTAAACACCAGAATCTCCTGATGAGCAGCGTCTTCAGTCTTCAGTCTGATTCCCGGTAAGATCATGTCGTCTCATGTGGGATTTATTGTGTTGTTGTGTTTCAGCCTTTATTCAAACGTTAGCACATGTTGTTCAGCTTGTTGACTCTCTAGTGTGCTTGATTATGTGTAGAAGAAACTAAAGAAATTAAGATGGAATTGTTTAAAGCAGGTTTGGAAGTTTTCTTTAAGGTCCTGTAGGAACTAGGGCTGGGCGGTTACCGCGGTAGAAAATGTCAACCGTAACAGATTTTTTTATTTCCGTGATACCGCGATATGTAAATAAGTGGGCGTGGTTAACTCGTGTGCCGCGTGCGTGAGACTGATACACTGAGATTTGTCAAAGAAACATGGAGAAAGCAGATCAAGAGGATCCACAATATCGTAGCGAATATAAATAACCTTAAATAATGTATAGTTATCTGCATCTTTCCGTCTCTTACGTATACTTTTTAAACAGGAAACTCGCATTCAGCATGACACGCGAGCGGTTGTCGTGGTAAACCTGCGAATCTGAGGCAAAATTACTAAATATGCAGCGCGAGTTATTTCTAACTCCAAACAATTGGCCACTGAACCAGCTGATAAAATCTTCATTTTATTCAATGTATGATTACAACTTGTCACTCAAATTAACCGATCGCATTTTATTTATTTATTCATTAGTAGGAACCACTTCCCATTTCAGGTTCTTGAGATTAATTTGATGATGATGTGATCAGCTCATAAACTTCATCATCTGTCTTGTAGTTTGATGTTCATTATGATTCCAGGTAAGATCATTAGATCATCTCATCCGTGAGTTTATATAGTCAACTATCTTTGTATTTCAGCCTCTGGTATCACTGTGATCATTTGCACTTAAACGAGTTTCCTTTAATTAACATTGAGTGTGACTTCAGTCAGTCAGCAACACAGATTTCCATTTCTTAAAGAAAACAGGCTTGCAGAGCAGCAGAAGAATCAATATTTTAGAGAGATCAGAGTATTTGTGCTTTCTCTCGCGATCATTCATGGGTTTCTGATTCTACTGAGGATATGAATAAACACTGAGTGAACTTTAAAAGTGAAAGCATCAGATATAAAGCATTTTCAGATTACTTCAGTCGTCGTAGTTGAGCCGAAGCGTTTGTGAAAGTTAGACTGTTTTTTTACTCAAACCATCATTGTTAGTTAATTGTGTCTTTAAAGGGGTCATATAATGATACATGCACTTTTACAAGTTGATTGCACTTAAATGTCTGTTGTACACAACCATCCTATCATGATAAAAATCCATCCAGTGGTTTTGTTTTAATCTCCTTATATGTTTTCCCCTTCATTATATTGAGCCGTTCGATATTGTGACGTCATAATATCCAACGTCCCTCCCGCGATTGTGATTGACAGCCGTGTTTCAACACAAGACCCGCCCTGAGCGAGCTGTGACAGCTGGCGTCATAGTAGTCCGCCATTGTTGATATGCTGGAGCAGAATGGCGTCTAAGCGATTGTGGTGTTCAGTTCTTAGATGTAATAAGGAACACAGCATCATTTTACTGTTCCGAGATCCGACCCGCTGAAGACGCAGTGGCTGAGTTTTGTTTTTGAAGGAAATATTCCCACCGATCAATCTAAATGCCATTATGTTTGCGCTAATCATTTCTCACCAGACTGCTTTTTAAACGAGTGTCAGTATAAAGCTGGGTTTGCTAAGAGGCTGCTACTGAAAAACGAATCTGTACTAACTATTCGTGTGCCTGCTGCAATTCCAGAAGAAGTAAGTATAACGTTTTATTAACCTGTATATTAATCTTTGCAAATCGCTTGCACTTTATGATGAATGTGGCTAATGTTTACACTCATTACTGCATCGTAGGGTACATTACGGCATGTTTTCTATGTATGTAACAACGTTCTCAAAACAACTCATAATCCTATACTGTTTAATAATGAACAACGCGTTATGGTTAATGTGTTATAAAAACTGTGTACACAGGTGTTATAGTTAACGTTTTATTAACCTGTATATTAATCTTTGAGAAGCCTAACATTTACAAAAAAAGTTTTTCAGCAACAATCTGTCAACGAACTAACCTATACATAAGTAAAGCTAAACACATAGCGTTTGTATCTCACTATTCTACCGTGCCAGTACATACAAAAATAGATCAAAATGACATTACGTTAACCAACCATTCAGAAACGTCCTGTCCGAGCCGTAATGGTCGAACTTCTTCGGGGCCGTCATCTTGTTCAGAGTCCGACTCAGGTTCAAATTGGTTTGGTTGCAAAGACGATCCCCAGAAACTCCCGTTAACATTCTTGTTCCAAAATAGAGAGCCTAAGTCCCGCCCCTCCGCTTCCGGCTCATGGGACCTTATTTCGGAAAAAATATGTATGGAAGTCAATGGCGAGAGACAACTTATCTTTTTATTCCGTCTGAACTGTGCTCTGAACTACACATATGATGTTTGTCAATTTAAAAGGTAATTATGAAAGTCAAGAAAGTCGCAGTTTGTCATAAAACAGAAGAGTAACATTTAGTTTTATGTGAAAATCGCTCAATGAACTACATCTCTCGTCTCGCACTATGTACGTCACAAGATCCGTTGCTCGTATGTGTGTATTCTGGCTCAAAACACTCAGGCATGACGGCGTAACGTTACGATTATAATGTAAGACTATAGAAAAAATGACAGACATAGCTTCAGTAAAGTTAGCTTCATTCATTGAGAGAAAAGGTGTGACGTCGCATGTGCGCCTTCGGGGTTTGTAGTCTTTGTAATTACGTATATTCACAGTCTTATACCTCAGCAGGTTTACATCAAGCTGCGACTTTCTTGACTTTAAAATGTATCTTTTAAATTGACAAACATCATATGTGTAAATCAGGGCACAATTCAAACGAGATCAAAATATTTGTTGTCTCTCGCCATTGACTATCATACAATATTTTTCCGAAATAAGGTCCCATGGTGGTCGACCGGAAGGGGAGGGACTTAGGCTCTCTATATAACCTCAACTGTTGTCAAGGCAACGGTCCACGTGCGTTGTTTCAGAACGCCCCACAGAGCAGAGGGGCGGAGTCAGCAAAGCTCATTATCATTTAAAGACACATGCACTGAAACGGCGTGCTGAAAACAGAGCTGTTTTTGACCAGGTAAAATGAGTGTTTTCTTACAATACTAATGAGAATTTTTAATTAAAGTATGTTACAAACTTTTAATTTAGACCCTAAAGAAACATATTAGCTTGTACAAAAATGGCATTATATGACCCCTTTAAGGTAATTACAGTTTCACACGTTGGATCAAATAGTTTGTCTGTAATCTCAGGCATTTCCTACATTAGGTCCACAAGCTTTAAGATGTGTGTTTTTACAGTGTGTGAAGAGCTCTTTAAACACGGCAGTGGAAACTTGTGAAACATCTGTCCGTCTGTGTGTTGCTCCACAAACTTCTGCTTTGACCTGCAGACGAAACACACACACTCCTGTCAGTAACGTAAGTTCTTCAAGATTTACTCCTAGTTTAATAAACCATTGTACACTTGCAGCTGTGCTGGACTGAATATTCAGAACAACAGCATTCAGAATATTCTTGCTTCTGTGATATTGTTCAAATGGAGGATTTCCAAACTTTAATCTTTCACGTATTTCAAGCTTTCTAACATTACACACATCTCCTCTAAAGCAAACTGAGGAAACTTTATTTCAACAGTCACACAGAAAACAAGTTATGTCATATATTTTTTCCCTAATGTTTTTAATAAATTAGTTAATAGTAAATGCATGTTTTTAGACTAAAGACTGGTTTGTTATTTAGTGTTGCCTGTCAAGATTTCATGAAACAATGGCCAGCATCAACGGATCAAGTGGAGTAGATTATTATACCAACGCCAGCAGATCAAGTGGAGTAGATTATGAAGAAGAATGGACCCGTCAGATTGAAGAGTTTATCATGAAACATCAGTTTACAGCAGTAACATTTCTCATGATCTTTTCAGGCACTGAGATTCTAGTCATGATCTTAACTCTGTTAGCGTTGTGTGCTCTTATCAAATCTGATCACTCCACTCCAGTGTTTGTTTTTAATTTGATTCTTTCAGATCTCATTCAGAAGATTTGTATATTAATAACGATTTTGATAAGGGATGTGAGTTATGCATTTTTGTATAGTTTGATTGTGGGTCTGTATTTTATGGCATGTGTTGCTATTGAACGATATCTTCTGGTTTCTCCTCCTATCTGGTACAGATCTCATTCACTAAAAGTCTGCTGTGGCGTTTCTGTGATCATCTGGCTTGTTCCTCTGATCTTAACAGTCATAAACTTTAGCTCTCTGACCATACCGATCATCTGTTTAATCCCCTACCTGATAATCATTCTGTGTTTTGTTGGCACTTGTCGCGGTCTTTCACGCGCAATATCACTTACTCCTCTAAAGCGCAAACAAATTCTGGGAAGTTTGTTCCTGGTGCTTCTGACTTACACTTTTCTCATTCTCCCCAGTCTAATCGTGATCGTTACACTTGTTTCAGAAGTTAAAAACATTGAAGCATTTTTCATATTTTCTTGTGTTCTCCTGTTTCTGAACCCACTGGCTGACTGTGTATTGTACATTTTCTTGAGGCCTGATGTCGGAGGGTTAATGAACTGCTGTTGTAGAACTGACACAGATCAGAGTTCGACACACAGCCGGGACAAACACTCTCGAGACAGTAGTGCAGCGTTTTCCTGCTGTGTTTCAATGCAAAAGCCTGCGTCTCATTCACAGGCCGCCTGCAGTTCAGTCTAAACATCTGCACTCAATAAATGAAGTCAATAGCTGCGTTCCCATTACCCTTCAAATTGCGAATTGAAAATACGCCCAATGGAAACACGTCAATTTCAAAAAAACTAAGTTTATATACAAATATTAAGCATAGCTTGCATGGAAATCAGAAGAGGAGTTATTTGTAATATTGTTGTGTCTTCATAGAAGTGTTTCATATATGTCTCATATCGAGTCAGAGACTGTCCTGTATTCAGGAAACAGGAACACGAGTATTCTGGTGTTGATAAAGATAACTTGAGCATTACTGACGGGACTGTGGAGGCTGGGAAACACTGGCTATAGCCTACAGAATGAATTAAAGGGGTGGTTGATTATGATTTGACTTTTCTAACTTGAGTTAGTGTGTAATGTTGCTGTTTGAGCATAAACAACATCTGCAAAGTTACAACGCTCAAAGTTCAAAGCAAAGGAAGATATTTGTTTTTTCAGAAATCGCTTTTTAAGGACTACAACAAACGGCTGGTAGAGACTACACAACATTAGTGACATCACCAACCCTGTAATTTACATAAACCCCGCCCCTGGGAATGAGATTTATAGATATGCTAATCAATGACTAGAAGATAACTACTCATAAGATACATAAATTCATCAACTAACCATTCAGAAATGTCCTGTTGCTTGTACATGTTGTCACTTCTTCTTGAGTCTCTCCATCATTGTCTGACTCCAGTTTGAACATAAACATTGACATTTCCAGTGCATGTCGGTGTGAGGTAAAAGGACACAAGCTCTTGAAGCTCCGCCCCCTGTGCCGGGAGCAGCAGCTCATTTGCATTTAAAGGGACACACACAAAAATGGTGCGTTTTTGCTCACCCTCAAAAAGTGACAACTTTAACATAAATATCTGTGGGGTATTTAGAGCTGAAACTTCACACACACACTCTGGGGACATCAGAGACGTATTTTACATCTTGTGAAAAGGGAATTATACAACCCCTTTAAGAAATTAAGAATGACACACATACTCACAGCAGCCTAACTTATATATTTCTATATTTTAGGACAGATATGTTTGTAGAGGTTTATTTCAGGCACTGTTGTCAACACTGCTGTAGGTTACTGTAGTCACCCAATGCCAATAAACTATTTATTGTTTTGAAAATGTGAACTATTGCAGTTAATGCTTAACATTTAAACTTCATTACTTAAAAAAAAAAAAAAAAAAAAAAAAAAATCGATTAAAAGTGGTGCGATTTGAGGGTGAGCACTAATATTTTCAGTTTCATTCCTTTTAATATTTTTATAAAATATGCATTATATGTACGTGTGTGAGTGTCTCAACTTTAAAACTTGCCTTCTCATCTTTGGACCCTGCATTACCTAACATTTCTTATGAAACTCAACTTTAATTTAAACATAAGATGACAAAAATTGTCCAATGTAACTGATGTATAGATTAATATCTTACCCTCGTTCTTTTTCTCTATCATTTTTTTGTCAGCTCATTGTTAACTCTTCTTTTTTTCATTTGTATTCTGAAGACATTGAACATATTGTTAATAAATGTTGTATAATGTATACAAAGTTGATCAAATGTCATAAACGTCATCTCTGTATGTTTTGCACACAAAAAAATAAATACATCTCGGTGAATTTTACTGTTTCCATAAGGCATTTTTCATTCGATATCACTTAATTCGGATAAAAACGTGTGTATGGAAACATAGCTAATGATTCAACAATACCTGGAACATTCTTACACGTGTTCATCATATTGTCTCCTTGAGTGAGGCTCTCCTGTCACGACCAACACTCCAATACAACTCCATATTAGAATAAGGTGTGTGTGTGCTCTTTTACTGTCCTATGATGGTCACAAGATAACATGTCTTCCACAGGTAGGTTTAGGTGTGTGTGTGTGTGTGTGTGTGTGTGTGTGTGTGTTTCTGTGATGGGCAGGTTTAGGGGTCTGGTTAGTGTGCGTGTGTGTGGGTGCGTGCGTGTGTGTGTTTCTGTGATTGGCAGGTTTAGGGGTCGTGTGTGTGTGGGGGGGTGTGTGTGTTTCTGTGATGGGCAGGTTTAGGGGTCTGGTGTGTGTGTGTGTGTGTGTTTTCCATTAAGTGGCTTTGAAAAAATATGTATTGTGAAACGCACTATACAAATAAACATAGAAGTGAAAATAAAAACAAAAATCTGAAATAAAGCGGATCCAGATTGACCTTTGACCCTGTAATGCAGTCTCGTGTCTCCCTTTACAGGAGATCATCAGAATTAAAGCAGAGTTACAGATGAAAAGTCAAGTCACCTTTATTTATATAGCGCTTTTTACAATACAGATTGTATCAAAGCAGCTTCACGGTGATATAACATGAAAATAATACAACAAAGTTTGTTTCTAGAAGAAAATTGCATCATCGTCCACCCTAAATAAGGCAGATCAATAATATTGTTGAATATTAAATGTCCCCAACTAAGCAAGCCAGAAGCCAAGGCAACAGAGGCAAGCAACCAAAACTCCATCAGTGACAGAATGGAGAACAAAAACCTTGTGAGAACCCAGACTCAGTCAGTTCTCCTCTGGCCAACGAGCGAACAGTGAGTGATTATGATCCAGGCGTTACAGGTCAGAGGTCAGATTGGTCGAGTCGATGAGGCCTTCACAGGGCTGATGAGGCTGGCACTTCAGGATGCGTGTGTGTGTGTGTGCGTGCGTGTGTGTGTGAGTAGTTGATATCATATACAACGTGTCAAAAATGATTGATTGACAGGTGCCCCGCCCCTTCCGGTTACATGCCCCGCCCCTTCCGGTGACAGATGTCCCGCCCCTTTTGGCATAGGATCAAAGGGATCAAAGAAGATGAGATGAGATCAAAGGGCTTTTGAAGTATTTTTGACAGCTAGTTTTGATTTTTGATTGACAGGTTGACAGTTAGTTTTGATTTTTGATTGACAGGTTGACAGTTAGTATGACTTTTGATTGACAGAAAGTGTTTTAATAATAATTACATCATGGCTATGACAGCTAGTTTGATGCCTTTTGATATGGACATAAGGTTTTGAAGACGCTGTGATTAAACAATATGTTATGGTATCTGACAGAAAGTCTGATTGTTTGAAGCCTATTGATGCCTTTTGAACATGACAGTTAGTGTGTTGCATGTGTTTTTGAAGCTGGTATCACACAAGAGCCTCCCTACATATTCCTGAGCGTATCCGGGCTGTAATGTGAAACTGATAAGGATAAACTGTGGAAGTTTATCTCACACACAAATGTTGAAAAGCCATTCAGTTCTTTTAAAACAATATAAATTATTATACAATAAATAAAGATCTTACTAAAACCTCACACCAAAAGTTTAAATAAAATAGTCAAAAAAAAAAAAAAAAAAAATTGCAATGAGTCTCTCAAAGCGTGTGTGTGTGTGGAGATCAGACATCAGAGGAGATGTGACCATGTGTGTGTGTGTGTGTGTGTGGAGATCAGACATCAGAGGAGATGTGACCGTGTGTGTGTGTGTGTGTGTGTGTGTGTCATGGGATTCCCCTCCCACCCTTTTGAGCTCTGACATCTGAAACGTACTGTTTAGACACTGTGATTAAACAATTTCATACAAAAAAACATTCTATTCTTTAAAAGAATATAAATTATTATAAATAAATAATATAAAATAAAGATCTTACTAAAACCTCAAACAAAAAGTTGAAATAAATGTAGAACTATCCAGTTTAAATAAAATGGATTCACAAAAAAAGAAGAAAAGTTAAAGAAAAAAACATAGGCCTACATGTTATGAAACAATCAGTTAAATGTTTAGAGAGTTGAAGAAAAAAAACATACTAGTTTTAAAACTAGAAACAACATGCATGAAACAACGCAATGTATAAAACGGGTTCACGAAAATAAAAAATCATCTTACATGTTTAGAAATCAGGGCCCTCTGGCCTCTCTTTACACCACCTGTTTGACCTGCGGAGCTTTCAAAAAGCACCAGCCAAAGGGTGTGTGTGTGTGTATGTGTGTGTATGTGTGTGTGTGTGTGTGTGTGTGTGTCAGAGAGTCACACAAATTCAGCGATCAGGATATCAGGCGCTGAGTTTATTTATAAGAAATATAATCTTAAAAGTTTAAATGATATCTTTTAAAAATAAAAGACTGTTTAAATAAAATCTTTAAAGTTTGAATACATTCATATCTTCTATTTATCTTTTAGAAGATTACTGTAATGATTTTGTTTAAATTGAACCTAAGGTATAATTGTTATTAAACAATGTCTGTTCAAAAACTTTAGATGGTTGAAAAACTGCACTTAGTCGTCTTAAATCTCATTTATATGAAAAGATTCAATCAGCATTGTTTTTGTCCGTGTGGAGTTTCAATTTTGATGGCTTTCCATAGCCATGATGATTTTTGTACCGTAACTGCATATTCTATCCAGTACACCTAAACACGACCATCACAGAAAACTACATTTGTACATTTTCAAAAATGAAATAAATAAATAAATAATTAAATAAAATGTAAACAAAGTTTTAGCTAAATAAATATATAAATAAAAACACCTTACATTTCCAGAGAGGTGAAGTAGTTCTTTATGCAACAATAAAAAACAATCCAAAAAGCAAATAGTTTAAGTTGTCATAAACAAAACAGCCCCAGATCCTTCAGAGATAAACTACAGTGTGAAATAAATGTTCCAGACCCTCACAGAGACGAGAGGAGTTACAGACCAGATGAGCCCCGGAAGATAATGTAGTCCGCGTTCCAGAGTACATCCATAGTTTTATACTAAATTCATTTATAAGCATAACCTTAAAAGTTTAAATTAGATATTTATATATGTCAATAAAAGTTTTATTAAAATCATATCTTCTTAGAAGACTCATGTATGATGTAAATGATTTTGCTTAAATTTAACCTAAGGTATAATTGCTACTAAATAATGTCTGTTCAAAAACTTTAGATGGTTGAAAAACTGTAAGGCGTCTTAGATCTTAGATCTTTTGTCCATACAACATGGTGTCACAATGTTTTTAAGAAATCCGAGGACTCTACATTGCTCTTATTTACACTAAGTTTGTATTATTTGGATCACCACACAATTTCAGACGCGATGTGCCTCTGTGGTCCATGACGTGGCATAAGTCAAGTTGGCGAATATTTAATTTTACTCGTCTTGATTCAAAGCATGATCTATTACACGTATAAGATCATTTTAACTTGTATCTCCCAAACTATCCTTAATCAGTGTGGAAACACACGGGGTGAAACCCTTTTCTAAGAATATACTATGGGTTATCTACTCAAAATATAATAAGTTTAAAATCTGTCTGGTGGCCGCATGAATAGACTTTGGGGAGAGCTGATGATACTATAGCAGGAAGCATGCCCTTTGATTTTGGAGACTTTTTTGTTAAAGAACCTGCAAGTTAGTTCTCCCAAAAGAATTTCTCCCATCTAGCGGTGAAATTGTATTTTGCATTTTAACGAATAGTGCTCTCTAGCGCTTTGCTTTTCAAATGCGTGTTGCAACTGCGGTAGCCGTTATGTGCCAAGAAGCTATGACAACATGTCTTCCAATAGCACATCATCGAGTTGAACTATACATGTTCTACTGTTATGCTGCCTATATAATGATTTACACAACCAAGCAATGAAAAAAGCTTGTCATTTAGACCGTCATTTTGACTTACCTGTCAACTTCCCTTTCAAAGTCTTTCTCCTTCATTAGCTCTTTCCACCTGGGAAAAAGCTATCCCGATATTTATTTACATCCCGATGAATAAATGTTTTGCTTTTTGGCCACAAGGATTCCTTCTCCTGTGGCTCTGCACAAGTATGATCCTGCATTATATTGTCCCGTGCACTCCAGCCTTTTCAAATTTTCCGGGGTAGTGACGAGCGCCTCTCACTGATCTCCTTGTCCACTTTAGCCGGTCTCAGGCAGCCGGCTCTGAACGAACACGCGTTGATGAAACGTGTTGAGGTAGGCTAGTGCTTTTTGTCCCTCTCTGCCATTACAGTTTTTCAAGATGGCGGAACGACATGGAAGCTTCCATGGACTTACCCGTCTCATGTAAATAAAGATAAGAAATGTTTAGCTTACAAGGATAAGTCAGATCATTGGCAGAGGTCATTTTACACCAATGAGGACATATTTATGAATAAAGACAATGATTTTAGCTAATAAAATACCATTTTTTCAACCGAGCGAATCTGCACATGAGAGGCCTTCAGAAGTCATAACTTCAGGGCTAGGTCAGTTGGCGAAAACACTGCATGTGTAAAAATCAAATACTGTATTGCACTTTTCAAAGGATAATCTAGCTTTAAAGTTAGAATTAAAAGTAACCAAACATATCTTCATACTTGTTGTGTTGTTTTTGCTTTATAAATGTATTTTGCTTATTTCTACAAATATGGACTGAATACACGATTAAACAAGATAATCATGCTACCCAATACGTCTGACACAACAGTGTTTTAAAATTCAACTAAACCATGATACCAGATGATTTTTTGACAGTTTTCGGCATAGTTTCAGGCGTAGTGCAACCATGCAATGTTCGAGAAATCTAATATCGGTGTAATCTTTGCGAGGTCTCACTCACAACACACAACTTTTGTGTTGGCTGATCCAGACATAGCTTTACTAAAATAAAATATTATGGAAGTCATTGCACTGTAATTGTAAACCATATTTTATTTATTAATATTATGGTTTCATGTTGATTTAAAGTTTTTTGTTTGTTTGTTATTAACTAATACCTTCATCTCTTCATACACTTCAACATCCAGCACAAAATTAAAGAGATATATGAGCTAAGGATGTCCTCTGACCCCAAATAAATTGATAGTGGAATGTTCACAATCTACAATATACAGGTAGATATTCTCCTACTTATGAATCTTTGGATGTATTTTTACACACCATAGTGATGCAAAGTTCCACAACCTATGAACTAACTTTAAAACATTATCTTTAAGATTCAAAAAAACAAATCACTAAGAATTTGTGATACACAAATAAATACACAAAAGTTTCCAAATGATGGTTTTATTACTCCACCAGATTTAGTCATCTTGTTCAGATAGCAGACGACACTGGTTCACATTTTGTATGTTGGACTGTATGTGTTTTAGGTGAAGACGTTTCTTTGAGAGCCGTCAACATTCAGTGTTTATAGAAATAAATGACGATTAAGAATTTAAGTGATAGTCTTTCTGTTTGTGAACTACATTGATACTTTGTTTAGTGCAACTTTCCCTCTATCTACGAATCACACAAAGTATGAGTAACAAAGTTACACTTAAACTATTACAACAGAATCACATCTGACTATTGCACCGAGAGATGCATATTCATCAAAACTTGAAGCTGTTAAACAAAGTTCCACACTTTGGTGAAACCTGCAGATAAAATTGCACCACAAGTAAATTCTAGAGGTCAACTGGGTTAAAAGTAAATGCATCATCATGAGCCATTTAAAACAAATACAGAAAAGCCACTATAGTGATCAGTTTTAGTTTTTGAATGTCTGTAATTGACATCTTGTTTCTTTTTGTTTTTGTACAGTTTGCAAAAAGTATATAGTCTCAGAGCGTGGTCAAACATGTTCATATAGGAATGTATGAAAAACATGAACAAATATTGCATAAAGATAATTAAATTACGGTCCTTCTAATATGAGACTGTTTAAGACTAAACAAATCATATTTATTTTAGAACATCTTTCTGCTATGTCTACGAAACATCGACGTGAAAGATGAGTATTGCTGTTTTTTCTGTTACCTATAAAACTATTACACTTCAAACTCATCTAACTATTACACTTATTTTGTTATTATTACACAGTTATTTTGTTTGTGTGTGTGTGTGTGTGTGTGTGTGTGTGTGTGTGTGTGTGTGTGTGTGTGTGACAAAACAACAGTTAAGCTAATGAATTACAGTTGATACGTGGTATTTTTACGTGAAAGGAGGGTTGATTCATTTTTTATTCTGTCCACACCAATACTTTGAGTTTTATGCATCGGTCTTTTAGGCCCGATCCAGAATACAGACGTTGTGTTTTATGTCTTAATGATTGTTCTTCTTTTTATGATCTTCTTTTTATTCGTATCAGAAATCAGAAATATCGCATCAGAAACAAGTGATGCAAATGGCAAATTTCTTTTTCAAAAAAGTTTTTACGTTTTGACTTGTGTGAAAAAGAGTTAATGTGAATAATGTGAGATGGAAACGCATTTGCCGAATAAATTCTGATAACGGATAGTCGGTTCAGACTCTTCCTTTCTAATATCTTACATATATCTTACAAATATCTTAGGGTAAATGCCTACCCTAGTATACAGACAATATATTTTATAACAATTTATAACCCTCATTTTTTATTCATAACCACTGACAACCCCTTCCCTCCCCTATTGTAGAAATGCTAGTATCACACAATAGAAATGCACAATGTCCCCTTACTTCAGTCTGTATAGAACAGATAAAAGTGTTGATCTCTAGAAGGATTGTGTGAAGATAGAAGATCAGAAGAGCTGCAAAGTTATTCAAACACTTGTGAACTAATAAAAGAATGTTCAAATCGACTGTCAGCCAAAGAGTTGATGCCAAGATTGGGGATTTATGATCATGTCTTCAGGTTGTCAGGTCTGGTGTTCAGGGTGTAACTCTGGCAGTGAAACTATGAACAATCTTGATCATGTTGCTGGTTTAAACACACACACACACACACACACACACAGACACACACACACTGCACACACACACACACTGCACAGAAATACACCAGGTTCATATCAGGGCTGGTAGAAGCACTGGGACCCGATTATAGCACTTACACACGGGAGAAGTCAGAGTTTCATGATATGTCACTTGTAATGACAGATGCAGATGTGTGTTTGGCCTCTTCAAAAAGCAAGACAGTATTGCACTATTGCACTATGAACAGAGTAAAGCAACGTGATCTCATGAGAATATGTGTGTATTTTTACGTAAAGTGTAATTCTACCATACGTACATTTACTTACGTTTTATACACACAGAAACGTATAATACTGACGTATTTACAGCACAAAAACGTAAATTATTTAACGTATGAACAACTCTACCGACGTACATATTTGTACGTATTCTTATTTATGCATATTAAAATCGTGGCATTAATGTTTTGACTCTATTGCATTCAAATGTCTTATCAATTACGTTTTCATTTGCATTTATGCAGTTTACTCAAGAAATAGACTAATAACATTTCGCTCTGTTCGTGCCTTCTGCTTCAAACTCGTTTTGGAGGATTAGCCTACATGCAGTTAAACAAGAATACACTTTAAAACCTTAAAAATACCTTATTTAATCGTTTAACCATTTTAATATTTAATTATTTACAGTGAGACACAAAATGTGTTTTCTCCAATAGAACAATAATACACCAAAACCCAACATAAATTCACAAAAGACATCAATTTTATTATACTTGATATAATCCAAATCTTTAGAATATACGTTTGCAAGAAAGAGATCCAAATTCAGCCCTTTATCCAGCGAGTCCTCATCTCCATTTCACAGGCTATCAGCAGCGCAGTCTGTAACTGTCAAATCCCTTGCTCGTGATGAATTTAAATTCAAAAATTGCGCCCTCAAGAAGCGTTACTGTCAGGGTTCTGCCCTGGCAGCGTTGTCTGTGTTGTCTTTGTTTAATGTATCTATGTTTATGTTGTGCTTAAACACATGGCTGTGTCTTTGTTTGTGTTTGCCATGTGCTCCTTTGTCCCTTCCTCCTTGTTTCCCGTACCACGCCCCCTTGTTTAGTTGAGTCCGTGTTTGAGTGTTAGCACCTGTCTCCTTGTTAAGTCCCTGTTTGTCTGAGTGTGTTCACCTGTTCCTCATGTTCTTAGCTCCCTTTATATGTTTGCTCTTTCCCTCTTGTATTTGCCAGTTCGTTAAATGTTGTACTTCAGAGTACTACTGTGTCTCAGTATCGGTCCTCTTAAGTCGTTAGTGTTTTGTTGTAGAAGTTTGTTAGTGCTCTGTTTACTGCCTTTGGCTCTGTCTTGTTTCCCTGTTCCAGTCCTGGTCCAGTCCTGTCCAGCAAGCAGCCCTGTTCTGAGCCTGAGATACCTGAGAGTCAAGCTGTAAGAAGTCAAGCTGAAAGAAGTTCCTGTCTGGCTTTAGCTGGTTACCTCTGGTCTCACTCTGATCTGCCATATCTTCACTCCAGCCTACGGACACCTCATTACATCTGCTGCTCTGCTGTTGGCATTGTCTCATCTCTACCTATTGTTTGGATTGCTACCTTCTCCTACCTCGTCGCGTCATCTGTTTATCAATAAAGCTGTTAATTGTCATCCTGCATTTGAGTTCTCCTTCACAGATCCATAACAGTTACGACATGTTTTACGGCAGTGATATCAAACGCTCATTGGCTCTCGCCACAGATTGCGACATGCCGTATTTCAGTCGGTAAACTACATTTGAAATGGAGAAGCGCGCGCGCCTTCACACAGAGCGAAGCCGGATTAACATTTTCATAGATTAATAACTTAAATTCTGCTCTGTACCTCATTCAAAACTATTATATACTGAAAGAGAGGACTGTGACTGCAACACATCGTCATGTGAACGACTTTTGGTACCGGTTTTGACATTTTCGCAATAAATAAATTATTGTGATTACATATATGTTGTTTTTCATAATTGTAGCCTATGTAGTTTTAAGAAATTGTTATGGGTAGGATTAGCTGCTAAAAAAAATCTTTTAATGCTATATTGTTAATAAAATTGCCATTTCCCTACACTCTGTACGTTTTATCCTTTTTATATTCAGTATAAAATGGGTAACGTTATGTTTAGGTTGGGAGTAGGGTTAAGGGATCTTCCATTTATCTACAAAACGGTAAAAGGTCAATTATACAGATATCTTAATGATATGAAAGATTTGTAAATATTTAACGTTTTGTAGCTGTAAAAACGTAATAATGTTACGTTTAATTGTTGCAGATACGTCCATATCATACGTTTCAGCTTCTATCCAAACGTACAAAACGTACGTTTTCTATCTTTGAAAATTACGTATTAATACTACGTATTAACAATGAGACCAGGCTGAGTAAAGTTGAGTCTGTTAAACTGCCTCCTTGTTTTAGTTACCTGTAGCATTACAGAATTCATTAATGAACGTATTAACACCTGAGGGTGTTCAAGCTTTAATTTACACTGTCTTTGCGAAAACCAAATGATGTCGCCGTGGGCAGAAACCTGCAGAAACGTGCAATCCTATTCATTTCCTGATTCTTCAGCCTCTGGGAATCACCTGCCAATCTCAAAATCAAAGCTACGCCTTGAACTGGAGAGGGAGAAGAATGGGTGTGTGTTTTCTGCTCAGGTGTGTTTTCTGCCCCTGTGATCTTGACTTTGAGCTCATTGAGTCAGAGGAGAATCTCTGCAACTCTTCCTGACTCTGGGATTCTCACTCTGGACTTTTCCTTTATATATATTCAGGGATTTTACTAACAAACCATTCCACATCTCTCTTCTTCTCACAGGTGAGATATACGTTTGGCTTTGAATAGGCTACATAATTTAATGATTAATTTTAGCCTACTTAATTGAGGAGTTTCATTTTCATATATGGATGACTGGATTATTTGCCATTTTATCACACAATGTTTTAATTGCTTAAACATTTGTCTCAGGTTCACAGTTTAGATGAAGAAATGCATGAAAACACAACGAGTGACAACATGAATCTTGAGAAGTTCAGACGGAGCAGCTGCAGTGATAAAGACTGTGAGTAGATTAATATCAGTCATTCATATCACAATATTTCATCAGTCAAGATACAAACAAGGAATATTTCAGGGAATCTTCTGCACATCACTAGTGTTTGTGTTAATGATGCAAATGCCATTGAATTTGTCCTTATTTGTAGATTTTACTAGTGGAAACTGGAAATGACTTTTATTACAGAATGAATGCTGATGTTGGTGATTAATGTTGTGCTGAACAATTTCATTCTGATAAGAACAATTCTGACTAACTCAAACCTGTCTTGATCTACTTTAATGGTGTATTAAAGGCTTTAAAAGCTGACAAACATTTTACAACAATAACATGAGCTAATCTATATCATCAGTTCAGTCACTGTATTATAATTATGATGATAACGGGTTGTTTTCTTCATTTACAGTCTCTGTTGATCCAGTCGGAGCTGTAAAGTGTCGTTCTGATGAATCAAATATGATCAAACATGAGGTGAGAAGAGAAAGATCTACTGAACAGATTCAAATGGAGTTTATAAATGAAATCACACATCCAGAAAACTGCTGGAGCCTCAGAAATCACAGATCAGCAGAAAACAAGAAGACTGAGAGAAAAATGGAGGACAGAAATGAGACTCAAACCAGAGAATCACCAGAGGAAAGAGGAGAGAGACGTGACAGATGTGACAGTATGACGATACTAAAGCCATTCTGTGAGTGTTTGATCATTACTGAACTTAATTTAATCTTTCATCACATTTTAGTCTGTTTTAAATTGAGAACATAATACCATAAAATTAGAACAATATATATGATAATAATCTAATGTATATTTCTAGTCTCCTGTGATCCAGACGAGCCTGTAAAGTTTGATTCTGATGTCAAAATTGAGGAGAGATTCTCATCAAACCCTTCATCATGATCTCAAGATCATCTTCATCATCGTCATCATCATCATCATCATCACTGACATCCATCAGCAGCTGAAGACCTGAACATCTTCATCATCATCATCATCATCTTCATCATCATCATCATCATCATCATCATCATCATCACTGACATCCATCAGCAGCTGAAAACCTGAACATCTTCATCATCATCATCAGTCTGTTCTCTCCTGGACTCTAGTCTCATATGTATTTATGCCTATGGTACTGACCCGAGAACTGTTTCTTTCGGACACGTTGGATACGGAGAGCCGCTGTGCTGGAGAGACTGCGCGTGCGTGATAGCTCTGTCTCTGAACACAACTTTTTTTAGGACAGCGATGCTGAGCTGATCATATGAGCACGGGTGAATCCAGCACTTGAATGAGGGGGCGAATTTAGTAAATATAAGTTTATTTAATAACAAATAAAACATACTGGAAAATGCAAATGTTAAACATTTTAACATGATGAACATGCAACAACAAGTCAAAACATGTAGGCCTAGGTCTAAATGTATTTTACTATTTACTATTGTGTACGTTAGCCTCTATTTTAAGTTTTATGAGCTGGAACCTGGTTTTTGTAAAAAGTTGATGAACACTAGTTTCACGAGTTCACATGTTAATGAAATCTGATGTAATATTATAATGCGTATTTGGCTTGCTGTCCGGGGGGAGGGCTCCGAGCTCATTATTCGGCCCGACCCCAGAGTACTCCCCCCTATGAATGTATAGATCATAGGTATCTATGAGCAGACCCAGACGAGTGTGAGGTGATGGGGTGGTGGAGGGATGCTGAGAAATTAGTCATGAGACAGGAGGGAAGGCTTCATTTATACTGGCTTCTTCTTGTGCTGATTGGATGATTACCTGAACATGCTCCTCCCGAACTTTGTTAGATAAAACTTCATTTATTCACGTAAGACATGTAAAATATAGCTACGCATTTGCACATCAGTGCTTGTATTGAAAACTTTGCATGCATTTTGACGAAGAAATGACATCTCTGGCCATTCCGTTGGTTGGTTTGTCCAGTCACAGTGTCCGGACAGTCCGGCTCAGCTTTTCATCAGTCGAGCGGCAGAAGGGATTCTACTAAGGTCACACTGGGTAAACACCACGCTGTTCTAGTCAGGGGGAATACGCCCTCTCCCGAGTCTCATCCCCCTTCCTCACGCTCCTGATATCATCATCGCCCATCGCTGTGTTTGTTTCACTGTAGATATTGCCCAACCCTAGAGTGTGTTTGGTGGAGGGGATTCCTTCTTATCAGGCCAAACATCTTCACTGTCTGTCAGTGTGTGGTATTGCTTTTTTCCTATACTACAGTTTGTACAGTATAAAAACCATGACAATGTTGCCCCCCCTCCCCCTTGTGAAATGTACCTTAGCATAACAGAGGAAGACACTGATATCTGGATTGAACTGATGCTTGAAGAACGCACTTCCACAGGAGTCATGAGTAACAGCAGATAGGCGAGCGGTTCAAGTTCTCCATGCAGAGTGTGATTTGACGACAGTCACGAGACCGATTGCTTGATCCAGTTACGTTGATGGATAAAAATAAAAGCAAAGTTTTAAACAAGCATGTAACGAGTAATGACCACAAACAGAAGGAAAACAACAGAGTAAAAGTACCGATACGTCACTTAAAATGTAGTCGAGTAAAAGTAAAATTACACAATTTTTAAACTACTCAAAAAAGTACAATTTAAAAAAAAGAAAAAACTACTTAATTACAGACGGTAAGTATTTGTAATTCGTTACTTCACACCCCTGATAACAATACAGTTACGTGACCGAGCGACTCGAACCCGAGAGATGAACTAATCAGTTTTGTATCCGGTACCGACTGCAGAGCTTCAGTCTTTGGGGCGGTCACGTGATGAACGAACGACTCGAGGTCGAGAGACTGGAAACATGAACTAATCAGTTTTCTGTAACCGGTATACAGACTGCACAGCTCAGTTTATGAGGATCACGGGACAAACAAACGGCTTAGATCGGGAGGTGAGGTAAACTAACAGACTGCATAGCCTGAAGAAGACCCAGATAAGTAATAAATTCATCGTTTCGGTTTCTCATAGTTTGGCCTCGTATTGCCATTTTTTTCTTATTCTAAATGTGATCAACATTTGGTGTGTTTGGGGAATTTGGCTATTAACATGTAACATTTCAAATACATTCTGCTGAAATGAACTAAATGACTTGAACCACAAAACCAGTCACATGAGTCAATTTTATTTAAATTGAGATTTATACAGCATATGAAAGCTGAATAAATAAGCTTTCCATTGATGTATGGTTTGTTAGGATAGGACAATATTTGGCCGAGATACAACTATTGAAAATCTGCAATCTGAGGTGCAAAAAAATCTGAACATTGAGAAAATCTCCTTTAAAGTTCTTCATTTATGATCACGATTCGCTGCATTCACTCACACAAATACATGTTTAATATATTTATGGTAGATTTTTTTTTTTTTACAAAATATCTTCTTGGAACATGATCTTTACTTAATATCCTCATGATTTTTGGCATAAAAGAAAAATCTATAATTTTGACCCATAGAGTGTGTTGTTGGCTATTGCCAGATAAACCCGTGCGACTCGAGACTGGTGACGTGAGCCAGGGTCACAATCAGAATAAGTTTTGTGTTTTCTCTTTTACTGTTATATGATGGTCACAAACATCTTAAAGATAAACTTTCGTCCACAATTACAAAATGTAAAAATACATTAGAATTAAATGTATTTTAAACTAAATTAAAGATCAGCTATGAATACAAATGTATGTAATCCTTGAGATATTTATGTGAAGAAACATCATTCAGTCTTTATATTGACTGTGAAAGTGTGTTTAAATAAGACAAAGTGTGTCTGAGAAGTGCTTCTGTGTTTAACCTGTTAATGACCTTTCTAGATGTTTAACACTGAAACACAAGAGATGAATCTGGATCATCACTTCCAGTCCAGAACCGCATTACCACATGTATGTATCACAAAGCTCGTAGATCATTTTAAACTCACAGTTCTGATGCACAAACACACTTTAATCCCACAAGCTTGCTTCCACCTGCACATGTCCTGACACGGTCCAACATTTACGTGCTTCCCTCCGTCACACACCTGACTTCTCTTCCTCTCTGGTTACCTTTATATTAATTAGACTCAAACTCCACCCGGTGTCCAACAGTGGAACTACAACAGACATTCAATAGAGCATAGTGGCTCCTACAAGTATAAAGTAGACAGGCAGTCATTTATGTTTCTGGAAACCGGTTTGCTTTGAGCTCATACTTCACAGATGTGTTCAGACATATTCACTGACGATAAAAGAGACACACAGGGAATGTTGCAGATCTTTCCTCAACAGAGGAGAACTGGAGAGAGATGAGGAGTTGAGTCAGCACTTTTACATGTTGTTTCACACAGTTTTCCTGCTAACCTTCCTCTCGACTGCAAACCCGTATTTAGAAAATGCAGCTCAAATATCCAATAAACCCTCATTACAACATATTTAACTAATAAAAAATGCATAAAGATACATGTAAATATAATTAGACATAATAAATTAATAAAATAACTATACAACTGGATCTCCTAATGACTCAAACTCAGTGTTAATGGTCAAACACACACAACAACAACATAATGCTCAGACATGAACTACATTTCTGTAGTTCTTATTATTAAACAAATACCTTTAATCTACTTTCTACCTAATGGTAAATACACACACACACACACACACACACGTGCACACACACACACACACACACACACACACACACACACACACACACACACACACACACAGGCTGAGAATCAGAATTCGGTACAGAGGAATATCAGATTAGGAAGCTGCTCTTCCAGTGACCTAATACATTTTATAGGATATAAGTTTGGGTGGTTTAAATGACAATGACCACACACACACACACACACACACACACGTGCACACACACACACAGGCTGAGAATCAGAATTCGGTACAGAGGAATATCAGATAAGGATGCTGCACTTACAGTGACGTAAAACACTTTATAGAAAAGTTTGGTGGTTTAGATGACAATGACCACACACACACACACACACACACACACACACACACACACGTGCACACACACACACACACACACACACAGGCTGAGAATCAGAATTCGGTACAGAGGAATATCAGATAAGGATGCTGCACTTACAGTGACGTAAAACACTTTATAGAAAAGTTTGGTGGTTTAGATGACAATGACCACACACACACACACACACACACACACACAGACACACACACACAGGCTGAGAATCAGAATTTGGTACAGAGGAATATCAAATAAGGAAGCTGCTCTTACAGTGACGTAAAACACTTTATAGGATTTAAAGGAACACTCCACCCTTTTTTGAAATAGGGCTTATTCACCTTCTTTCTCACATTTAGATAGGTGGGTAAATGCATTTTTGTCTCAGTGCATGCGTTGTTTTAGTTTGACAGGGTCGGCGCTAGCTTAGCTTAGCACAATGAATGGAATCCTTTGTTGCCAGCTAGCATGTCCTGAGTAAAAGTGATAAAAAAAACAAAAAAAAAACACCTAATTACTTCTTGTGGCCTGCGTATTCACACCGAGTACAAATAGCGATGCAGATTAACACTAGGCGATTTCCTAGGCAGAGATTGACTTGGGACTATATTAGGGGGAAGCACAGGCGAAGCACTGCTACTTGGGCGCAGAGATATCACACAACACATGAAATCCCACGACTTCCGTCAACATACCGGCGTGAATAGTAGCTGGCTATTTTTCCTACAGTACATGAATGGCGATGAACATGGCTAATTTTGTGAGAGATGAAGAGGGTGACTTCTCAGACAGTCAAGAGCCAGAGCCAGAACCATACCTGAGTTTTCAGAAGATGAGCTGCGTGCTTTGGAAATAGAATGACAGGAGGTGGAGGTTGCGATCGGTCAACAGCCTGAGGACGTGAGGATGAGAGCCAACATGAACTGGTGTGAATGTGGGGGAATTTGACAATCTATTATGGCGTCAAATGGTGGGCAAAACAGCGCAAGCGCATAAACACAGCGAGCAAGTGAATTGCAACAGTGTGAGCAACGTGACAAAGCTCGCACGTGAAATGTAAACATGCAGAACTCTCAAATCCCAAACTGGAGCACAAAAAATATGATTGTGCGCACAAATTAACAAGTCGCAAGCAGAAATAACAGCCGCGAGTCCTGACAGGTTCTACACGCGCGCACAGATTTGAACACACGCTCGAGTTCTTTTCTACACACGCGCAGCTGAAATCTATCCCGACTGAAATAGTGTCTGTGCTGTGGAGAGTGGGACAAGTTTCTGCCATCGATGACCAGGCTCAGCGCGTCAGATCAAGATGAGCGTGCCCGCAGTTGTGTCACAGCTACCGAGGATTTCACGGCGTTGATCCATCCTGCAGTAACTTTATTTTTTTTCCCGGTTTGATAAAGTGAACTGGAAAAAAAAGCCACACACCGAATGGACCAAATGGACAACTGTCCACAGAGTAAGTGATTATTTTAATGCATGTATAGATGACCCATATTATACCTGTATTTACATTCACATATTATACCACATATTCACATTTCATGTGTTGCGTGATATCTCTGCGCCCAAGTAGCAGTGCTTCGCCTAAGTTGCTGTGCTTCGCCTGTGCTTCCCCCTAATATAGTCCTGGCAACAAAGGATTCCATTCATTGTGCTAAGCTAAGCTAGTGCCGACCCTGTCAAAGTAAAACAACGCATGCACTGAAACAAAAATGCATTTACCCACCTATCTAAATGTGGGAAAGAAGGTGAATAAGCCCTATTTCAAAAAACGGTGGAGTGTTCCTTTAAGTTTGGGTGGTTTAAATGACAATGACCACACACATACAAGTGCACACACACACACACACACACACACACACACACACACACACACACACACACACACACACACACACACACACACACACACACACACACACGTACACACACACACACACACGCACACACACACGTACACACACACACACACACACACACACACACACTCACACACACACACACACACACACACACACACACACACACACACACGTGCACACACACACACACACAGGCTGAGAATCAGAATTTGGTACAGAGGAATATCAGATAAGGAAGCTGCTCTTACAGTGACGTAAAACACTTTATAGAAAAGTTTGGTGGTTTAAATGACAATGACCACACACACACACGTGCACACACACACACACACACACACACAGGCTGAGAATCAGAATTTGGTACAGAGGAATATCAGATAAGGAAGCTGCTCTTACAGTGGCGTAAAACACTTTATAGGATATAAGTTTAAATGACAATGACCGCTTTGTAATTCATGAAACTCTTACAAGCTGGGTGTCTGAAAAAAATGACACACAACAAACAAACAACAACAAGAATAACAACAAGAGCTTATAAAATCTTTGTCCAACTGTAATCACTTGACATCAGCACAAAATATATGGACACATTTGAGGAAATGAAATATTTTGGCATTTCTCCACCACAAACTCACAATTTACAGCACTGGAGGAACTCGATGCAGAGACCCTGCACACCTCATCCTAAGAGGGGTGATTTTACCACTGTCTCGAATTTAGAGACGTATACTGCCTTACAGGGCCATGGGGAGCAGGGGCCTTAACAGAGAGACTCTAAGAAGAGGAGGCCTGCCATACTCACACCCAAGTGGTCTTAAACTAGTTTTTCTACTTGTGAGAAAATAAAGACAGTACATTACGCGTATACAGGCAGGAGCCATCTTAGAAAACTGTCTCGACTAGTTGAGCCACGAACGCTTTTTTAAAACGAAACAAATATTTTTATTTTTATTAAATAATAATTTTATTTTTATTTATTTATTTTCTTTGTTGCGTTCAGTGCTTTCTTCCGGAAACAACGGACCATATGAGATTCCAAGTCACAGTTCATCTCACTTAGCGCGGCGTTCGTGGCCTGTATACGTGTAGTGTACTGTCTTTATAAAGTATCTTCTTATTAAACTGTCTGTACACTTATAAAGTTCTCAATGCTTCGGTTTGCATGTAGGGACCCTCATTATTCTACTGTGTTAGTGTGAGGCTATTTTGAGCCTTGTTAGTGGTATTAACTAGCGATTTACTTTTACTTACTCTGTGCCCCATATACTAGTGTTATGAGCTAATCTGTTTTTAGAGATAAAACTCTTTACATTCGATTATCATGAAAACGCATCCCAGAGAACGATTGACTCTGTAACCATGTGTTAATTACCCCTAGGTTCATTTTTCACTGGAATTGTCCTTTAAGAGAGTGACCCCTTATCTACTGTACCTGCAGCAGGGCCGGCTGCCTGCATGGGGCTCTAAGGCCGGAGGCCTCAGCATGATGACTCTCTCTCGAATGAGAGGAGACCTGAAAGAATCACCAAGTGGATTCAAATTTATGGACACTCTGTCGAGCTCTAGAGAGCGGAGGCCTCAGCAGATAACTCTCTGGAGCCAAACCACGCCTCTAAGCCCACAGGGAGGCAAACCTGCTACCTGCGTTTATCACTACTCTAATATTACCTTCCAGGAGGGGAACAGAGACTGAATAACCCAGTAGATAAAACATATATTAATCTTCTTTTTTTTTGGGGGGGGGGGGGGGGGGGGGCAGCCTGTCTACGTTCCTTTTAACTGGAGGAGGCACCTAGTGCTATGCTAACAGTGCTGTGAGGCTACAGGGGTTGTTTCTCACTGTGTTCGGTTGGTCTTAGGTTGGTGACACAAAAAAGGCCTGAGCCAGACCATCAGAAAAGATTATCCTCATCGGTCCAGCTCGTTGGGCCTGGTGTTATGGGCGAAGGGGGAAAGAGGAAGAGGAGGGTGTGCACAGGGAAGGAGGCGATTACCTGCCTCTGCTTGTGCCAGGACGTCGTGTCTGGCCTGAGCTACTTCCCTGACACCCTGCCTCTTCCTCCTGGACTCGCGCCGCCTCGTTGACCTACTCCTGCCAGGAGGAGCATGAGTCCCACTGGCCCTGTCTATGATCCTCAGAACAAGATGGGGCTGTCTGGGTGTGGGCCTTGGCCGGAACGGTGTGCAAGATCTATATGCCGCTGAGCGCGCCTTTGCCTCCTTGAACTTTCCGACCACTGCCCCAACGGAGATCCCGAAAAGCTCAGAGAGCGCATCCCCGCCCAACAGCTCATTCTCGTCACCTGCCATTCACTCCTCTCTCAAACTCGTCGGCAAGCTCCCTCTTACTCCTTTTCCACCAAGGCAGTGCTGGTGCCGGTTCGGAGCCGGTGCCTACTCGCAAACCAGTTCTTTGTGTTTCGACAGCCAGAGAACCGGTTCTCGGCCAGGAAAATTGGTTCCAAAGCGGCACCAACTCTTTGCTGGACTAGAACCGTTCTTTTAACACGTCATGCTTACGTCGGGGCTGGGGGGTGGGGTTATTGTCAAACTTCTTCTCGAACGTAACCTCCGTCTGCAGTAATCCAGACAAGCAGCGCAAATGTGTTCTAAACGTCTTCTTCTGACCCCAATATAGGATCGCAAAGCCAGGAGAAACATTAGCAGAAAGACGATGTAGTCTGCCATTGTAATTGTACTGTAACAGGTGTGAGAAACCCCTCATTGGTATTATCTAATTGTGTAGTTAAATTTAACAGCTGACAGATATTCAACATAATTCATGTGTGAGACAGTCTAACAGAAGGACGGACAAAACCAGTCAAATATCAACTGAGTTCTGCTCATATTTTAATACCATTTTCTAAACTATAGCGAATAAACATTATCAATGTGAGACATGTTAAAGTGTCTGAATACATTTGACTGTACATAGAAATAATAAATAAATAGTTTAGTCAAACTATTCTTAGCATGAATATGACAATTTTGTTTTAGTATTATTTAGGCATGAAGATTAACCAATAACAATAACATATTTTTCTTTCACATTAGTGAAGTAACTGCTGAGATTCATCTTTAAAAAATATGCCATAAAATGGACAGACATTAATACTTGACATACAAAACACAACAATGGTGACACTCAATAACTAATAAAAATACTTACAACATAAACCAACATTACAACATAAACCAACAACACAAACAAAATGGTAAATAAATAAAAACACATAAATAAATGGTAAATGGTAAATGGACTGCATTTATATAGCGCTTTCACAGACCTATGGCCACCAAAGTGCTTTACATATTGCCTCACATTCACCCATTCACTCACTCATTGCTACACCGACGGCGGTGTCAGCCATGCAAGGCACCATCCAGCTCGTCGGGAGCAGCTGGGGTAAATAAGTTCAGAAACACAGATAAAACCAACAAGAATCAATAAACTCCGCAGTATAATCTGTTCATGCCGCACTGCATGCTGGGAACCTTCATACACATACGCACTGTAGAAATAGTAATACTGTATGATGTGGTTTGTTTGCTTTACCTGCATAAATAAACAGAAGAGACAGGGAGTGTGTGTGTGTGTGTGTGTCTGTGTGTGTCTGTGTCTGTGTCTGTGTGTGTGTGTGTGTGTGTGTGTGTGTGTGTGTGTGTGTGTGTGTGTGTGTGTGTGAGGAGTAAGAGACTCCAGACAGAATCAATAGACCCAATGGTCTTCGATCAGCTTATTGATCAATCCTGTGTATCAGATAAACATTACTGTGATTATGAAGACTGTTATTAAAGATATTACTGATAAGTATTCGCTCAGAGTGAATCTGGAACTAAACACTACAGAAGCTCATTCAGGATCTTTACAGACAAAACCAGGCTCTGGTTTATTGTCATCTTGATCAGATGATGCTGATCTGCACTAAAGAGAAGCAGTTATTAAAATAATAATAATACACTTGTGATATAATGTGCTCAGAAGGGTTTAAGACGATAAAATGTTACGGGTTACAAAATGAATATGATCAGATCTGTTGAGTGTGAACACTGTGAAAGGTTGGTGATTTAAATCAGACACTACAAGTAAAGTAAATAAAGATGAACAAATAATAAAATACTGCACAGACTGTATCAAGGTGATTATGATGATTTTAATATACAGTGACTAAATAATGACTGATAAATCAGCTGATATTTGCCTATTTAATTGTCTGTACAAATTATATTTCAGTGATTATATGTCATCATTAAATCATCATTATATCAGTCGTCAGTTCTGGATCTGAATTCAACAATGCCGTAAGCAAAGCAATAAAAGCAAAGCAAAGGTTTAAATAAACCGCATTTCTTCCCCATTCTGACGTCTGTACAAATCTGTGCGTGTTTTGAATAACAGAATATATGAAATATATGAAACAGGTTTGGCAGGACTGACGTGTCTGAATCTGGCTCAGATCCAGTGTTATTCTCTATGATCAACTTCATGAGGATAGAAATGATGTTAGAGCAGAGGAAGAGCTGATGACACAAATCTGACTAAATAATAAAGATTCATGAAAACTGTGATTAATACAGTAGCAACTCACAACTTTACTATGATGTGTAAATATTTCCTGCTGATAAAGATTGAGCAGAAAGAAGAGCTTGTGTTTGAATGTAAAGTGTTATTGTGTGTCAAATGTGGGTCTGTAAAATTATTAGAAAACATGAGATTAGTTTCCACTGTTATGCTTATTAATAATCAACTACATATTTCTTACAGACAAAATGACATTTGTAACCAAGTTACCAAAGATATGGATGACCAGTCATGTTCTTATAATAAATAATAATAATCATAAATTATTATTATTGATTGGCCATAATCCTGTCCACAGAATCTCTTGTAAACAATCTGCATCAGTGTGTGTTTCTTCATCATGTCCAGTTAAAGATCTGGCTGATCCTTCAGCGTTATTCACCTCAGAAACACCAAAATACAGAACATGTTTCTGATGCAGAAAAGCTCATAAAGCGTTCATGACTGGATTACTGTAATGCATTACTAGATTATCCTGATCATTATCAATCAACAAACTACAGTTATAGTGCAAAATACAGCAGCTAGAGTTATTACCAGATCAAGACAATATCATCATATAACACCAGTTTCACCATCTCTACACTATTAAGTTACTGACCTAATTATTTGTGAAATAAGCTAATTTACAGATAAAAACAATGCTCAATTAACACAGAGAACGAAACACAGGGAATGTGTGTGATGCTCCATTGGCAGAGAAGGCCCTGCCTAACAGTGCTTTGTTCCTCCTACATCTGTAGGTCTTATATAAACGAGTGTGAGCTGTGAGATCAGCAGTGTGTTCTCTGTATCTACTGCTGTCACTTCATGACTTTATCTTTATAGTCATCTCTCTTCTTCTCAGGTGAGAAACATGTTTCTAAACACATGATTTAATTATTCATTCAAGCCTACTTTACTGAGGAGCTTTATTTTCTGACTGGATTATTTGCTATTTTACCATAGATGCTTTGATCGCTGCCACTTGTAAATTACTGAATGTTTGTAATAATATAACAGTGTAATCATCATGTCTCTATATTCATTGTCATTGTTTAAATTAGATGTAAACCAGGATGAAACACATGAAGACAAAGGGTATGGAAGTAAAATAATGGCAAATGTTTTTGAAACAAAAAAGCCTGTTGAATTGCACTACTTGTAAAAATAGGCATTGCATTAGCCAAGCTTGCATTTTAATGCATCGTATTTTAGGGCTTGCATTTTTGGGCTGAAATTCAGCATGGTTGAATATTTAACCTGTGAATATTTCAATTCAAAACATTTCACACACATTTTCATCATTAAAAATGCAATAATCCATATTCACCTTTCATCTTTCACTTCGAAAATATTCAAACTGTTTAAAAATACAACGTATAATATTCAACAGGCAATTTTCGGTCCATTTTATTTCTCTTTGCAAATTTGCTTGCACAAATTCAGTGGTTCAAATTCGACAGAACATTCTACGTTGACATCCAGGACCTGCAGGAAAAGCAGTAGATTACCGAGCATACTCTCCCTCTGCTGTAGTTGACCTCACCAGCAGGAGGTGCAAGCGTGTGTTGACGCATTCCCCAGATTCGGATGTACAGATCCAATGTTACATTTGAGGTTGACATATATTTTTCTAGGTTGTTTAGTTGCCTTAACTTTATATTGTGGCGATGTGCTGCATGCAGTAGGCTATAGGGTTTCCCTCAATACTTCAGGACATAAAAGCTTAGCATAGCTTAATGGACTAATACAGTGATATAAAATACCAAACTCGCAGGCAAGCAGATGGACTCAGAATAACTTAACGCGCAAAGTTTAATGCGGAGCGTCTCCCAGTGATATACTGGCACAAAGTTGGCTTGACATTCACACATTTAGGGACCATCTCTAAAGTTACATACATTAGCATTTGTATAGAACAACTTACGGTCATAAAGCCAACTGTAAAGTGTTCATGTAGTGTCAGGCATAATGCGCACCCTTTAGATTTTTGATATTTATTCAAATCAATTGAAGTTTGCTATTGAAGTTAGAAATGTGTATGGCAATGTTATATGCAACTTTAGAGACGGTCCCTAAATGTGCAAATGTCCAATGTCAAGCCAATTTTACATTTAGCAGACGCTTTTATCCAAAGCGACTTACAGTTAAACTAACAATAGGAGGAAAACAATATGCAATTGTTATGACCCTTCCCAGTTTAATCTAATGCAGTACATGTAGGCATACTATATATATATATATATATATATATATATATATATATATATATATATATATATAGAATAGAAGAGAATAGAAGAGAAAGTGTTAGTATTAAAGGGACACTTCACCCATTTGCATTAAGCTTTGCATTGTTAGAAACCCAGTCATACTATTGAATGGTCGTGCAACACTCTCTCATTTTCCCCTGAGACAGGAGAAATCCGTTATTTACCTCTTACACTTCCTCCTACAATGACGCAAAAATCATCATTTTGCGTCATTGTCAGAGGAAGTGTAAGGGGGGATATCTGTTGAGACTACAGACACTCGATCCTCATCTTTCCCAGGGGGCGGGAACCCGCTCACGCTACAGACCTATTTCAGATCAGTGGGTGGGACTTTACTCTCTGAAACTGAAAGCAATATCCTCCATCTTGTGTGAAGCTAAGCTAACAGGCGCTGTGGAGACAGATGTACAGTTATGACAATAGCGGAGGAGAGTGCTCAATGTGATATAGAAGAAGAGGATTTCGGAAGTCTGATGCTTGAATCAGGTGTTTGTGGCTACCTTTACAATCCGCATTATAGCGAAGAGCAGCCGAGGCAGAAGACCTGCCTGCCGCGGACGAGGAGCCCGGACTGGCTCGAGTTAGGGCGGACTGGTGGCGCCGGTGATCTCACTATGCAACTACGAACCGCTACGAACACAGAGATAGAGTCCGTCTGCGGCAAAGAATTTCAACAATGACAATTTCTCCTGGACGAAATCTCTGAATCAGACGAGGACACGGACGTTTGTGTTGTGAACTATCCTAGTTTCGCACCGCATATGTTCTGACTGAACATCCCGGTACCATGCAATAATTCACCTTTTCAAAAGAAATACAAACGAGGAGTAATGCACTAATGAGTTCGCCAACTAACTAGACATTTTGTGTGAAATGAATTTCAAGCTCCTGTGGTAGCTAGCCTTGTAGACGGAAGAGTGATTTCTCTTATAGGCAGATATGCGCTGTTCTGGATTAGTGGGAGTGGCTTGCGGAGCTGTGCAATGTGGTGCATTGTGGGAGTTGTTGTCTTTCATACAAATGCGTCCTGAAGTTATTTTTTGTCTTTCCTCGGTCACGAAGGCACCAAATTCAAAATTTATTTTACATTTCGACTACATATATGACCCACTTTCAATAAAAAACAATGTTCAAATGGGTGGAATGCCCCTTTAATTGATCAAGTGTTGATTTTATGCCAGTATATCACCAGGAAACGCTCAGCATGAAACTTTGCGTGTTAAATTCATATTCTGAGTCCATCTGCTTGCCTGTAGCCTATATAGTATATAGCCTACAGCCTACTTCCCCAATAAGGTGCGAGTTTGGTCTTTTATATCACTGTATTAGTCCATTAAGCTACGTTAAGCGTTTTGTCCTGACGGAAGGGGAATCCTTGAGTATGATGAGGTATTGAGGGAAACCGTTTACAATCCCGTTCATGGTAGAGAAAGCTGATAATATGTAGGCTACACAGGGGAAAGTAACAATGAAGTTATTGAATGAAACATAAACACAGCTTTTGTGTCTTTTATCATCTTTTCTGCATATATACTGACCCAGATAATCATCACAAAAACTTAATGCATGCTCAATTGCTGTAAATGAGCTTGCTCTAACTCAGTGGTTCCCAATTCCAGTCCTCGTGACCCACTGCTCTGCACATTTTGTATGTCTCTCTTATCTGACACACTCAGTTCAGTTCATGGAGTCTCTCCTAATGAGCTGATGATCTGGTTCAGGTGTGTTAAATAAGGGAGACATACAAAATGTGCAGAGCAGTGGGTCACGAGGACTGGAATCGGGAACCGCTGCCTGTTGCTCTGATCTTCGTCAACACATGCGCTTGCACCTCCTGCTGGTGGGGTTGACTAACAGCAGATGAAGAGTATGCTCGGCAGTCTACTGCTTTTCCTGCAGTTCCTGGATGTCAATGTTGAATTTACCTGAACCACTGAATTTGTGAAAACGAATTTGCAAAGTGAATATTATTTGAATATTATAGGTTGTATTTTTAAACAGTCTGAATATTTTGGAAGTGAAATATGAAAGGTGAATATGGATTATTGAATTTTTAATAATGAAAATGTGTTTGAAATGTTTTGAATTGAAATATTCACAGATTAAAAATTCAACCATGCTGAATTTAAGCCCATAAAAAAATGCAAGCCCTAAAAATACAATGCATTAAAATGCAAGCATGGTTAATGCAATGCCTATTTTTTTTTTTTCAAGTAGTGCAATTCAACTGGCTTTTTTGTTTCAAAAACATTTGGCATTATTTTACTTCCATAAAAGGGCCCTATGTTGCACCCAGCGCAATTGACTTTGTACAGCGACGCATGTATCATTCCTATTTTGCACCCGACGCACAGCGGACTTTTCCCTCCACAGACGCACGCCGGTAAATTAGGGAATGAACTTGCGCTCCCGGGGGCGGTTCAGTGAAAAGAGGAGGCGTGTTCCGGCACAAACGTTCCCTGGTGCTATTTTGCAGTTTCAGAAAACAATTCCGCCACAGACCAGGAAAAACCTAGTCTAAAGTCAGTGGCGCGTTATTCAGATGATATTTTAAGGGCGCATGCTTGGCCATAATGTAGCGTGTGCACAATGCAAACACATTTTGCTTCTCTCATCTACACACAGAAGCAGCAGTTCCCATTTTTGCAAACCATACAAACTCTGAAACTCATTACCATCTGTCATCAAGACTGTACTTGACTTTAAAGTGTTTACTTCCAGGCTAAAAAACTGGTTAAAAACATACCAAAAGTGTACTCATTTTTAATTATTGTAATTAGGTAAGAGTTGTATATGATATGCATGTTTATATATTATGTTTATATATATATATACAGTACCAGTCAAAAGTTTGGAAACAGTACTATTTTTAATGTTTTTGAAAGAAGTCTCTTATGCTCATCAAGCCTGCAGTTAAAAAAACAAAAAACAAACAAAAAACATTAATATTATGAAATATTATTACAATTTAAAATAATGGTTCTCTTTTTTAATATACTTTAAAATGTAATTTATTTTTGTAATGCAAAGCTGAATTTTCATCAGCAAGTACTCCAGTCTTTGGTGTCTTATGATCCTTCAGAAATCATTCTAATATGATGATTTGATACTCAGTTATTATCAATGATGGAAACAGTTGTGCTGTTTAATATATTTTTTTGGAATACTTTTTTCAGGATTCATTGATGAGTAAAACGTTAACAGCATTTATTCATAAAAACAGCATTTATTCAAAATAAAAACATTTCTAACAATATAAATCGTTACCATCACCTTTTATCAATTTAACACATCCTTGTTGAATTAAAGTACTAATTTCTTAAAAAAAAAATAGTTATTGTTCCCAAACTTTTGAACGGTAGTGTATATTGTTACAAAAGATTTATATTCTAAATAAATACAGTTCTTTTATTATTATTTGATGAACTTTTTATTCATTAAATAATCCTGAAAAAAGTATCTCAGGTTATAAAAAAAATATTAAGCAGCACAACTGTTTCCAACATTGATCATAAATCATCATATTAGAATGATTTCTGAAGGATCATAAGACACCAAAGACTGGAGTACTTGCTGATGAAAATTCAGCTTTGCATTACAAAAATAAATTGCATTTTAAAGTATATTAAAAAAGAGAACCATTATTTTAAATTGTAATAATATTTCATAATATTATTATTATTTTTTTTTTTTTTTTTTTTTTTTTTAACTGCAGGCTTGATGAGCATAAGAGACTTCTTTCAAAAACATTAAAAATAGTAATGTTTCCAAACTTTTGACTGGTACTGTATTTATTTATTTATTTATTTTTTTGAGGTAGTGTAGTATGTAAATTTTACGGGTAAATTTTATTGTGTATAAAGGCCCAACCAGGGACAGGAGTTGTTTATATATCATGTGTATATTGGTTTATATATATTTATATTTTAAATTGAAATAGTGAAGTATGTAAATTCTATTGTGTCCAAAAGTCCAACCAGGGACAGGAGTTGAAAATTAGCATTTGCTATAAACTTTTTATGCAGCACTTCAGTGACAAGCTTTGCTTTGACACTATGTTTGTTTGCATTGTCCCTGTCAAATAAAAAAAAATAATCTTAAAAATTTTAACACATTTTAAAAATAATCACAAGGAAAAATATTCCACATGAGGGAAATCATTGTGGTGTCCATGAAGATGTGAAAAAATAGGCATAAATCCAGACATGGGCAGTATTTCAATTAAATGTATTTTAAATACGTATTTAATTACTTTAGTGTATTTTGTAATTTGTATTTTGCAGGGGTGGAAAAAATAAAATGTAGTTTGTAACAAAATATTTTGAGGGAGTGTATTTAGAGTATTTCAAATACTTAAATACTTAAGAAAAATCACCATATGCTTATCACCATAGTAAATGATTTTGCCATATTTTTGGTCTGATGTTGCCGATGGCAATGTCCAGGTTAGATGCACGAAAATCACGTGACACCCTGTAGACCGGGCTCCCTCCAAGAAGTGAATGAGTTTTGAACACAGGAGAAGAAGTGGCGCTGCTCCTCTTAAAGAGATACTCCACTTTTTTTGGAAATAGGTTCATTTTACAACTCAGTTTTACCGTTTTACCGTTTTCAAATCCATTCAGCCGATCTCTGGGTCTGGCGGTACCACTTTTAGCATAGCTTAGCATAGATCATTGAATCGGACGAGACCATTAGCATCTCTCTCAAAAAAATGACCAAAGAGTTTTGATATTTTTCCTATTTAAAACTTGACTCTTCTGTAGTTACATTGTGTACTAGTCCAGCAGGCGTAATGATATGAAAATAGTCCCCAGCTCGGTATAACATCCAACGTGACTGGGACTAAGTTTGTCTAACCTATTAGACCTATTTTCAGGCGCTGCGTCATATCATTACACCTGCTGGACTCATGGTACGGCAGTAAAGTTTCTAGATTATCACGCAGGAATGAGAGTATAGTTCCTAGCCATATCAGCCTAGAAAATCGCAACTTTACATTTTCCGTCTAGTACACGATGTAACTACAGTCAAGTTTTAAATAGGAAAAATATCAAAACTCTTTGGTCAGTTTTTTGAGAGAGATGCTAATGGTCTTGTCCGATTCAATGATCTATGCTAAGCTATGCTAAAAGTGGGACCGCCAGACCCAGAGATCGGCTGAATGGATTCGAAAACGGTAAAACTCAATTGTTTAACTCTGGGGGAGTTGTAAAATGAACCTATTTCCAAAAAAAAGTGGAGTATCCCTTTAAGGCACGACTAGAGTAACGATGATAATATGGCTACATAGCCTACATCAAACACGTTTTGCTATTAAGGGCAGCCTACCACACCATTGATGTGAACTTATCTATACATGCCATTTACGTCAGAGGGAGCTTTTTCAGGCCCTGTAGAGATTTAGTGAAATGCCCATGCTTTTTTATTTTGCTACTTCGCCATTTTGAATTTACACATTTCTCATATTTGTGTTATTGCTACTATTTGTGTTATTGACCTTTCAGTAATAAAAAAGAAGACTTAAGATTATTGTGGGAGTATTTTTGTATTTTCAAAATACTAATTACTTGCATTTTATTTAAATACATTTTTCACATCAGTATTTTGAATTTTATTTCGTTACATTTCATGAGCCAGTATTTGTAGTTTGTAACAAAATAGTTTTTGATGTATTTGTGCCCACCTCTGCATAAATCTAGCTTACACATTTACCCAAATTATTATACGCCTGTTTAACCGAAGCTAATTTGACAATGTCACTTCTCTGTGTTTTACGGCCCTGACGAGAACGTCAGTCTCCTCGGCTGTGAACCGCTCCTGGTGTGCGTCTGGCAAATCCGCTGTTATAATAGCAAACCGCCATGGAACAAGCGCGCCTGCTCTTAAAGGGAATGTGAGATGTCGCTCTGATTGGTTTATTTCACGTTACGCCCAAACCACACCTATGAATAAAGAAGCGACTTCAGACCAACACATTTTAGATTTGCGTCGGGCGCAAGAGTCATTTATCCCGCCGGTATAATAGCAACAGCGCCCGAGATCCGCCCACAAAGTTACTTGCGTCTTGCGTTTGATACTTGCGTTTCAGATCGTTAAAATAGGGCCCATAGAGTGAAAAAACATACAGAAGACGGAGCAGCAGGAGTGAAAGCAGATTAGTGAGACTAATATAGTAGACTAATATCAGTATAATTTAACCATGTGACAACCATCTTCAGCTATTTATTCATGAGTGTTCTGCATGAAAGGCTTTAAAAACTGACATACATAACATTTTACATCTATAACGAGTGAATCTATGATCTGAATCTAAAGCATCAGTTCAGTCACTGTATTATAATTATGATGATAACGGATTGTTTTCTTCATTTCCAGTCTCTGTTGATCCAGTCGGAGCTGTAAAGTGTCGTTCTGATGAATCAAATATGATCAAACGTGAGGTGAGAAGAGAAAAGACTCACATAAAATCACATTTATATATTTGTCATTTATCATCAACATATACTTCAACATCTTTATTAAGAAAGAATATTGTAGTGTTAATATCAGATGCTGTAATAACACTGAGCTCATTGATCAGGAGTTGATCTGATGCTGTGATATAATGTTATATCGCTTTAATTAAACTGTGATTGATCTCTGAATTCAAATGGAGTGTAGAAAGAAAATCTCATATCCAGAAAACTGCTGGAGCTTCAGAAACACAGATCAGCAGAAAACAACAAGACTGAGAGAAAAATGGAGGACAGAAATGAGACACAAACCAGTGAATCACCAGAGGAAAGAGGAGAGACACTTGATAGACGGGAGAGTATAGGATTAAAGCCAAACTGTGAGTGTTTGATCATTATGGAACTTCAATCCTTCATCATAGTTTTACTGTTAGATTTACTGTTGTTCCCTTTCAGTCGGTCTCTCGACATTACGGTGGACCAACGAATAGGAATCTCGCCAGAGAGCCAATCATCATCATCATCATCACCATCATCTTCATCGGTCTGTTCACGCGTGTCTTCTGGAATCTTCTACACACTCTTCTGAACACAAACACACTCATCAAGATCTTCTTTCTCAGTCTGAACTCTCATTGTTCTCCATCACTAATCAATAGTATTGATCTACTGTAAATATTTCACACACACTGTTTTCTTCCTCTGATGACAGTGACTGATGAAGCTTTCAGTGTCCTGTATATAACACAAAAGACTCACAGTCTTTTAAGAGAAACACTCAAAGACATTCAGACTCTAACTCTAACTCTCACACACACACACACACACACACACACACACACACACTCTCTCTCTCTCTCTCTCTCTCTCTCTCTCTCTCTCTCTCTCTCTCTCACACACACACACAGCATGTGTTTTGATTGTGTGAAACTGAAGCTGCTGAAGAAACCTGCGCTAAAACACCAGGAGAACAAGCAAACACCACAGAAACATTTCAGGACTCAAACTGGGACTTCATCAGCGCTATCACCTGTTATTCTTTCACGTATATATATATACACGTATATTAATAGTAGCTACAAGAAAGTAATATTCACCTCATATTTAAGGCAACATTATATTTTATACTGTTTGGATGTTGTCTTTAATGCATATTATAAAGAGTTCTGCTGCTGGACTGACTCGAGCCAATCACCTGACATGACTGACTCTAGAGCTGCAGGGACATGACATCATGTCATCACTGATTGGTCAATGACAAGAACAGTCTCAAAGCTGCATTACTGACCGACACAGACAGGACATATATCTGCTTTTATTTTAAATAAACGCCTACAAACAGAGTCCATGCAGACAGATGTAGATGGAAACAAATGTCTTTCTTTATTACTTGTGCTCCATTAAACATTGTCTCAAAACTTCTTGTTGCTTTTTCTTGTTAACAAACACGTACACACAAAGTTCATACCTCGTAGACACAGCATAAGAGTAAATCCTCCAGCACACTACACTGCAGTGCACTCACAAACTGTGTGCTTCCTTATTACCAACCGCTCACACACTTGTACTCAGATGCTCTAATTATACACGGTCACAGCGCCACTCAGTGGACAACAGCAGCTTTGCAACACAACAAACGGCTCCTGCATTCACTGCTGCATCATTTACATTTACATTTATTCATTTAGCAGACGCTTTTATCCAAAGCGACTTACAAATGAGAACAATAGAAGCAGTTAAACTAACAGTAGGACAACAATATGTAAGTGCTATGACCCTTCTCAGTTTAATGTAACGCAGTACATGTTTTTTTTATATAATAAAAAATAGAATAGAAGAGAAAGTGTTAGTATTACTTTTTCAATTGCTGTCGAAAAAGAAGCGTCTTCAACCGTTTCTTGAAAATGGACATGAACTCAGCCGCTCTGGATGAGTTAGGCAGATCATTCCTCCAGCAGGGAACAGTCATGGTGAAGGTCCGAGAAAGAGATTTTGTGCCTCTTTGAGATGGTACCACAAGACGACGTTCACTTGCAAAGTGCACGTTTCTGGATGGCACGTAAGTCTGAAGTAATGAGTTTAGGTAAAAGGGAGCAGAACCAGTGGTTGTTCTGTAGGCAAATGTCAGTGACTTGAATTTGATGCTAGCGGCAACTGGCAACCAGTGCAATTTTGTGAGGAGAGGAGTGACGTGTGCTCTCTTCGGCTTGTTAAAGACCACTCTGGCTGCGGCGTTCTGGATCAGTTGCAGAGGTTTGACAGAGCAAGCTGGGAGACCAGCCAGGAGAGCATTACAATAGTCCAGTCTGGATGGAACTAGCGCTTTAGTTGTGTAGCATGTTCTAATAGGAAGGGCCTGATCCTCCTAATGTTGTACAAGGCAAATCTACATGACCGGGCAGTTCTAGCAATGTGGTCTGTGAAGTTCAAGTGATCATCAATTACCACTCCAAGGTTCCTGGCTGACCTTGATGGAGTTATGGATGACGAGCCTAGCTGAATGGTGAAGTGTTGGGTTGGACGGGACTACGAGTAGCTCTGTCTTCGCAAGGTTTAGTTGAAGGTGGTGGTCCTTCATCCAGCAAGAAATGTCTGTCAGGCAGGCTGAGATACGATCAGCTACCGTCAGATCGTCAGGCTGGAATGAGAGGTAGAGTTGTGTGTCATCAGCGTAGCAGTGATAGGAAAAGCCATGTTTCTGAATCACAGATCCTAGTGATGTCATGTAGATGGAGAAGAGAAGCGGTCCCAGCACTGAGGCACGCCAGTAGCTAGTTGTTGGGTCTTAGACACCACACCCCTCCACGATACCCTAAAGGACCTACCTGAGAGGTAAGACTCGAACCATTGGAGTGCGGTTCCAAGATGCGCTTCATCTTTAGGATTGCCAGCAGGATCTGGTGGTTAACTGTGTCAAAGGCAGCAGACAGATCCAGCAGGATGAGAACTGAGGATTTGGAAGCTGCTCTTGCCAGTCTCAGAGCTTCAGTTACTCAGAGCAGGGCCGTCTCAGTGGAGTGTCCGCTTTTGAAACCAGACTGATTGTTGTCCAGGAGGTTGTTCTGTGTAAGGAAGGAAGAGATCTGGTTGAAAACAACTCGTTCAAGTGTTTTCGCGACGAATGGAAGAAGAGATACCGGTCTGTAATTCTCCAGATGTGCTGGATTTAGAGTGGGTTTCTTAAGCAGTGGGGTTACACGAGCCTGCTTAAATGCTGTGGGAAAGGTACCAGTGTGAAGAGAGGTGTTTATGATGTGTGTGAGTGCTGGTACAACCGAGGATGAAATGGCTTGAAGTAGGTTAGTGGGAATAGGATCAAGCGGACAGGTGGTAGGTGATTGGAAAGGAGGAGTTTGGAGACTTCTGCCTCTGAAAGTAGAGAGAAGGAGGGTAGAATGTGTGTGTTAGCTGGTAAAATGTGTGTGTCAGTTTGTGGATTGGTAAATTGGCCGCTGATGGTGGTTGTTTTATTTATGAAGAATGTGGCAAAATCGTCAGCTGTTAGTGTTGATGAAGGAGGAGGAGGGTTGAAATGAGCACATGTGCGCACTCATGAGCACACGGTCTAAACTACCCTCGTGCATAAAAATTCTGTATCAAAATGTTAAGGCCAGACAAGTAGTTTAAGGCCTGGTTTGTAGGGAATTACACTGTGCACATATATTCAAATGCACATAACTATAGAATTAATTCTTGATGCGCACGTGAACGCCATCAGCGTTTCTCACAGGTTCGCATTTAAAGTCTGTGTAGAGAGAGCGACGTCGTCTCAGCGGCCTCTAATTTAATAACAAATGATCGTTGCGACGGAAGTGAATCAATCAAAACTAACTTTAGCTGGAAAATATCTTTATTCAAGAACCGCTATAAAGCCAAAACAATCTCTGTTACCTTAAATTATCCGTTTGTTACTGTAAATCCGCTTTGAAACAATCTACATTGTTAAAAGCGCTATATAAATGAAGATGACTTGACTTGACTAGAGGTGAAGAAACACATTTAACATGTTCCCCTGTTTGGGGGAAACAGTTTAGGACCCAAGGACCAGATATTTTAAAGAAGACCCGGAGTTATAATAAATTGAAGAAAAGTTTTACTCTGAAGATAGTTTGCAATTTTAATCAGCAGAAGTTCAGCTTTAATACTCACGAGGAGTTTGAAGTCCGTAACCCTGCTTACAGTTATACACACACGCACGCACGCACGCACGCACGCACGCACGCACGCACGCACGCACGCACACACGCACACACAGCAGTTATACCCTACACCACACACACACACACACACACACACACACTGTAAACTTCACACACAAGGCTGAGAGGGTTAGCTCTGGAGTTCAAAGTAAATCATTCACCAGGCCGAACTTCATTGGTGCAAAACTTAAAGTTCTTTATTTGTCACAAAGCAGGGTTAAGGGTAAAGGGGAGAAAACTTGAACTTAGGTACTTCTTTCTCAGGTTGCTCCTTTTTGCATCAATTTACTTCTGGAAAAGAGGCAGAAGAGGTGTACGATTAGTTTAAGGAGATTCACTTTACTCACGCCGTCAATTAAGCCTCTATCTCCAAGAGGGTAGTTGGGCTGGCTGGGTTTGAATGCATCCAACACTGTGTCTGTCCTCTTCCCCCTGCTTCTCTGTCTACTGTGGCTTCTTTGTTCACTTTTATGTGATTACTAATTGGGCCCAACAGTCTGCAGCTGAGGCTGCCTGTCAGAGGGAAATGCTGCACACCTGTGTTAGAGCTGTCCTTGGTCCTGAACACCACTGTTTTACCCAGACCTTGTGCCCTCTGATGGTGCTCTCCATGGTGCTGCAGGTGACTGTGCTGCATTGTGATGGACTGGCCACCACATACCCTCTTTTCCAGCTCCAAACTCCTATTTGGAGCGCACGCCCAAGAGCAGTCATGCCTCCTGGACATGGCATCAGCATTCGCATGAGAACTCCCAGCCCGGTGTTCTACTTTAAACTGGAAGTCCTGCAACTGAAGAAACCAGCGAGTGATTCTTGCATTTTTCCCTTTGTTTTGAGACATCCATTTTAGGGGAGCATGATCAGTTATTAAAACAAATTTTCGACCCAACAGATAATACCTCAATTTTTCAATAGCCCATTTTACAGCAAGACACTCTTTTTCGATTGTGGCATAATTCTTCTCATGGGGCAGCAACTTACGGCTAATAAACATGACGGGGTGTTCCATGCCATCCTGCAACTGAGACAGTACTGCTCCAACCCCTACTTCAGAGGCATCTGTTTGTAGAACAAACGGTTTGTTGAAGTCTGGGGCTTGTAGGACTGGTTCACAACAGAGAGACTGCTTGAGTTCGATGAAGGCCCGTTCTGCTTCTGTGGTCCAGCTCACCTGGTTTGGGAGGTACTTGCGGGTTAACTCAGTTAGGGGGGCTGCTTTTGTGGCGAAGCCAGGTATGAACATTCGGTAGTAACCAAGTAGCCCAAGGAAGGTTCTTACCTGTTTCTTGGTTTGAGGTCGGGGCCAGGTAAGTATGGTGTCGATTTTCTTAGGTTGGGGTTTCACATTTCCTTTCCCAACAGTGTACCCTAGATAGTTGGCCTCCTCTTGGGCGAGTGAACACTTGCCTGGATTTGCTGTAAGAGTCGCTGACCGTAATGCTTGTAATACAGCCTCTAGATGGTGAAGATGCTCTTCCCAACTCCTGTCATGGATAACAATGTCGTCGATGTATGCAGCAGCATATTGCTGGTGGGGACGGAGGACTCTATCCATGAGTCTTTGAAACGTGGCTGGGGCTCCGTGGACCCCAAAAGGAAGAACCCGGTATTGAAAGGTCCCCTCAGGAGTGGAGAAGGCGGTTTTTGGTTTGGCTTGGGGGGTTAGGGGTACTTGCCAGTACCCTTTGGTCAAGTCAAGGGTTGTGATAAAACGTGCAGGGCCCAGTCGCTCGATTAACTCATCTATCCTTGGCATAGGGTAGGTATCGAACTGGGAAACTTCATTCAGTTTTCTGTAGTCATTACAGAATCGTGTACTCCCATCTGGTTTTGGTACGAGGACGATAGGACTTGACCACGCACTTTGGGACTCCTCTATAACACCTAGGTCAAGCATTTTCTTCACTTCGGTCCGGATGGCTTCCCTTTTTGCTTCTGGGATCCTGTAGGGTCGAAGCCTAACTACCTTCCCCGGTTCAGTTACTATATCGTGGGCTATAATGGAGGTCCGTCCAGGCAGATCCGAGAAGACGTCACGGTTTCGCCACACGAGTTCACGTAACTCTTGCTTTTGCCTAGGGGAGAGATGGTTACCCATCTTTACCTGCGGGGTTATAGGAGAAGTGACACTGGCTGTGAGCACATTGCTTGTAGGCACGATAGGTTCATGCCACATTTTCAGAAGGTTTATATGGTAGATTTGCTGGCCTTTCCTTCGGCCAGGTTGGCGTACTCTGTAGTTGACCGGGCCCACCCGCTCTACAATCTCATAGGGTCCCTGCCACTTGGCCAGGAACTTGCACTCGTTGGATGGTACTAGTACTAATACCTTTTCTCCGGGGTGAAAATCTCTTATCTTGGCTCCCCTGTTGTATATTTTGGCCTGTTGTTGTTGGGCCTGTTGCATGTGTTCCCTTACTATCGGCCAGATCCTTGCCATTCGGTCGTGCATCTGTTCAACATGCTCAATGACGGTGCGGTGTGGTGATGGTTGCTGTTCCCAACTCTCTTTAGCGAGGTCCAGAATCCCTCGAGGTCGTCGTCCATAGAGGAGTTCAAAGGGCGAGAAACCAGTGGAGCTTTGTGGGACTTCTCGAATAGAGAACAAGACATATGGTAACAGGTGATCCCAATTTTTGCCATCAATGTCAATCACTTTCTTTAACATTTGTTTAAGGGTTTTGTTAAACCTCTCTACCAGCCCATCAGTCTGGGGGTGATATATGGAGGTTTTGATTTGTTTTACCTTCAATTGCCGGCAGGTCTCTTTCATAACCGTAGACATGAAGCAAGAACCTTGGTCAGTAAGGATCTCGTCTGCGATCCCCACCCAGCTGAAGAGTTGGACCAGTTCTCTGGCGATGGCCTTTGAGGTGGCTGATCGGAGAGGTATGGCCTCTGGGAATCGGGTGGCATAGTCAAGGATGACTAGGAGGTATCGGTGTCCCCGGTTCGATTTTGGCAGCGGTCCCACAATGTCCAGTGCAATCCTGCTGAAAGGGGTCTCAATGATTGGTAGAGGAATAAGGGGATTTCGGTAGGTTACCTTGGGGCTGTTGAGTTGACATTCAGAACAGTGACGACAATATTCTTCTACCGCCTTTTTAACCCCGGGCCAATAGAACCGTGTGAGGATCCTTTCATAGGTCTTCTCTGTCCCCAAATGGCCCCCCAGCAGGTGAGTGTGGGCGAGATATAACACTTTAGTGGTGTATGGGTTGGGGACCAGCAACTGATTTATAATTTCACCTCGTCGCTGATCCACTCTATACAACAATCTGTTTTTGATCATAAAATGTGGATAAGTGAGTCTACTCACCCCAACTTGTGGCTGGCCCTCAATCACCTGGGCATTGCCCCATGCTTGGCTCAGTACCGGGTCTTGCAGTTGAGCGGTGCCGAACCGTCCCAGCCTTTCTCCTTGGAGGATTTCTGCCGGGGGAAATTCAGAAAATACTTCATGGGATTCTATATCGTCACGAACCTGTACACCTTCGGGGTCTTCTGAAGCAGTGGCAGTGGAGTCAGAGTGATGTTCCTCACCTCTATCACCATTGTGGGGCTCTTCAGGGCTGGTTGCATCTGCATCTGTGGTCCCTGCATTGGTTAGAAAGGCGCAGTGGCTGGATAGACGGCCTCTTCTTCTGCGCCGCGTAGGTTTCCTCCCCTCTGTAGCTCGGTTTGTCCAGTAGGCAGAAAAGGCTTGACAGTCTCGGCCCACAAGGACAGGGACTGGCAGGTGATCGACGACCCCTGCTCGTACTCGGAACTGCCCCCGTGGGGTGACCATGCTTAATTCTGCAGTGGGGTAGTTTCTGGTGTCCCCATGAATACAGGAAACGGAGATCTCTTTCCCCATGACAGGTCCTGCGAATTCTGGCCGGACTAGTGTTACCATACTGCCTGAGTCTATAAGTGCTTCTGTGTCTTTGCCCCCAATCTTAACAGGGACTTTAGGGGCGGCCGTCCCCTCATGAGCCCAACAGGTGGTAAGAAAATGGCATGGGAACCTGGATTCCGAGGTACTGGCGGTGGGCATCGGCTCCTCTCGGCCTGGGCAATCCCGGGCCAGGTGTCCCTCCCTCCCACACGTAAAGCATCGGAATGGAGCAGGATTTCGTAGAGGCCTTTCATCTTTCCAGTTTCCTTGGGCTTTTAGGGGTCCGGGTTGGACCGCTTCGGGGTGCTTCCTAGGAGGTTCTCGCTCTTGTCTCGGTTTCCAAGAGAGGTTTTTGGGTATTTCAGGTTTCATCAAGCTCACGGTCACCTGGTGGTTTTCTAGGAGTGCAATCAAGGCATCTACACTTGGTGGTCCCTGTTGAGCCACATATTTTTTTGCATCTGTAGGCAGGCCACGTGTGCACCGATCAATCACCACTCTTTCTATCGCAGGTGGCCCATCTCCTTCGTCTAGCCAGCTTCTTACCATGCGGGTTAACGTGGTTACTTGAGCCCGTGCTGGAAGTGATGGACGGTATTCCCAGCTATGGACACGCTGGGCCTTGGCAGGCAGGCTGAGCCCATATTGGGCCAGGATTGACCTCTTGACCACTTCATAGTTTGTTGCCTCATGAACGGTGAGGTCACGGCAGGCCTTCTGGGCTTCCCCAGTTAGCAGAGGGAGTATCAGGTTCGCCCAGTCTGCCCTGGGCCATCTCTCTCTTTGGGCAGTTTTTTCAAAAAGGTCAAGATAGGTTTCAACATCATCTTCTATAGTCATTTTGGTCAGATAATCTTGGGGCCTCCTACCGTGTGCCTCAGTCCTTCGGCAGAGCTCTGTGACTGCTGCATTCAGGGTCGTTTGGGCCTGCAGAATGGCGGTCAGGGCTTCCTCCATTTTCTTAGTGTTTCTCTTCACTGTCTGAATCCCAGGCGAGGCTCAACTCATGCCCGCATTCTCCACCATCTGTAAACTTCACACACAAGGCTGAGAGGGTTAGCTCTGGAGTTCAAAGTAAATCATTCACCAGGCCGAACTTCATTGGTGCAAAACTTAAAGTTCTTTATTTGTCACAAAGCAGGGTTAAGGGTAAAGGGGAGAAAACTTGAACTTAGGTACTTCTTTCTCAGGTTGCTCCTTTTTGCATCAATTTACTTCTGGAAAAGAGGCAGAAGAGGTGTACGATTAGTTTAAGGAGATTCACTTTACTCACGCCGTCAATTAAGCCTCTATCTCCAAGAGGGTAGTTGGGCTGGCTGGGTTTGAATGCATCCAACACTGTGTCTGTCCTCTTCCCCCTGCTTCTCTGTCTACTGTGGCTTCTTTGTTCACTTTTATGTGATTACTAATTGGGCCCAACAGTCTGCAGCTGAGGCTGCCTGTCAGAGGGAAATGCTGCACACCTGTGTTAGAGCTGTCCTTGGTCCTGAACACCACTGTTTTACCCAGACCTTGTGCCCTCTGATGGTGCTCTCCATGGTGCTGCAGGTGACTGTGCTGCATTGTGATGGACTGGCCACCACAACACACACACACACACACACACACACACACACAGCAGTTATACCCTACACCACACACACACACACACACACACACACACACACAGGTCAGAGATTTGTTGGATTCCTCTGTCTGATATCACGCCTGTGAGAGATGTCAGATATGAGTGACGTATAAAGATATTTCAGGAGGTTTTGTACGGGTATAAAAGTCAGTTCTGCTCCTCAGACTCTCAGTAACACTGGAGCTTCTCTCTGTCCAGATCATCACAAGGTAATTAAACACTTTCATCTTTAAACATTTTGTAAGAGTATTTTTAGAAATTAATTATGAACAGAGATGTTAGTGTACAAAGTATTGTAGTGAAACTTAAAGATAAATCACTAACAAATGTAAAAATTTCATTTTAACTATATATTATATCTCTATTTTTTTTTTTTTTTTTTTTCAAAGAGATTTATGCAGAATCTGAACACAAGAGAAAGCAATGCATGGCAGGAATATATCTGGACCATCACAAACTACAGAAGAAGGACTTTATATATTCAGTGTGATTTTATAAACACTCTTATTCTCAGGTGAGAAACATGTTTCTAAACACATGTCATTTCTCATCTTTACTGTTGTAAGACTGGAGAAACTGGAAGAACTGGAAGAGAGGGCTACTCTCTGAGAAAACAAAATAAATGAACATTTGAACTCTCTTGCTGTATTATCATCCCCATTCGAGACATGATCACACTTGAGTCGATTACCTCCCAATTTACACATCATTCCCTTCACCCATCCCCACCTGAATTCACCCAAGAATCTATATGGTTTAATATGAAGAATTATCATACACTATTATACATGTTTGCTGTCATTTGAAATGTCTAGTTCAAAGGTCTCATTCCCACAGAAGTAAACCAGAGAGGTAATAAGGTGTGGAGAGTTTAGAGATATCTTGTTAACTGCTGTGGGTTTGCCCTCATGTAGATCAACGACTGCCCCCAGTAAGTCCCAGTAAGGGATACTAGATCCCAGAGGAGATCCCAGAGGAGATCCCAGAGGAGATGGAGCGTGAGGCACATCTGGTGGGATTCTAGATTCCTGACTAACTGCTTGATTTGAACTAAGTTGTTATCAGTCGCAAATAGGGAGCTAAATAAAAATACTATTAAGGTAATAGCGAGTGTTAAAGCAGCATTATGCTAAAGTACAAGTCATAACCTCTGGTTATTGTTCGGGCTTTAACTAAGTTGTTATATGGGCGACTGTAGGGCAACATGGGTACTTTTTAACAATAGCAAGTGTGTGTGGCGGCATTGCAGAATCGCTTTAGCCATAACCTCTGGTTATCTATCAGACTGGCGAGTTTGTGACCGTGAGATCCGCGTAAACGGCCGGCGCGAGACTCTCTGAGCAACAAAGATTCCTAATGAACGGGTAAAATATAAAGTAGAGAGTTAAATAGAATAATCAAATGTATTGCTAAACTATTATATAATTGACCAATAACCAATTGGCCAATCTAACCCAAATTCGAGGTTGTGATAAAATGGAGTCAGATTAAATCTTAAATGGAATTAAATTACTTTGCCACGTGGAAAGACAGTAACGCACGAGACCTTCACCCGTTCTATCGGGAACCTCCATTGGGCCGATTTAGACGAGCTTACACTGAGGAGCTTTATTTTTATATTGATGACTGGATTATTTGCTATTTTATCACAAATGTTTTAAATTCTATATTTTAAGTGCATGTTATCTGTTAGATGATCTGAATCTATATCATCAGTTCAGTCTCTGTATTATAATTATGATGATAACGGGTTGTTTTCTTCATTTACAGTCTCTGTTGATCCAGTCGGAGCTGTAAAGTGTCGTTCTGATGAATCAAATATGATCAAACATGAGGTGAGAAGAGAAAGATGTTTATGATCAGGACTCACACATAAACTCACATTTCTATATTTGTCATTTGTCATCATCATTGATTATTGTGAATATTGTAGAGTTAATCTGAGATGCTGTAATAACACTGAGCTCATGCAGATGTTGATCAGGAGTTGATCTGATGTCTCGTGATATGATGTTATATCGCTTTAATGAAACTCTGTCTGTGTGATTGAACAGATTCAAATGAAGAGGAGAAAGAAAATCAGCAGAAATCACAGATCAGCAGAAAACAAGAAGACTGAGAGAAAAATGGAGGACAGAAATGAGACACACACCAGTGAATCTCCAGAGGAAAGAGGACAGAGAATTGATAGATCGAGCAGTATGGACAGAATAAATCCACACTGTGAGTGTTTGATCATTATTGAACTTTAATCCTTCATCATATTTTAGTTTTACTGTCAGATTTACTGTTGTTTTCTCTCCTGTTATAAAGTGTCACATTCAGACAAATTCTTCAGACTGACTTTCTGCAGTCATTAAACATTTACAGATTGTGTTTAATTGACAGAAAAGTAATTGATTAAGAACATATTAAATGTATAAATTCAAAGCAATGTATATGATGATAATCTAATATGTATATTTCTAGTCTAATGATCCAGACGAGTCTGTAAAGTTTGATTCTGATGTCAAAACTGAGGAGAGATTCTCATCAAACCCTTCATCATGTTCTCAAGATCAAGACAGTATGTCACGTTATAAAAAGGCCCTAAAAGCGGCCAGGGCTGAGCACCTCCGCAAACTAATAGAAAACAACCAAAACAATTCTAGGTTTTTATTTAACACCGTGGCTAGACTAACAAATAAACAGACATCACCCGAACAAAATATCCCGTTACAGTTTAGTAGTAATGATTTCATGAACTTCTTCACTGAGAAAATAGAAAACATCAGAACCACAATTGTAAACGTTCAATCCTCAATCGCACCTTATAATTCTGCCTCAATTATCCCCCCGCAAGAACAATTACAGTGCTTTACAACTATAGAACAAAAAGAGTTAAATAAACTTATCACTTCATCTAAAACAACAACATGTTTATTAGATCCTATACCAACTAAACTACTGAAGGAAGTGTTACCTGTAGTGGAAGAGCCTCTCCTCAATATTATTAACTCGTCTTTATCTTTAGGTCATGTTCCAAGAACATTTAAACTGGCAGTTATAAAACCTCTCATTAAGAAACCACAATTAGATCATAATAATCTAGCAAATTATAGACCCATTTCAAATCTACCTTTTATGTCTAAAATACTAGAAAAAGTTGTGTCCGCTCAACTGGGCTCTTTCTTGCAAGAAAATGATATCTATGAAAAGTTTCAGTCAGGATTCAGGCCGCATCATAGCACTGAAACTGCGCTCGTTAAAATCACAAATGATTTACTCTTAGCTTCTGACCAAGGCTGCATCTCAATACTAGTCTTACTTGATCCGCGTTCGATACTATAGATCATACAATACTCTTAGATCGACTACAAAATTATACTGGTGTTCAAGGACAAGCATTAAGCTGGTTTAGATCATACTTATCTGACCGCTACCATTTTGTCTATTTAAATGGAGAAAAATCGATCATAATTCCAGTAAACTATGGAGTGCCGCAGGGATCTGTGTTGGGCCCTCTGTTATTCTCAATATATATGCTGCCACTTGGAAATATTATAAGGAAACATGGAATTAGTTTCCATTGTTATGCTGATGACACTCAAATATATATTTCATCACGGCCGGATGAAAACGCTAAATTATCCAAATTGACAGAGTGTGTTAAAGATATAAAAGATTGGATGACGCGTAATTTTCTTTTATTAAATCCAGACAAGACAGAGGTAATACTTATCGGTTCAAAAAACCGCCCACAGAACCTCTCACAATACAACTTTGACATCGTAGGATGTCCTGTTACTTTATCCTCTACAGTAAAAGACCTGGGTGTTATACTCGATTGTAACCTGTCTTTTGAAAATCATATTTCGTATGTTACAAAAACAGCCTTTTTCCACCTTAGAAACATTGCTAAGCTACGTAATATGCTATCAGTTTCTGATGTAGAAAAGTTAGTTCATGCATTCATGACCTCGAGACTAGATTACTGTAATGCTTTATTAGCCGGTTGTCCTGCAACATCAATAAACAAGCTACAGTTAGTCCAAAATGCAGCTGCTAGAGTTCTTACTAGATCAAGAAAATATGATCATATAACACCGATTTTATCATCACTACATTGGCTACCTATAAAGTTCCGTATTAATTATAAGGTATTGCTACTGACTTATAAAGCCCTAAACGGCTTAGCTCCAGTCTATTTAACGGATCTTCTATCACCCTATAATCCATCACGCTTTTTAAGATCAATAAATTCAAGGCTTTTGGTCATACCTAGGATATCCAGATCAACCAAAGGAGGGAGAGCATTTTCACATTTGGCTCCAAAACTCTGGAATAGCCTTCCTGATACTGTTCGTTGCTCGGACTCACTCTCCCAGTTTAAAACTAGATTAAAGACGCATCTTTTCGGCCAGGCATTCATATAATATTGTTAATCTCACAGTTTCAAACTACAATCCGGCCTCTAGTTCATAAATGCCAGAGGAGAACTGGCCCCCGACTGAGCCTGGGTTCTCCCAAGGTTTTTTTTTTTCTCCATTAGGTCACCTGATGGAGTTTTAGGACACCATTAGGTCACTTGATGGAGTTTTTTCGGTTCCTTGCCACTGTTGCCTTTGGCTTGCTCAGTTGGGGATATTTTGGGGATATTTAATTTTATTCTATCAATCAATAAATTCCACTAGAAACAAACTTTGTTGTATTATTTTATTTTAATACTGTGAAGCTGCTTTGATACAATCTTTATTGTGAAAAGCGCTATACAAATATACTTGATAAGACATGATGACTGGGAATGGTAACTTTAGATGTCCAGCTGGCTTCTCACTTTGTTGTCCGTACAAAATTCTTTTGACCTGGAACTTCAACTCTGAGAGCTTTTTTGAGACCTGAACCAAAAACGACTTTGAATTTGCCACAACATAATTGGCGAGCCAGCCAAGAGTGGACGGGGGGTCGAGGAGTGATCACGGTGGGCCTGCTGGCAGAGGCCTCACAAAACAAAGGCGCGCCATTAAATAAGGTAAGCAAATCTTTGCTTATATTTGTCTTGTGTTGCCCCTGGTAAGCTAACGCCCGGTTAGTGACTGCCTAAAATAAAAGACTCCACCAAAAATAACCTAAAATTGATAAGAAAGTTGAAGGAGGGTAGGTTCCAGGTCTTGAGAAACAGTGCATGGAGTAAGTGTTTTTTGTTTGTCTGTGTCTACGCGAGAAGCGCGTTGCTCGTCTTATCTGTTCCATATGGCGTTCAGATCGGGTCTTTATTTCATCTTTGCAACATGCACTCATCTCAATGAACGTTTCACTCAACGTCTTATTTTATTTATTATTCTGCTATTTATTCCATTCAATTTAAGACACCTAGCGATAAGAAAAATGTATAAGACATGAGGACTGGGAATGGTAACTTTAGATGTCCAGATGGCTGTAGATGTCACTTTGTTGCTTGTCAATAAAGTTAATTCTTTTGAACTGGAACTTCAACTCTGAGAGTTTTTTTGTGACCTGAACCAAAAAGGAATTTGCCACAACATAATCAGCTGCTGGTTTGAGGTTCGAGTTTTCCCTGGTGTCTGCGCGCGCAATAAGTGGACGGGCAATATGCTAATGTTTCGTCTTGATGTCACAACGAAACAGCTTATGACTCGTTTGAAAAACTATTCATTTCATTGACTCAGAGTCGACTCTTACATTTGAAAGACAATAACTTTATATACGGTGCACTTTCAGATTTAAAACTGTGCAGGAAGTTTTCATGCACTTAGAGCAGTGTTACACACTACATTAAAGGTCATTTTCAAATATCCATAATAGGGGCCCTTTAAGGACAAACATGTCCCCATTGAAACACATTAAAACTCAAATTTTTAATCCCAGGGTCATTTAACTATAAAATGATGCAATATTTGTTAAAGGGGTCATATAATGGTACATTAATTTTTTTCAAGTTGATTGTACTGAAATGTGTGTTGGCAGTGCCTGTACACAACCATCATAAAATAATACAAATCCATCCAGTGTTTTTTTTAATCTCCTTATATGTTTTACCCTCTCTCAAATCAAGCTGTTCGATTTTGTGACGTCACAAAATCGACGCCCCTCCCACGATTGTTGATTCACAGCAGCGTTTCAAAACAGACCCGCCCCCGCTCGTGACCGAGCTGTCTGTCATCATAGTGCGGGGGTCGGCAACCCGCGGCTCTAGAGCCGCATGCGGCTCTTAAGCGCCGTCCTAGTGGCTCCCTGGAGCTTTTTCAAAAATATGAAAATGGAAAAAATATTTTTTGTTTTAATATAATTTCTGTAGGAGGAAAAACATGACAAACATTCTTAAAGTTGTTCAACGTTGTAAAAATAATACACGAATAAATAAAACGAAACATAATACATTAAAATTATAATGGAAGTTAAACTTAAAGCACCATCGTACAGCAGAGTAGTCACGTGGTGCGTCATTCTCTCCAGAGGGTTGTTCCATAAAAGACGCTTAGAAAAGCAGGGATTAAACTCCAAAACCGGACTTGAATGAGCCTAACAAATAAGTTGGGGCTAAAGTGGTTCCATAAAAGGTAATTGAAGTTATCAATCTCACTAATTTGATCCAGGTTTATCTAGTCTAGATAATTGCGTGTGCACGCGTTTCTGAAGCAGTCCTAGAGGTCGATCATGGATCAAATCGATCCACCATCAAACAGCGTATATTTTGTGCTGTTTTATGCGTTTGTGACATGTTTTTTTTTTCTCCTCAGTGCAAAACTTACATTTTACAGTTATATTCTCCATCTGTAAATGTTAGAAAGTCATGCAAATACCTGTATATCCATTTTGCTGCTAATCTTCATATTGAACGAGCGCTGCTGTGCGCATGCGCACCATATAGGAGCGCAATAATTCTGATTAAAATATACATTTTGCTTGGAAAATTTATATGTGATATTTTATAACACCAGAAATATCGTCTAATTATAATAATTTATCTTTAGGATGTTGGATAAGTTGCAGTGAACTTCTAGCTCATTACACTCATATATTTTATACTTCTAATAAAAAAAAAATTAACAGAAGTAGCCTAATTCAGGGAAGATTTTTATATAAAGAAACTAAATATATAAAGATACAAAATATAGTTTTGGGTAGGACCTATGCTACTTAATAAAGATGATGTATACTTATTTAGAATGCTGAGAATTACAGCTTTTAATGCAATAATTTTTTGGAGAAAGCAAGAATCCCCAGTTTTAAATGAGTGGTTAGATTTAGTTTCTAAAGTACATTATGGAGAGGATAACATGAAATTAAGAGCAAATGTAAACATTTTGAAAAGATATGCAACTCTAAAATCAAAGAATATTCCATAAAATAAAGGAATATATATTAGCCTACATTAACTACATTTTTATATAACCCTCCCTCCCTTTAATTTCTAGTTATTTGTTATTTTATTTATTGACTTATTTAATATTGAATATTTGATATTTAAATAATATTACTTTAATAACTATTAGGAATTATGTGTCATTATAAGAGTTTGATATAAATATGTGAATGTTACATTTTTATTCATATTTATTTATTGTTTTTTGTCCTTTCCCCCTTAAATCATATGTAAAAGTGTCTAACTATGTACTTTTTGGTTATTGTTCTAATTATGTGTTTTTTTAGGCTATGTGTTAGTGGGTATTATCACAAAAGAAAAAAAGTAGAAGGAAAAATAAGGAATATTTATTGGGGGAAAATGTGATGTCTTTAAAGGAATTCTGTCCATTTGTATAATTGTGTTAAATGTGCTTGAATTGAAAGACATAATAAAGTACATATATATATATATATATATATATATATATATATATATATATATATATATATATATATATACAGTATATATATATATATATATATATATATATATATATATATATATATATATATATATATATATATATATGTGCTAAAATATTTGTTATTTGGACATTAGATGTGCCTTATTTAGAATTTTAAACCTACAAGTGTATTTTTATGATAGCAATAACTGTAAAGGGACTATTGTAATGGGGTAAATCAAATGTAGGCTACTGTCAATTACTAAGCTCAGATTAATCTTACCAGTTAAAATTTATACTGTGCTTTTGTAATTATTTATTTTTTAATTTTGTGATTTTAACTTCTGCTTTAAAAAGCTTTTTTTTAGATTGTGTTCTAATGTTCTTCTAATAATCATACATGTACTGTACTACAGCTGCCAAACAAAACCAGAGAGAAATGTATTCATAAATCTTTAAAACAATCTAATTAAATCTTGGGCACAAAACATTCAGCCAGTAAAAAGAGAAAACCTGTAGTATATATATTCTATCTATCTATCTATCTATCTATCTATCTATCTATCTATCTATCTAATATATTGTCTAATTTATCATTGTAGCCTTATTTAAGTTGATTTTCTCTATACTGTGTATTTATTTTTGGATTAATAGTGGTTAATAAAGTCCAATAATGGTATGAGAGAGTGTTAGTGGTAATATCATTGTGTTCTTGTCGGTCAGTGTTAGAGGATCTGTGTAACAGCTGAGGCTTAGCCTGACAGTTAGCCTGCCCTGGACCAGGCTAGTTTCCCAGCATAAGTTGCCAGGGTAACTGAGTTTGAACTATTTTAAGTTTGCTTTATGAAACAGAATCTACAGACAATAAGTCTGACTAACCAAAATAAGCCTGGCTTGTATTCTAATCTTGTTTTATGGAACAACCCTCTGGAAGCGCTGCAGGGAAAATAAACATTTAATCATGAATGCTCATTATTTATTTGTAGCCTACTTATCATTTTGATACTAGGGGGCTAATAAAGCTAATATAGACACTTACAGCATGTGTTGCCTTCATTATAAGGCTTATATAAGGCTTTTAATTTTTTGCGGCTCCAGACAGATTTTTTTTTTTTTTTTTGCCGACCCCTGTCATAGTGCATTGTTGATATGCTGGAGCAGAATGGCGTCTTAGCGATTGTGATGTTCTTTTCTTGGGTGTAAAAAGGAACACAGCAGTCATTTTGATGTTCCTAAATCCGAACCGCTGAAGACACAGTGGCTGAGTTTTGTTTTTGAAGGGAATATTCCCCACGATCAACGTCAATGCTTTCATGTTTGCGCTTTCATGTTTGCGCGACTAGTCATTAGTCATTAGAGTATTAGTAGAAGTCAGTCATTAGAGTATTAGTAGAGGTCTGTCATTAGAGTATTAGTAGTAGCCAGTCATTAGAGTATTAGTAGTGGTCAGTCATTAGAGTATTAGTAGAGGTCAGTCATTAGAGTATTAGTAGTGGTCAGTCATTAGAGTATTAGTAGAGGTTAGTCATTAGAGTATTAGTAGTGGTCAGTCATTAGAGTATTAGTAGTGGTCAGTCATTAGAGTATTAATAGTGGTCAGTCATTAGAGTATTAGTAGAGGTCAGTCATTAGAGTATTAGTAGTGGTCAGTCATTAGAGTATTAGTAGAGGTCAGTCATTAGAGTATTAGTAGCGGTCAGTCATTAGAGTATTAGTAGAGGTCAGTCATTAGAGTATTAGTAGAGGTTAGTTATTAGAGTATTAGTAGAGGTCAGTCATTAGAGTATTAGTAGTGGCCAGTCATTAGAGTATTAGTCGTGGTCAGTCATTAGAGTATTAGTAGCGGTCAGTCATTAGAGTATTAGTAGAGGTTAGTCATTAGAGTATTAGTAGTGGTCAGTCATTAGTATTTGTAGCGGTCAGTCATTAGAGTATTAGTAGAGGTCAGTCATTAGAGTATTAGTAGTGGCCAGTCATTAGAGTATTAGTAGTGGTCAGTCATTAGAGTATTAGTAGTGGCCAGTCATTAGAGTATTATTAGTGGTCAGTCATTAGAGTATTAGTAGAGGTTAGTCATTAGAGTATTAGTAGTGGTCAGTCATTAGAGTATTAGTAGAGGTTAGTCAGAGTATTAGTAGTGGCCAGTCATTAGAGTATTAGTAGAGGTCAGTCATTAGAGTATTAGTAGAGGTCAGGCATTAGAGTATTAGTATTATTAGTGGTTAGTCATAAGAGTTTAGTAGTGGTCAGTCATTAGAGTATTAGTAGTGGTCAGTCATTAGTAGTGGTCAGTCATTAGAGTATTAGTAGTGGTCAGTCATTAGAGTATTAGTAGCGGTCAGTCATTAGAGTATTAGTAGCGGTCAGTCATTAGAGTATTAGTAGTGGTCAGTCATTAGAGTATTAGTAGCGGTCAGTCATTAGAGTATTAGTAGCGGTCAGTCATTAGAGTATTAGTAGAGGTCAGTCATTAGAGTATTAGTAGTGGTCAGTCATTAGAGTATTAGTAGTGGTCAGTCATTACTAGTGGTCAGTCATTAGAGTATTAGTAGGGGTCAGTCATTAGAGTATTAGTAGTGGTCAGTCATTAGAGTATTAGTAGCGGTCAGTCATTAGAACATTAGTAGTGGTCAGTCATTAGAGTATTAGTAGAGGTCAGTCATTAGAGTATTAGTAGAGGTCAGTCATTAGAGTATTAGTAGTGGTCAGTCATTAGAGTATTAGTAGGGGTCAGTCATTAGTAGTGGTCAGTCATTAGAGTATTAGTAGTGGCCAGTCATTAGAGTATTAGTAGTGGTCAGTCATTAGAGTATTAGTAGCGGTCAGTCATTAGAGTATTAGTAGTGGTCAGTCATTAGAGTATTAGTAGCGGTCAGTCATTAGAGTATTAGTAGAGGTCAGTCATTAGAGTATTAGTAGTGGTCAGTCATTAGAGTATTAGTAGAGGTCAGTCATTAGAGTATTAGTAGTGGTCAGTCATTAGTAGTGGTCAGTCATTAGAGTATTAGTAGAGGTCAGTCATTAGAGTATTAGTAGTGGTCAGTCATTAGAGTATTAGTAGTGGTCAGTCATTAGAGTATTAGTAGAGGTCAGTCATTAGTAGTGGTCAGTCATTAGAGTATTAGTAGAGGTCAGTCATTAGAGTATTAGTAGTGGTCAGTCATTAGAGTATTAGTAGTGGTCAGTCATTAGAGTATTAGTAGGGGTCAGTCATTAGAGTATTAGTAGAGGTCAGTCATTAGAGTATTAGTAGAGGTCAGTCATTAGAGTATTAGTATTATTAGTGGTTAGTCATTAGAGTATTAGTAGTGGTCAGTCATTAGAGTATTAGTAGTGGTCAGTCATTAGTAGTGGTCAGTCATTAGAGTATTAGTAGTGGCCAGTCATTAGAGTATTAGTAGCGGTCAGTCATTAGAGTATTAGTAGCGGTCAGTCATTAGAGTATTAGTAGTGGTCAGTCATTAGAGTATTAGTAGCGGTCAGTCATTAGAGTATTAGTAGTGGTCAGTCATTAGTAGTGGTCAGTCATTAGAGTATTAGTAGAGGTCAGTCATTAGAGTATTAGTAGTGGTCAGTCATTAGAGTATTAGTAGTGGTCAGTCATTAGAGTATTAGTAGAGGTCAGTCATTAGTAGTGGTCAGTCATTAGAGTATTAGTAGAGGTCAGTCATTAGAGTATTAGTAGTGGTCAGTCATTAGAGTATTAGTAGTGGTCAGTCATTAGAGTATTAGTAGGGGTCAGTCATTAGAGTATTAGTAGAGGTCAGTCATTAGAGTATTAGTAGAGGTCAGTCATTAGAGTATTAGTATTATTAGTGGTTAGTCATTAGAGTATTAGTAGTGGTCAGTCATTAGAGTATTAGTAGTGGTCAGTCATTAGTAGTGGTCAGTCATTAGAGTATTAGTAGTGGCCAGTCATTAGAGTATTAGTAGCGGTCAGTCATTAGAGTATTAGTAGCGGTCAGTCATTAGAGTATTAGTAGCGGTCAGTCATTAGAGTATTAGTAGAGGTCAGTCATTAGAGTATTAGTAGTGGTCAGTCATTAGTAGTGGTCAGTCATTAGAGTATTAGTAGAGGTCAGTCATTAGAGTATTAGTAGTGGTCAGTCATTAGAGTATTAGTAGTGGTCAGTCATTAGAGTATTAGTAGAGGTCAGTCATTAGAGTATTAGTAGTGGTCAGTCATTAGTAGTGGTCAGTCATTAGAGTATTAGTAGAGGTCAGTCAGAGTATTAGTGGCGGTCAGTCATTAGAGTATTAGTAGCGGTCAGTCATTAGAACATTAGTAGTGGTCAGTCATTAGAGTATTAGTAGTGGTCAGTCATTAGAGTATTAGTAGAGGTCAGTCATTAGAGTATTAGTAGTGGTTAGTCATTAGAGTATTAGTAGTGGTCAGTCATTAGAGTATTAGTAGTGGTCAGTCATTAGTAGTGGTCAGTCATTAGAGTATTAGTAGTGGCCAGTCATTAGAGTATTAGTAGCGGTCAGTCATTAGAGTATTAGTAGAGTAGTGGTCAGTCATTAGAGTATTAGTAGCGGTCAGTCATTAGAACATTAGTAGTGGTCAGTCATTAGAGGATTAGTAGTGGTCAGTCATTAGACTATTAGTAGAGGTCAGTCATTAGAGTATTAGTAGAGGTCAGTCATTAGAGTATAAGTAGTGGTTTGTCATTACAGTATTAGTAGTGGTCAGTCATTAGAGTATTAGTAGTGGTCAGTCATTAGTAGTGGTCAGTCATTAGAGTATTAGTAGTGGTCAGTCATTAGAGTATTAGTAGGGGTCAGTCATTAGAGTATTAGTAGAGGTCAGTCATTAGAGTATTAGTAGAGGTCAGTCATTAGAGTATTAGTAGAGGTCAGTCATTAGAGTATTAGTAGAGGTCAGTCATTAGAGTATTAGTAGTGGTCAGTCATTAGAGTATTAGTAGAGGTCAGTCATTAGAGTATTAGTAGCGGTCAGTCATTAGAGTATTAGTAGAGGTTAGTTATTAGAGTATTAGTAGAGGTCAGTCATTAGAGTATTAGTAGTGGCCAGTCATTAGAGTATTAGTAGAGGTTAGTCATTAGAGTATTAGTAGTGGTCAGTCATTAGTATTTGTAGCGGTCAGTCATTAGAGTTTTAGTAGAGGTCAGTCATTAGAGTATTAGTAGTGGCCAGTCATTAGAGTATTAGTAGTGGTCAGTCATTAGAGTATTAGTAGTGGCCAGTCATTAGAGTATTATTAGTGGTCAGTCATTAGAGTATTAGTAGAGGTTAGTCATTAGAGTATTATTAGTGGTCAGTCATTAGAGTATTAGTAGAGGTTAGTCATTAGAGTATTAGTAGTGGTCAGTCATTAGAGTATTAGTAGAGGTTAGTCAGAGTATTAGTAGTGGCCAGTCATTAGAGTATTAGTAGAGGTCAGTCATTAGAGTATTAGTAGAGGTCAGGCATTAGAGTATTAGTATTATTAGTGGTTAGTCATTAGAGTATTAGTAGTGGTCAGTCATTAGAGTATTAGTAGTGGTCAGTCATTAGTAGTGGTCAGTCATTAGAGTATTAGTAGTGGTCAGTCATTAGAGTATTAGTAGCGGTCAGTCATTAGAGTATTAGTAGTGGTCAGTCATTAGAGTATTAGTAGTGGTCAGTCATTAGAGTATTAGTAGAGGTCAGTCATTAGAGTATTAATAGAGGTCAGTCATTAGAGTATTAGTAGTGGTCAGTCATTAGAGTATTAGTAGTGGTCAGTCATTACTAGTGGTCAGTCATTAGAGTATTAGTAGGGGTCAGTCATTAGAGTATTAGTAGTGGTCAGTCATTAGAGTATTAGTAGGGGTCAGTCATTAGAACATTAGTAGTGGTCAGTCATTAGAGTATTAGTAGAGGTCAGTCATTAGAGTATTAGTAGAGGTCAGTCATTAGAGTATTAGTAGTGGTCAGTCATTAGAGTATTAGTAGCGGTCAGTCATTAGAGTATTAGTGGTCAGTCATTAGAGTATTAGTAGGGGTCAGTCATTAGAGTATTAGTATTATTAGTGGTTAGTCATTAGAGTATTAGTAGTGGTCAGTCATTAGAGTATTAGTAGTGGTCAGTCATTAGTAGTGGTCAGTCATTAGAGTATTAGTAGGGGTCAGTCATTAGAGTATTAGTAGAGGTCAGTCATTAGAGTATTAGTAGAGGTCAGTCATTAGAGTATTAGTATTATTAGTGGTTAGTCATTAGAGTATTAGTAGTGGTCAGTCATTAGAGTATTAGTAGTGGTCAGTCATTAGTAGTGGTCAGTCATTAGAGTATTAGTAGTGGCCAGTCATTAGAGTATTAGTAGCGGTCAGTCATTAGAGTATTAGTAGCGGTCAGTCATTAGAGTATTAGTAGTGGTCAGTCATTAGAGTATTAGTAGCGGTCAGTCATTAGAGTATTAGTAGTGGTCAGTCATTAGTAGTGGTCAGTCATTAGAGTATTAGTAGAGGTCAGTCATTAGAGTATTAGTAGTGGTCAGTCATTAGAGTATTAGTAGTGGTCAGTCATTAGAGTATTAGTAGAGGTCAGTCATTAGTAGTGGTCAGTCATTAGAGTATTAGTAGAGGTCAGTCATTAGAGTATTAGTAGTGGTCAGTCATTAGAGTATTAGTAGTGGTCAGTCATTAGAGTATTAGTAGGGGTCAGTCATTAGAGTATTAGTAGAGGTCAGTCATTAGAGTATTAGTAGAGGTCAGTCATTAGAGTATTAGTATTATTAGTGGTTAGTCATTAGAGTATTAGTAGTGGTCAGTCATTAGAGTATTAGTAGTGGTCAGTCATTAGTAGTGGTCAGTCATTAGAGTATTAGTAGTGGCCAGTCATTAGAGTATTAGTAGCGGTCAGTCATTAGAGTATTAGTAGCGGTCAGTCATTAGAGTATTAGTAGTGGTCAGTCATTAGAGTATTAGTAGCGGTCAGTCATTAGAGTATTAGTAGCGGTCAGTCATTAGAGTATTAGTAGAGGTCAGTCATTAGAGTATTAGTAGTGGTCAGTCATTAGTAGTGGTCAGTCATTAGAGTATTAGTAGAGGTCAGTCATTAGAGTATTAGTAGTGGTCAGTCATTAGAGTATTAGTAGTGGTCAGTCATTAGAGTATTAGTAGAGGTCAGTCATTAGAGTATTAGTAGTGGTCAGTCATTAGTAGTGGTCAGTCATTAGAGTATTAGTAGAGGTCAGTCAGAGTATTAGTGGCGGTCAGTCATTAGAGTATTAGTAGCGGTCAGTCATTAGAACATTAGTAGTGGTCAGTCATTAGAGTATTAGTAGTGGTCAGTCATTAGAGTATTAGTAGAGGTCAGTCATTAGAGTATTAGTAGTGGTTAGTCATTAGAGTATTAGTAGTGGTCAGTCATTAGAGTATTAGTAGTGGTCAGTCATTAGTAGTGGTCAGTCATTAGAGTATTAGTAGTGGCCAGTCATTAGAGTATTAGTAGCGGTCAGTCATTAGAGTATTAGTAGAGTAGTGGTCAGTCATTAGAGTATTAGTAGCGGTCAGTCATTAGAACATTAGTAGTGGTCAGTCATTAGAGGATTAGTAGTGGTCAGTCATTAGACTATTAGTAGAGGTCAGTCATTAGAGTATTAGTAGAGGTCAGTCATTAGAGTATAAGTAGTGGTTTGTCATTACAGTATTAGTAGTGGTCAGTCATTAGAGTATTAGTAGTGGTCAGTCATTAGTAGTGGTCAGTCATTAGAGTATTAGTAGTGGTCAGTCATTAGAGTATTAGTAGGGGTCAGTCATTAGAGTATTAGTAGAGGTCAGTCATTAGAGTATTAGTAGAGGTCAGTCATTAGAGTATTAGTAGAGGTCAGTCATTAGAGTATTAGTAGTGGTCAGTCATTAGAGTATTAGTAGAGGTCAGTCATTAGAGTATTAGTAGCGGTCAGTCATTAGAGTATTAGTAGAGGTTAGTTATTAGAGTATTAGTAGAGGTCAGTCATTAGAGTATTAGTAGTGGCCAGTCATTAGAGTATTAGTAGAGGTTAGTCATTAGAGTATTAGTAGTGGTCAGTCATTAGTATTTGTAGCGGTCAGTCATTAGAGTTTTAGTAGAGGTCAGTCATTAGAGTATTAGTAGTGGCCAGTCATTAGAGTATTAGTAGTGGTCAGTCATTAGAGTATTAGTAGTGGCCAGTCATTAGAGTATTAGTAGTGGTCAGTCATTAGAGTATTAGTAGAGGTTAGTCATTAGAGTATTATTAGTGGTCAGTCATTAGAGTATTAGTAGAGGTTAGTCATTAGAGTATTAGTAGTGGTCAGTCATTAGAGTATTAGTAGAGGTTAGTCAGAGTATTAGTAGTGGCCAGTCATTAGAGTATTAGTAGAGGTCAGTCATTAGAGTATTAGTAGAGGTCAGGCATTAGAGTATTAGTATTATTAGTGGTTAGTCATTAGAGTATTAGTAGTGGTCAGTCATTAGAGTATTAGTAGTGGTCAGTCATTAGTAGTGGTCAGTCATTAGAGTATTAGTAGTGGTCAGTCATTAGAGTATTAGTAGCGGTCAGTCATTAGAGTATTAGTAGTGGTCAGTCATTAGAGTATTAGTAGTGGTCAGTCATTAGAGTATTAGTAGAGGTCAGTCATTAGAGTATTAATAGAGGTCAGTCATTAGAGTATTAGTAGTGGTCAGTCATTAGAGTATTAGTAGTGGTCAGTCATTACTAGTGGTCAGTCATTAGAGTATTAGTAGGGGTCAGTCATTAGAGTATTAGTAGTGGTCAGTCATTAGAGTATTAGTAGGGGTCAGTCATTAGAACATTAGTAGTGGTCAGTCATTAGAGTATTAGTAGAGGTCAGTCATTAGAGTATTAGTAGAGGTCAGTCATTAGAGTATTAGTAGTGGTCAGTCATTAGAGTATTAGTAGGGGTCAGTCATTAGAGTATTAGTATTATTAGTGGTTAGTCATTAGAGTATTAGTAGTGGTCAGTCATTAGAGTATTAGTAGTGGTCAGTCATTAGTAGTGGTCAGTCATTAGAGTATTAGTAGTGGTCAGTCATTAGAGTATTAGTAGCGGTCAGTCATTAGAGTATTAGTAGTGGTCAGTCATTAGAGTATTAGTAGAGGTCAGTCATTAGTAGTGGTCAGTCATTAGATTATTAGTAGTGGTCAGTCATTAGAGTATTAGTAGGGGTCAGTCATTAGAGTATTAGTAGAGGTCAGTCATTAGAGTATTAGTAGAGGTCAGTCATTAGAGTATTAGTAGAGGTCAGTCATTAGAACATTAGTAGTGGTCAGTCATTAGAGTATTAGTAGAGGTCAGTCATTAGAGTATTAGTAGAGGTCAGTCATTAGAGTATTAGTAGTGGTCAGTCATTAGAGTATTAGTAGCGGTCAGTCATTAGAGTATTAGTAGCGGTCAGTCATTAGAGTATTAGTAGGGGTCAGTCATTAGAGTATTAGTATTATTAGTGGTTAGTCATTAGAGTATTAGTAGTGGTCAGTCATTAGAGTATTAGTAGTGGTCAGTCATTAGTAGTGGTCAGTCATTAGAGTATTAGTAGTGGTCAGTCATTAGAGTATTAGTAGCGGTCAGTCATTAGAGTATTAGTAGTGGTCAGTCATTAGAGTATTAGTAGAGGTCAGTCATCAGTAGTGGTCAGGCATTCGATTATTAGTAGTGGTCAGTCATTAGAGTATTAGTAGTGGTCAGTCATTAGAGTATTAGTAGTGGTCAGTCATTAGTAGTGGTCAGTCATTAGAGTATTAGTAGTGGTCAGTCATTAGAGTATTAGTAGCGGTCAGTCATTAGAGTATTAGTAGTGGTCAGTCATTAGAGTATTAGTAGAGGTCAGTCATCAGTAGTGGTCAGGCATTCGATTATTAGTAGTGGTCAGTCATTAGAGTATTAGTAGGGGTCAGTCATTAGAGTATTAGTAGAGGTCAGTCATTAGAGTATTAGTAGAGGTCAGTCATTAGAGTATTAGTAGAGGTCAGTCATTAGAGTATTAGTAGGGGTCAGTCATTAGAGTATTAGTAGAGGTCAGTCATTAGAGTATTAGTAGAGGTCAGTCATTAGAGTATTAGTAGTGGTCAGTCATTAGAGTATTAGTAGCGGTCAGTCATTAGAGTATTAGTAGCGGTCAGTCATTAGAACATTAGTAGTGGTCAGTCATTAGAGTATTAGTAGTGGTCAGTCATTAGAGTATTAGTAGAGGTCAGTCATTAGAGTATTAGTAGAGGTCAGTCATTAGAGTATTAGTAGTGGTCAGTCATTAGTAGTGGTCAGTCATTAGAGTATTAGTAGCGGTCAGTCATTAGAGTATTAGTAGAGGTCAGTCATTAGAGTATTAGTAGTGGTCAGTCATTAGAGTATTAGTAGAGGTCAGTCATTAGAGTATTAGTAGAGGTCAGTCATTAGAGTATTAGTAGTGGTTAGTCATTAGAGTATTAGTAGTGGTCAGTCATTAGTAGTGGTCAGTCATTAGAGTATTAGTAGCGGTCAGTCATTAGAGTATTAGTAGAGGTCAGTCATTAGAGTATTAGTAGTGGTCAGTCATTAGAGTATTAGTAGCGGTCAGTCATTAGAGTATTAGTAGAGGTCAGTCATTACAGTATTAGTAGTGGTCAGTCATTAGAGTATTAGTAGAGGTCAGTCATTAGAGTATTAGTAGTGGTCAGTCATTAGTAGTGGTCAGTCATTTCAGTATTAGTAGGGGTCAGTCATTAGAGTATTAGTAGAGGTCAGTCATTAGAGTATTAGTAGTGGTCAGTCATTAGAGTATTAGTAGTGGTCAGTCATTAGAGTATTAGTAGCGGTCAGTCATTAGAGTATTAGTAGCGGTCAGTCATTAGAGTATTAGTAGTGGTCAGTCATTAGAGTATTAGTAGTGGTCAGTCATTAGAGTATTAGTAGAGGTCAGTCATTAGAGTATTTGTAGTGGTTAGTCATTAGAGTATTAGTAGTGGTCAGTCATTAGTAGTGGTCAGTCATTAGAGTATTAGTAGTGGTCAGTCATTAGAGTATTAGTAGGGGTCAGTCATTAGAGTATTAGTAGAGGTCAGTCATTAGAGTATTAGTAGAGGTCAGTCATTAGAGTATTAGTAGAGGTCAGTCATTAGAGTATTAGTAGAGGTCAGTCATTAGAGTATTAGTAGTGGTCAGTCATTAGAGTATTAGTAGCGGTCAGTCATTAGAGTATTAGTAGAGGTTAGTTATTAGAGTATTAGTAGAGGTCAGTCATTAGAGTATTAGTAGTGGCCAGTCATTAGAGTATTAGTAGAGGTTAGTCATTAGAGTATTAGTAGTGGTCAGTCATTAGTATTTGTAGCGGTCAGTCATTAGAGTTTTAGTAGAGGTCAGTCATTAGAGTATTAGTAGTGGCCAGTCATTAGAGTATTAGTAGTGGTCAGTCATTAGAGTATTAGTAGTGGCCAGTCATTAGAGTATTATTAGTGGTCAGTCATTAGAGTATTAGTAGAGGTTAGTCATTAGAGTATTATTAGTGGTCAGTCATTAGAGTATTAGTAGAGGTTAGTCATTAGAGTATTAGTAGTGGTCAGTCATTAGAGTATTAGTAGAGGTTAGTCAGAGTATTAGTAGTGGCCAGTCATTAGAGTATTAGTAGAGGTCAGTCATTAGAGTATTAGTAGAGGTCAGGCATTAGAGTATTAGTATTATTAGTGGTTAGTCATTAGAGTATTAGTAGTGGTCAGTCATTAGAGTATTAGTAGTGGTCAGTCATTAGTAGTGGTCAGTCATTAGAGTATTAGTAGTGGTCAGTCATTAGAGTATTAGTAGCGGTCAGTCATTAGAGTATTAGTAGTGGTCAGTCATTAGAGTATTAGTAGTGGTCAGTCATTAGAGTATTAGTAGAGGTCAGTCATTAGAGTATTAGTAGAGGTCAGTCATTAGAGTATTAATAGAGGTCAGTCATTAGAGTATTAGTAGTGGTCAGTCATTAGAGTATTAGTAGTGGTCAGTCATTACTAGTGGTCAGTCATTAGAGTATTAGTAGGGGTCAGTCATTAGAGTATTAGTAGTGGTCAGTCATTAGAGTATTAGTAGGGGTCAGTCATTAGAACATTAGTAGTGGTCAGTCATTAGAGTATTAGTAGAGGTCAGTCATTAGAGTATTAGTAGAGGTCAGTCATTAGAGTATTAGTAGTGGTCAGTCATTAGAGTATTAGTAGCGGTCAGTCATTAGAGTATTAGTAGAGGTCAGTCATTAGAGTATTAGTAGTGGTCAGTCATTAGAGTATTAGTAGGGGTCAGTCATTAGAACATTAGTAGTGGTCAGTCATTAGAGTATTAGTAGAGGTCAGTCATTAGAGTATTAGTAGAGGTCAGTCATTAGAGTATTAGTAGTGGTCAGTCATTAGAGTATTAGTAGGGGTCAGTCATTAGAGTATTAGTAGAGGTCAGTCATTAGAGTATTAGTAGAGGTCAGTCATTAGAGTATTAGTAGAGGTCAGTCATTAGAACATTAGTAGTGGTCAGTCATTAGAGTATTAGTAGAGGTCAGTCATTAGAGTATTAGTAGAGGTCAGTCATTAGAGTATTAGTAGTGGTCAGTCATTAGAGTATTAGTAGCGGTCAGTCATTAGAGTATTAGTAGGGGTCAGTCATTAGAGTATTAGTATTATTAGTGGTTAGTCATTAGAGTATTAGTAGTGGTCAGTCATTAGAGTATTAGTAGTGGTCAGTCATTAGTAGTGGTCAGTCATTAGAGTATTAGTAGTGGTCAGTCATTAGAGTATTAGTAGCGGTCAGTCATTAGAGTATTAGTAGTGGTCAGTCATTAGAGTATTAGTAGAGGTCAGTCATCAGTAGTGGTCAGGCATTCGATTATTAGTAGTGGTCAGTCATTAGAGTATTAGTAGGGGTCAGTCATTAGAGTATTAGTAGAGGTCAGTCATTAGAGTATTAGTAGAGGTCAGTCATTAGAGTATTAGTAGAGGTCAGTCATTAGAGTATTAGTAGGGGTCAGTCATTAGAGTATTAGTAGAGGTCAGTCATTAGAGTATTAGTAGAGGTCAGTCATTAGAGTATTAGTAGAGGTCAGTCATTAGAGTATTAGTAGTGGTCAGTCATTAGAGTATTAGTAGCGGTCAGTCATTAGAGTATTAGTAGCGGTCAGTCATTAGAACATTAGTAGTGGTCAGTCATTAGAGTATTAGTAGTGGTCAGTCATTAGAGTATTAGTAGAGGTCAGTCATTAGAGTATTAGTAGAGGTCAGTCATTAGAGTATTAGTAGTGGTCAGTCATTAGTAGTGGTCAGTCATTAGAGTATTAGTAGCGGTCAGTCATTAGAGTATTAGTAGAGGTCAGTCATTAGAGTATTAGTAGTGGTCAGTCATTAGAGTATTAGTAGAGGTCAGTCATTAGAGTATTTGTAGAGGTCAGTCATTAGAGTATTAGTAGTGGTTAGTCATTAGAGTATTAGTAGTGGTCAGTCATTAGTAGTGGTCAGTCATTAGAGTATTAGTAGCGGTCAGTCATTAGAGTATTAGTAGAGGTCAGTCATTAGAGTATTAGTAGTGGTCAGTCATTAGAGTATTAGTAGCGGTCAGTCATTAGAGTATTAGTAGAGGTCAGTCATTAGAGTATTAGTAGTGGTCAGTCATTAGAGTATTAGTAGAGGTCAGTCATTAGAGTATTAGTAGTGGTCAGTCATTAGTAGTGGTCAGTCATTTCAGTATTAGTAGTGGTCAGTCATTAGAGTATTAGTAGGGGTCAGTCATTAGAGTATTAGTAGAGGTCAGTCATTAGAGTATTAGTAGTGGTCAGTCATTAGAGTATTAGTAGTGGTCAGTCATTAGAGTATTAGTAGCGGTCAGTCATTAGAGTATTAGTAGCGGTCAGTCATTAGAGTATTAGTAGCGGTCAGTCATTAGAGTATTAGTAGAGGTCAGTCATTAGAGTATTTGTAGTGGTTAGTCATTAGAGTATTAGTAGTGGTCAGTCATTAGAGTATTAGTAGTGGTCAGTCATTAGTAGTGGTCAGTCATTAGATTATTAGTAGTGGTCAGTCATTAGAGTATTAGTAGGGGTCAGTCATTAGAGTATTAGTAGAGGTCAGTCATTAGAGTATTAGTAGAGGTCAGTCATTAGAGTATTAGTAGTGGTTAGTCATTAGAGTATTAGTAGCGGTCAGTCATTAGAGCATTAGTAGTGGTCAGTCATTAGTAGTGGTCAGTCATTAGAGTATTAGTAGTGGTCAGTCATTAGAGTATTAGTAGAGGTCAGTCATTAGAGTATTAGTAGTGGTCAGTCATTAGAGTATTAGTAGTGGTCAGTCATTAGAGTATTAGTAGCGGTCAGTCATTAGAGCATTAGTAGAGGTCAGTCATTAGAGTATTAGTAGAGGTCAGTCATTAGAGTATTAGTAGTGGTCTGTCATTAGAGCATTAGTAGAGGTCAGTCATTAGAGTATTAGTAGAGGTCAGTCATTAGAGTATTAGTAGTGGTCAGTCATTAGAGTATTAGTAGAGGTCAGTCATTAGAGTATTAGTAGTGGTCAGTCATTAGAGTATTAGTAGCGGTCAGTCATTAGAGTATTAGTAGAGGTCAGTCATTAGAGTATTAGTAGAGGTTAGTCATTAGTCATTAGAGTATTAGTAGTGGTCAGTCATTAGAGTATTAGTAGCGGTCAGTCATTAGAGTATTAGTAGCGGTCAGTCATTAGAGTATTAGTAGCGGTCAGTCATGAGAGTATTAGTAGAGGTCAGTCATTAGAGTATTAGTAGAGGTTAGTCAGTCATTAGAGTATTAGTAGTGGTCAGTCATTAGAGTATTAGTAGTGGTTAGTCATTAGAGTATTAGTAGTGGTTAGTCATTAGAGTTTTAGTAGTGGTTAGGGTTAGTAGAACAAGTTGACATGTAGTTGCAAAGTTTTATAAAACTAAAAATGTCTATACAATACAAATTTTGTATTTATTTCTATAGCACATTAAAAACAACTGCCAGTGACCAAAGTGCTTTCCAGCATAATTAAAGCAACACTAAGTAAAATGTTTTTACCTTAAAATAATGTTTCCAAAATCGTATCAATGGCACTTCTGGATTCGCTTTGCAGCTCAATATCTGCTATACAAATTTTGCATACTTTACGTCAAGCGTTACAATAGTCATTATTTAGTTTTTCTTCGTTTCTGATGTCGCACTACATCATACTTTAGTGAAATCATGCAACATACTCTACCTTGTCTGTGGACATCGTTCATTCAAAGCCGGTTCTGATTAACAGCGAGCGTGTGTGCGACGGTAGGCTGCGGGCGGAGAAATTATTTACCACAGCGGTAATGGACAATTCTGCTTCCAACCTGTAGGGGGACCGAAGAGGAAAAGTTCCTTAGTGTTGCTTTAAAGGAGACATATCATGCTTTTAAATCGTTCCTTTTTACATATAAATCATACATTTGTAGTCTATATAAAGCGGAACTGCAATGCTTGGGTCTGAATTCCTCATTATTATAGCTCCACAGGCCCCTTTTCTACCCCTTTTCTGATGTGCGTCTGAGAGCAACTCGTTTTGGTGTCTCTTTAAATACAATTGAGACACTTCATACCCCGCCCCCTCTCCAGGTTGTAGCGGTGACACTCGGTTCAACTCCACCCCGTTCGGCCATTTTTGTAGTTTGATAGCAGAGATAAGATTATCTAGCGGCACAGAAACGTTTTATTCACACGTTATTAACAAAATGTCAACAACGGAAGACTTGTCCAGCCAGCCTTACATGTTCGAGCCAGAGTCGGAGCCGGAGCGAGATGAAAATGAAGACGACGAACCTGCAGAACAACGTCTTCATATGGATGTATCGCAATGGTGTGTTACTGTATTTATACAGTAACACACCATTGCGATACTGTATTTATACATGAAACTTTGGTCTTCCGACCTTTTACAACCGTGTCGATTTATTTTGATTAATATGTGCGAGGGAGAGAGAGCAAGAGAGCGTCTAGTTTGGAGACGGTGAAGTCTTGTTTACACTTTCGCCTGGCTCCGAAGAGAGAGAGTGTGCGCGCGCGCGCGCGCGCGACCGGGGTCTCTCTCTCTGCTCGTTCTTTCAGTTAAACATGCGCCCTGTCCTATTTTTTACAGTCTATGGCCCTGTCACAAGCGCGGCAGTTCATCTACATTAGACTGTGTAATGAAGCGTGTGGGTTACTACATCCAACAACCGAACATTTTAACTTACCCTCTCGTAACTTCTGCATCCTTTAGCTTGGACTACAAAACTGCAGCGAGAAATAAAAATGGCGGATTGCTCGAAGTGGTGGGCCGGAAGTCAATGTCCTTATTTGGCAGTTCCGCTGCAAATACTGTGACGTAATAGTTCAAAAAACGTCATAGAGAACAGAAAAATCGGAACAGGTTGAAAAATGTGACCAAAACAGAATATAAAGATATCAACGAAGCACCTGAAGAGAATAATTTCAAATTTTCTGTACTTCTAAACACTCCAATTATACAACAAAATGCATTTAAGGGCTAAAAAAGTGGATTTAGCATGATATGTCCCCTTTAATACAACAAAAGCAATTACATACAGACACACAAGCAACATTAAATCCTGTTTGTCTGATCAGATCTAAAAGCCATGATAAAACATACGACTTCATACTAGACTTAAATCCTCAAAGCCTTTAACTTTGTTGTCATTGAGACTGAATGTGGAAGTGAAAGTACACACACACACACACACACACACACACACACACACACACACACACACACACACACACACACACACAAACACAAACACACACACAGCAGATATACCCTACACCACACACACGCACACACACACACACACAGCAGTTATACCCTATACACTACACACACACACACACACACACACACACACACACACACACAGCAGTTATACCCTATACACACACACACACACACACACACACACACACGCACACTATAAATGTTCTTCTCTCAGTGAGAGCTACACTTCAGTCTGACAGCATTGACTGAGAAAGGTTCCCTTAAACTATAAACTTCAGTGACCCCTGACCCCTGTGACCTATAGACTTCAGTGACCCCTGACCCCTGTGACCTATAGTCGTCAGAGTACCCTTAAAAACAGATGTATGCATTGACACATGATGAAGACATTTCTTATCAAAACATCTTTCCATATTTCATTTCTGGAAGCCAGGATAATGAGCAAGCGCTGTTACTGTATTCAGATATCAAACACACACATTAGAGAAACATGAGGAGAACATTTCAGTATCACACTGAGAACTTCTATAACAGTAAAATCTAGAGAAGTCATTCAACTCATGTGATGTTTAGAAGGAAACATATGATTAATAGCTTGATTATAATCACTCATATACATATACATATACAAGCAGCAGTTTATTCCAGAATCCACTCCTTCAGTCTTTAATGCTGGTTTGAGCAATAGTTCATAGATTACACACACTTCAACATCTCTATTACATTCAGCTCTGAGTTTATCAGCTGACCAAACATGATGAAGTTACATGTTAGAAACACAAGCAGATCTGGCCTATTAATCAACATATATCAATAATACCTCATATAATACATAACATACAATAACACACACAGTTACACTCACACACTTCTACTCTGTAAACTCTAGAGATGTTGTTTGTGGAAATCCCATTAGATCAAGAGTTTCATTATTCAAGAGAGAGATTGAATGGAACTGTAATCGTGAAGAAAGATGTGATAAAGACAAGAGTTTCACATCTGATGTGTCTGAATGAGGCTCAGATGATCCAGTGTTATTCTCTACATGATCAACTTCATGAGGATAGAAATGAGTAAAATGATGTTAGAGCAGAGGAAGAGCTGATGACACAAATCTGACTGAATAATAAAAGATTCATGAAAACTGTGAATAATACAGTAAAAACTTACAACTTTACTATGATGTGTAAATATTTCCTGCTGATAAAGATTGAGCAGAAAGAAGAGCTTGTGTTTGAATGTAAAGTGTTATTGTGTGTCAAATGTGGGTCTGTAAAATTATTAGAAAACATGAGATTAGTTTCCACTGTTTATGCTTATTAATAATCAACTATATATTTATTACAGACAAAATGACATTTGTAACCAAGTTACCAGAGTGTGTTAAAGATATGGATGACCAGTAATGTTCTTATAATAAATTATGATAATCATAAATAACATTATTGATTGGCAATAATCCTGTCCACAGAATCTATTGTAAACAATCTGCATTCAGTGTGTGTTTCTTCATCATGTCCAGTTAAAGATCTGGCTGATCCTTCAGCGTTATTCACCTCAGAAACACCAAAATACAGAACATGTTTCTGATGCAGAAAAGCTCATAAAGCGTTCATGACTGGATTACTGTAATGCATTACTAGATTATCCTGATCATTATCAATCAACAAACTACAGTTATAGTGCAAAATACAGCAGCTAGAGTTATTACCAGATCAAGACAATATCATCATATAACACCAGTTTCACCATCTCTACACTGGGAATCTGTTAAACTACTGATGTGTAATGTAATGGCAATTTTCAAAAGTTAATAACAAACAGCATCAATGGTGTAAGAACTTTCAAGAGGCAAAATTGTAATAAAGAGAAAAGGTTTATTTCAATGAGGATTCTTTTCACAAAAGCCGCAGCCACCCAGCTTTGAAGTAGAATACCTGTAGACTCAATAAAGCATAGACATTTTATACAGTTTCTTGGCAAAAAACTCCTCCTTAACAGGTTTCTTGTAAATTTCCAGAAAGATACCCCCTATCTTCAGCTAGTTCGGACTGGTTTCTGCCCCCCCTGGTGCAGGTCACACTGTTCTTTGTCCCTGAGACACCCAAAGGCCTTCATCTATGACCTAAATTGCCTCCCGCTTCCCTCAGGAGAGGGCCTGCTCTTCCCTGTCCCCCCTCAGCTGCTGGAAAACCTCACAGAAACATATGATTAAACAGTTTAAAAACAAATGATTATAAGAAATACTGAATTTTCCGTAACAAATTCCTCCTCTTTATCATTCTCTGATAAACGCATTAACGAAAAATTCACCCTTGTCTTCTAATTTCTTGATCAAAATCATTACATCATTACATTTCAAGAACAGAATTGATTCAAGTCTTCACATCACAGTTATACTCTTCATGTCTGACTTCTATATACCTGATCATTTTACTTGAACCTTCATTAAAATTTAGAATGAAAAAGCTTAGGCTGTTTTTGTAAGGATAGGCCCTTAATTTTATAGCAAGCAAGAAAAGGTTTATTCTGAAACCGGGCTAGATGAATAAGCACTGTTATTGCATCCCCAACACTATATAGATCGGACCCTCAGTCACCTCAGTATAAACAAGAAATAGTATAGATCACATTAGTATGGAAAAAACATATCAATTCATAAAACACTGGTTGATTTGACTCTTAAAAAGATGCAAAGAAATAGTATACATAAAAATCCCTCATTTCAAACCCTTCCACTTTTACGCCACCTCGTAACACGGATGACCGCTGCTTTTAACCTTCTGAACATATCATCATTCTTACAATCGAAAAAAGGAAATAAAAACAAGAAATAATAATAAAAAAAACACAGTAAATAGAACAGTCAATCAATTATATCAAAACCTAAACAATCAAAGTTTAGAAAATCCCTTTCATGGTCCCAGAAAGTCAACAAAAAGAAAGAAAACACATTTAACTCATGTCTGCATACACATCATCGCTGTCATAATCATCACATTGCTCTCCATCAGTTATTGAGTACAGAGTCAGTTTCACTGCTTGGACTGACGTCACTTTTCTAACTGTCCCTGATCAATCTCTGCTGTCAGCTGGAAACACACTTCATGCATGGTAAACAAAACAGAATTAATAATCCCATACCCACAATTGGCAAGACAGTTTGAATTATTCTGAAAAACCACCCTGACCATGCAGACATCAGCCACCCCACCCACTCACTACCAGTAGCTTGAGGCGGCTCTTTTCACTGTTTGTTTCAGGACTCTTCACAAAGTATACAAATTTGTACTATATGCCATCAATTTCATTAAAACTGTGTTGAAACAGTATTCCTCTATCAAGTTGTTAGTCTGCAGATTCAACTTAATGTTATCAATATTTTCTCAGTCCCACTTATCTCTGCTGTTTCACAAAAGCCAAAATATCATATTACTCATCTCTCAATCCCTAAATCGCACAGGCTCAGTTAACAGCATTTAGCTGACATTGAATTAGAGAGACTCTGAGGCATTTAGGACTGGCACACTGTACTCTCATAAACTTCTAAAATCAAACTTTATCTACCACTTAAACTTTTAACTCTAGCCCAGCAGTAAGGCATCTTTGCCAGAATTTACATCTATTTTCAAATAAACATAATTTTTATATTTGTCTTTTGCCCACATCAGGGAATTTAGACATTACATTACAAATTTCCTCTCAGATCTTGTCTCTGTCGCACTGGCTGTTTCAGCCACAGCACACACCAGATTCAGACAAGCAAACTGTTTCAGCCAATCACAAACTTATCTTTGAAAGGCAAAACATCAGCTCCTCGTTCTTTCATGGTCAACACTATTCCTCCACGTTCAAAACACTAACAAACTGTTTGTTTAATCAGATGCCTTTCTACACATTTTACATTTAGCAACTGTTAATCCAGTAATACTGCTTCTGCTTATTTTATCTTAAAGAAAGAATAATAATTATTCTAATTCTTAATAACATTTCGCATTTCATCTTAATTTTAGTTGTCAGGTTCTCAATTACCATACTTTAACACCTGACTTCAGTGTTTTCTCTTGCAGTTTATCAATCTTAATTTTAGTATTCACACTAAATTTTGAGGCTGCCCTCTCTGCTTGTGATACATTTTATTACAAGTTGTGATAAAACTCATTAGATTTGTCTCTATATCATCTAAACCCTTTTAAAGTGTTCCATCAAAGCACAATCATCCCTTTCGTTACTTTTATGTATTTTGCAACTCATATTTTTAGTCATTTTCTGTAATTTTACATCAACCTGCATTCATCAATTCACTAGCTCTTTCCTTCAAAAGGATTCTCTTATTTGCACGTTCTTTTCACTTTCAAAACCCCACATTAATACACGTCACTTTCACGTTATCACTTTCTTTTCTGAGTGTCCATTTACAATTACAGGCTAAATGGCCCCGCTGACCATAATTAAAACACTCTCTTTGCCTATAGTTTGATCATTGAGCTTCCAAACGGCTCCAACTTACTGCACACCCTCGAAGCAGTGTGTCCCCATCCGGAATGTAAACAGAGCCACTGATAAGCAGTTCTCTGTATTCTTTTACAGTCCACCTGTGTGGATTCAATCACAATAGCCAAATCATATTCTTCATCATTATTACTGGCGGCACATTAATTTCCATAAGTTGTAAAGAAAATCATTCAACATATTCTAAAGGTTTTCACTAAACATTTTCTTTGTTAACTTCAACCACCTTGTTTGGCAGATACACAGAAGTTCCCACATTCATTAAAGCTGGATAACAGCACCCTGACCAGTCTTTTTTCAAACGGTCTCGGTCTGTTGAAACAAACACAAACATCACCCTGGGCAACCGTTACCCTCAAAGGTGGAATTGCAATTTCAGTGTTATTGTACTGCTCAATGTAGTCACAGTTGTCAGCAGGCTGTTTCGTTGGTGTCTTTCCTCTTTCTAGCTCCACAGCGGTTTTCATCACGTCAGTCATTTACTGAGGAATCAGACACTTCTTTTCATTAACAGTAGCCGCCGCTAGAGGGACAGCTTTTCACGCATGTGACATTTGAAGACACATCCAGCAACTTGTCTTGATCTGTAGCTTTCTTTACTTCAGGATTTATCTGACCTTTGCTTGTCCCCTCGTCTCTCATCCAGGCCAGCTCCTCTCCAGAGGCCTGTTCGATCTCGGGTGGCCCTGGTAGCACGAGAGGTTTCGCCGTTGTTGTTGTTTGTCGTTGGGGTTCCTCCTCCTGTTGCTCTCCTGATATGGGTGGAACTCTCCTGCAGTGATTGGCATTCATCCACGTGGCTCGTTCTCCCACCTTCACCGCCGTATGCGTGATCAGCAAGACTTGGAACGGTCCTAGCCACCGTTTCGCCATCCAGCTCTTCCTCCTGAAGTCGCGGATCACCACGTAATCACCCGGTCTGGTTTTGTGCAGGAACGTCTCTGCTACTTTGCCCCTGGCATTTCTTTCACCTGCACAGAACTGTTAGATCACAAACACGACATCTATTTGCAGTAATTCAACATTTCATTCTCACACACATCTGTCGATGGAAGCCTCCTTTTTTCCCCTGTTATACCCATGAATGGTGGTCTACCAAAGAGAATTTCAAATGGGCTCAAATTTGTTTTGACTCTCTTTCTCATTCTCATGTACATTAACACAGTGGGGAGTGCTTTCACCCACGAGAGCCCTGTTTCTTCACAGCATTTTGCCAATTTGTTCTTTACCGTCTGGTTTTCACGCTCAACAGCGCCCCCCCGCTGGCAGCGTGATAGGCACAGTGTGTTCTCATATCAATTCCTAAGAACTTGCCCACCTGTTTGATTGCCTCATTGACAAAATGTCTTCCGTTATCGGAGCTTATCTTTCTTGGGACGCCCCAACGGGGTACAATTTCGGTCAGCAGTGCCTTTGCAACTGCTGCCGCATCTTGTTTTGAGGTGGGAAACGCCTCAACCCATTTTGAAAACATAGCCACTATAACCAAACAATATTTCTTTTTTCCGCACGGGGTTAGTTCAATGAAATCAATCATTAAATATTCAAATGGCCCCTCTGGGGCCGGCTGACTTGCCAGTGGTGTTTTAATGCCCTGTGCAACGTTATATGTGGTGCAAATCACACATCTTTTGCAAAAATTCTCAGCATATATTGTGAAACCTTTGGTAAACCACAATTCCTTCATTTGCATAATCATCCCCCCCTTGGAGGCGTGGTCTAACCCATGCATCAATTTAGCATAATGTGGGAAAAAATGGCTGGGCAGACATGGCTTTCCATCAACAGATGTCCATACACCATCAACATGGCTGCAGCCTGCCGTCTTCCATTTGTTTTTCTCAGCTCCTGTGGAAAAAAGACTGCATGCTCTGTAAACAAGGAGAAATGTCATTGTTAAGGTTATTGTCAACTTGTGCGCAAGTGGCGCCACTGCTATCAGCTTCAGTCTGCTTTGTTGCCGCTGCCTTCGCAGCCATATCAGCTCTGGCGTTGCCTGTTGATATAGAACAAATTTCAATCTTGTCTAGTAGCAGAATGGCCTCTAAAAGGTCAGATACCAACGTAACGTTCAATATTGGTCGGCCGTCTGACTTCAAAAATTTTCTGTTCTTCCATAAAGCACCAAAGTCATGCGTGACCCCAAAAGCATAACGCGCATTAGTCTGTGTAGATCGTTCCACACTTATCAGTCATTAATTTTCATACTTCAGTCAGGCCAACTAACTCAGCTGCTTGTGCAGAGTAATCAGATGGCAATTTGCCAGATTTTACAGTTTCAAATTCAGTCATCATCGCATAGCCCACGTTATTTTGTCCTGTTTGTGGATCTTTCGACGCAGATCCATCCACAAACAGGATGTTGTCACAATTATCAAGCGGAACGTCCATCAAATCTGGACGTGGTGTGCATACCTGCTCTAACACTGACAGACAACAGTGATGTTCTTCACCATCCTGCTCTGTGGGTAAAAGGGTCGCTGCGTTCAACTTTGTACACCTTTTGACAGTTATATTTGGCATATCTAACAGAATCGTATGATATCTCAACCAACGAGCTGTAGACAAATGTGATGTTCTCTGCTCCTGCAAAATCACGGACACCGAATTTTTTTACTTCTAAAGTCAGATCCGCATAGCCTACAAACTCTCTTGAGGCCATGACAGCCAATTCAGCCGCTGCCACTGCCCTTAGACAATGTGGCAGTCCTGCGGCTACAGGGTCGAGTTTTGTTGGAAAATAGGCTACAGGTCTTTTTTCGGTCACCGTGTGTTTGCAGGAGGACAGAAGTCATATAACCGTTCTTTTCATCGACCATCTGCGTGAACTGACGGTCCACAACCGGAAGGCCCAACGAAGGAGCCATGCACAACTGTACTTTCATGTTATCAAATGCGGCTTCAGCTTCACTTGTCCAAACAAGTTTGTCACATGACCTCAGCCCTTTCCCTGTTGTAAGGGCTCGTAAAGGCTGTTCTAAAATGGCATAATTGGGAACGAATGTACGACAGTAAGCACACATCCCCAAAAATGACAACAACTGCTTTTTTGTTACTGGCTTTGGCAGGTCTTTTATGCCCTGCACCCTCTTTTGTGACAATGTTTTGCTGTTTTGTTTGATAACATGGCCCAGGAAGGTCACTTCCTGTTTCACAAACTGCAGCTTTGAAAGGCTGACCTTGTGCCCCTCCCTTTCAAGATGCTTCAGGAGAGTCACAGTGTCAGCCCTGCAAATAGACTCACTTTCTGAACAGATCAAAAGGTCATCAACATAAGAAAGCAATGCGGTTAATTGGGTTCTAACTGGTGAATCATCACAAGGTCTAATTACACCCTCTTTCAATAGAGCATCAAACACTGGTTTTATGCCCTCTATTGCTTCACGTTTCAGGGGATACTGTGCCTTACATGGTCTGAAATTTGATTTTGGTGTTACTACAACTGGCTCACATCCTTTAATAAGCCCTACGTCATATTTAGTTTTGCCCACAAGTTTGGTGATATTTGTGCCAAAGAAATCTCAATTTCTGAAGCAGAAATATCTCCCTCCCCCTGTTTTGTCACATTTTTCCCAATAGCAGTCACAGTTGGATTTAAATGCCCCCACACCTTTGCTCTCTGCTGTGTGTGTGAATCAACTTTCACCCAGTCTGTGGCTGATAAACATTCTTTCACAAAAAGACCCACATCTCTCCACTGCTGGCTTATGGCCTTCGAGACAGATAAGTGACACACAGTGTTCTCTGTTATAAGATAACAACTTTTCTGACTCTCATTCAACACAGACAACACACACAGATTTTCTGAAACGTTCCTTCATGCTATTTTGCAGGTTTAGAAAACAATTGCGCCACTAACCAGGAAAAAATAGTTTAAAGTCAGTGGCGCGTTGCGCATGTTATTCATATGCTATTTTAAGGGCGCATGCTTGGCCATAATCAATGTAGCGTGTGCACAACGCGCACTTTGATTCTCTCATCTACACAGAAGCAGCAGTTTTCATTTTTGCAAATCATAGGCTACATTATTACGATAGATAGATAGATAGATAGATAGATAGATAGATAGATAGATAGATAGATAGATAGATTATGATGTGATTATCATACGCCTTTTTAACCGAAGTTAATTTGGGTGGGTTTCTCCATCCCCAACGTCCCTGACGAGAGCGTTGCTCTCCTCGGCTGTGAACCGCTCCTGGCGCGCGCCTGGCAAATCCGCCGTTATGATAGGAATCCGCTTTAGAACAAGCGCGCCTGCTCTTAAAGGGAATGTGAGATGTCGCTCTGATTGGTTTATTTCACGTTACGCCCAAACCACACCTATGAATAATGAAGCTCTTCAGACCAACCCATTTTAGATTTGCGCCTGGCGCAAGAGTCATTTATCCCGCCGGGAAAATAGCAACAGCGCCAAGACCCGCCCACAAGTTACTTGCGCTTTGCGCTTTGACACTTGCGTTTCAGATCGTTAAAATAGGGCCCTAAGTCTTATCCTACTCAAGGTTCCCGCCTCTGGGAAATCGTGATATTTGATCAGTTTCTGTATGTCAACCATACATTTACCACCATAATTATTTCTCATTTGACTGAAAATTGGTGTATAAAAATGATCTAATTTGCTGTTAGATGACCCCATTTTTGGCTGAATTTCCCTTCTGGATTTTACTCTTTCGACACGTGTCTTAGTATCTGTCAAACGTCTTCAACAGACCCGATTTTATTTCACCCAAAACCGGTCGGGTTTCAGCAAATATGCTGTGCTTTTGTAATTATGTTTTACTCAAAATCTTCTCATGAGCACCTTCCAGCGCTCGATTGATTCTGATTCACCTAATTAATCCGGCGTGGCTCTTCCGTCCACCTTTGCAAGATTTCTTCGGGTTACAGAGATTTTGAGCAAAACTAATTAATCAGCACCTGTGATTACCTGAATCACCAGTGGTACTCCTGTCCACTAACGAGCTAAGTGTGGCAGAAACCGGTCTGATTTCCGTCAGATCAATTTCTCCCTCAAAAATTGTGATTAACAAATCACCTCTCGCTCGTACCCAAAGCAAACTCAGCCAATATGGTTCATGTTCACTCACAATTATCAAATTGCACTTAACATCAATAAAACAATTCTGCCGTTTCTTACCCAGAGATGCTTTCTCTTTTCTGTAATTGCCGCGGATTCTTTCTGATCCTGGTGGGAGTTCCTCCACTGGTCCTGAATGCCGGAATTGGCTCTCTCTCCCTTAACCTGTTGAGTTAACTATCTCAAACCGTCGGGGTATGAGACGGCCGCCTTATGCCGCCGGGTTTGCAGTTCCGTCCAATTCCGTTCTTCAGGACCAGGAGAAGAAGCGTTCTGACACCAAGTTGTAATGGCAATTTTCAAAAGTTAATAACAAACAGCATCAATGGTGTAAGAACTTTCAAGAGGCAAAATTGTAATAAAGAGAAAAGGTTTATTTCAATGAGGATTCTTTTCACAAAAGCCGCAGCCACCCAGCTTTGAAATAGAATACCTGTAGACTCAATAAAGCATAGACATTTTATACAGTTTCTTGGCAAAAAACTCCTCCTTAACAGGTTTCTTGTAAATTTCCAGAAAGATACCCCCTATCTTCAGCTAGTTCGGACTGGTTTCTACCCCCCCTGGTGCAGGTCACACTGTTCTTTGTCCCTGAGACACCCAAAGGCCTTCATCTATGACCTAAATTGCCTCCCGCTTCCCTCAGGAGAGGGCCTGCTCTTCCCTGTCCCCCCTCAGCTGCTGGAAAACCTCACAGAAACATATGATTAAACAGTTTAAAAACAAATGATTATAAGAAATACTGAATTTTCCGTAACAGTAAAACAAGCATTTATAGAGAAATGTGCAAAACAACACAGAGAACAAAACCAGTGAGTGACTCAGAGCCAGAGGCAAAGGTCTGTGGGAGTCGTAATAAATTCAGGTCAGAGAACCAAGTGCGGTAATAAGATATCTCAGGATTTATCTCAGGAGATTCTCTGTCTGACACCACACACAATCTCAGGAAGAATGGGAGACTTTACTGGAAGAATGGGGGTGGGGTTTGTAAGTGTATAAATCAGTCCTGCTCCTCAGACTCTCAGTGAACACTGGAGCTTCTCTCTGTCCAGATCATCACAAGGTAATTAAACACTTTCATCTTTAAACATTTTGTGAGAGTATTTTTAGATATTAATTATGAACAGAGATGTTACAGTAAAAAGTATTGTAGTGAAACTGAAAGATAAATATGTATTTAAAAAATCACTAACAAATGTGAAATTTCACTTTAACTATATATTATATCTCTGTATTTTTTTCAAACAGATTTCTGCAGAATCTGAATACAAGAAAAATTAATGCACGACAGGAATATATCTGGACTATCACAAACTACAGAAGAAGGACTTTATCTTTATATATTCAGTGTGATTTAATAAACTCTGGATTATTCTACATCTCTCTTCTTCTCACAGGCGAGAAACATGTTTCATATTTCATTTCTCATCTTTACTGAGGAGCTTTATCTTCATATGATGACTGGATTATTTGCTATTTTATCACAAATGTTTTAATTTCTATATTTTAAGTGCATGTTATCTGTTAGATGATCTGAGTCTATATCATCAGTTCAGGCTCTGTATTATAATTATGATGATAACGGGTTGTTTTCTTCATTTACAGTCTCTGTTGATCCAGTCGGAGCTGTAAAGTGTCGCTCTGATGAATCAAATATGATCAAACATGAGGTGAGAAGAGAAAGATGTTTATTATCAGGACTCACACATAAACTCACATTTCTATATTTGTCATTTCTCATCATCATTGATTATTGTGAATATTGTAGAGTTAATCTGAGATGCTGTAATAACACTGAGCTCATGCAGATGTTGATCAGGAGTTGATCTGATGTCTCGTGATATGATGTTATATCGCTTTAATGAAACTCTGTCTGTGTGATTGAACAGATTCAAATGAAGAGGAGAAAGAAAATCAGCAGAAATCACAGATCAGCAGAAAACAAGAAGACTGAGAGAAAAATGGAGGACAGAAATGAGACACAAACCAGTGAATCACCAGAGGAAAGAGGACAGAGACTTGTGAGATGTGAGAGTATAGAAATAAAGCCAAACTGTGAGTGTTTGATTATTATTACTCTTACAGTGTTGCTAGATTTACAATTATTTTCTGTTGTTAACTTTATACAATTATTAACTTTATACGATGTTAAAGTTCCACATTCAGAGAGATTCATCACTTTCTACAGTCTCAGATCAATGTTTACAGATGTGTGATTGTGTTTAATTGACAGAATGTGTTACAGATTGAGCACATAAAACAGATCATAAACAATGAGGAAAATCTAATATATATTTGTGATTTCTAGTCTCCTGTGATCCAGACGAGCCTGTAAAGTTTGATTCTGATGTCAAAACTGAGGAGAGATTCTCATCAAACCCTTCATCATGTTCTCAAGATCATCATCATCATCACTGACATCCATCAGCAGCTGAAGACCTGAACATCTTCATCACTATTTATAGATGATATTTATGTGAAGAAACATAATTTAGTCTTTATATTGACTGTTTAAATAAGACAAAGTGTGTCTGAGAAGTGCTTCTGTTTTTAACCTGTTAATGACCTTTCTAGATGTTTGACACTGAAACACAAGAGATGAATCTGGATCAGTGGGGATTTCTTTAAGACTGCAAGGGAAGCTCGGCTTCCCCTATAATGTCAAAAAATTAATGGTCAAATATGTACTATTGTGTTAATATTTTATTGACTAAAAATGCGTTAGAAAACGTTCATCTCAAAGACGAGTTGGTTCAGAATCAGCTCCATATAGCAGGTCGGCTGACTCAATCTCCTTCTCATTCCCGTAGCGTCACAGTGCATTTCCCTGTTGAAGCCCAGCATCCAGTGACTTCAGTGGAGCTGCTTCAAACAGTTTTTCTCAGTGCTTCGAAACTAGACGGTCATTGGATAAATGCTGTGATTATGTCCCGCCGCGGACGCTCAGCGTCTCTGGAGTGAATGAGGAGTGGGCTGGCCTGGACTCCGGCTTCAGCGTGATGATTGGAGGGTCTGTCGAAAGACTGCGTCTCCTTTTGATTGACAGCGATTTCATACAATAAAAAGTCTCTGACGCTGAAGCTGTTCGAGCTCAGTCCCATCGTGGACTTCTCAAGTGTAGTTGAAAGACAAACTGCTGCAACCTATTTCTTGGTATTTGCTTGTCGAAATTGCTATATAGCCAATTTTCATAATACATTTCACACAATTATACAGTGGGTACGGAAAGTATTCAGACCCCCTTAAATTTTTCACTCTTTGTTATATTGCAGCCATTTGCTAAAATCATTTAAGTTCTTTTTTTTTTCCTCATTATTGTACACACAGCACCCCATATTGACAGAAAAACACAGAATTGTTGACATTTTTGCACATTTATTAAAAAAGAAAAACTGAAATATCACATGGTCCTAAGTATTCAGACCCTTTGCTCAGTATTTAGTAGAAGCACCCTTTTGATCTAATACAGCCATGAGTCTTTTTGGGAAAGATGCAACAAGTTTTTCACACCTGGATTTGGGTATCCTCTGCCATTCCTCCTTGCAGATCCTCTCCAGTTCTGTCAGGTTGGATGGTAAACGTTGGTGGACAGCCATTTTCAGGTCTCTCCAGAGATGCTCAATTGGGTTTAAGTCAGGGCTCTGGCTGGGCCATTCAAGAACAGTCACGGAGTTGTTGTGAAGCCACTCCTTCGTTATTTTAGCTGTGTGCTTAGGGTCATTGTCTTGTTGGAAGGTGAACCTTCGGCCCAGTCTGAGGTCCAGAGCACTCAGGAGAAGGTTTTCGTCCAGGATATCCCTGTACTTGGCCGCATTCATCTTTCCCTTGATTGCAACCAGTTGTCCTGTCCCTGCAGCTGAACAACACCCCCACAGCATGATGCTGCCACCACCATGCTTCACTGTTGAGACTGTATTGGACAGGTGATGAGCAGTGCCTGGTTTTCTCCACACATACCGCTTAGAATTAAGGCCAAAAAGGTCTATCTTGGTCTCATCAGACCAGAGAATCTTATTTATCACCATCTTGGAGTCCTTCAGGTGTTTTTTAGCAAACTCCATGCAGGCTTTCATGTGTCTTGCACTGAGGGGAGGCTTCCGTCGGGCCACTCTGCCGTAAAGCCCCGACTGGTGGATGGCTGCAGTGATGGTTGACTTACTACAACTTTCTCCCATCTCCCGACTGCATCTCTGGAGCTCAGCCACAGTGATCTTTGGGTTCTTCTTTACCTCTCTCACCAAGGCTCTTCTCCCCCGATAGCTCAGTTTGGCCGGACGGCCAGCTCTAGGAAGGGTTCTGGTCGTCCCAAACGTCTTCCATTTAAGGATTATGGAGGCCACTGTACTCTTAGGAACCTTAAGTGCAGCAGAAATTTTTTTGTAACCTTGGCCAGATCTGTGCCTTGCCACAATTCTGTCTCTGAGCTCTTCAGGCAGTTCCTTTGACCTCATGATTCTCATTTGCTCTGACATGCACTGTGAACTGTAAGGTCTTATATATAGACAGGTGTGTAGCTTTCCTAATCAAGTCCAATCAGTATAATCAAACACAGCTGGACTCAAATGAAGGTGTAGAACCATCTCAAGGATGATCAGAAGAAATGGACAGCACCTGAGTTAAATATATGAGTGTCACAGCAAAGGGTCTGAATACTTAGGACCATGTGATATTTCAGTTTTTCTTTTTTAATAAATGTGCAAAAAAGTCAACAATTCTGTGTTTTTCTGTCAATATGGGGTGCTGTGTGTACAATAATGAGGAAACAAAATGAACTTAAATGATTTTAGCAAATGGCTGCAATATAACAAAGAGTGAAAAATTTAAGGGGGTCTGAATACTTTCCGTACCCACTGTAGGCTACTCTCTGATTATGTAATCCAAGATGTGCATTTCTCTCTAGGATAGGCGCGTTCACTACGGAGATGGCGATCATCAACTTCATCTTTGCAGCAGACACTGACAGAAAAGACTAGTTTATTAATAAAAATCAATGCACGCGTGTCACCGGATTTACAAATGCACATCTTGCTTGTTGCACGCACACTCGCCACACATATTATGTCGAAATAACGAGATATTGTGTTGAAATAACATTATTAATAATAAATCTTTAATAATATTTGATTGAATGCCGAATGTTGTGCTTGTTCAATTTAATAAAATTAATACTTGAATTGTGAAAATTAAAATAATTGAATATTAAATATTAAGTGGCCAATCTTTGCTAATTTATTAAAAGTATTTATATATAATATATCTAGCACCCCCTCAGCACATGTTGTTATAGGCCGCCCCTGGTTATAACGGCCCACGTATTAAAAATGGTTGGGTCTAAATCGGACTCGGGCTCATAATTACAGTTAATGTGTCGTGCCGGGCTGGGCTCAGACACAACGGGCTCAGGTAGGGTCGGGCTTGATTTTTTGGGCCTGATCTAAGCTCTACTCGTCATTACCCAAGCAAGTTGTTTGGGCTTGTTGAGGCTCTCTGACAGCAGTATCTTCAGGCTAACGTAAACCGGAAGTTCGTTACCGGCTTGTTCTACGTTGCCATAGCGATCACGGGAAAGGTCAGAGTTCGGGAAAGTTGTGGATATGCACAAAGACAATACAACCTTTTTGTCCCCTTTTTGTTTTATAGAGCAGGCCTAGATGAAGAGAGTGCAAGTTGCAGCAGCCGCGAGGACAGTGAATGTGCAAAAAAATACTTCATATATATATATATATATATATATATATATATATATATATATATATATATATATATATATATACTTTTAAGTAAATACATTTTTTTTTAATAAAAGTTTTATTTACTTTTTTTTTTTTAAATTTCACAATGAAATTTGAGTTAATGATTTTAATGCTGTTTTTTTATGGCAGACTAAAGACAGACTGTTGATCTTTGAATAAAAATATGTTTGGTTCAGGTTTGAAAATTATTATCTTTTATTATAGGCTATGTAGTCTGATATCATAGTATCAGAGGTAGGACTCAATCGTCACGCCGGAAATAATGGTTTGGTTGTTGTTGGACAGGAGAAATCACGTTTGCGCTCCGACGTCTCCGTGTCCACTACACAGCCTGCTTTTACAGCTCTATATTTCGATATTGTGCATGCCACCTGGGCATTAGACAGTAGATACATCATGCTTATTTAAATTATGTATACAGTTGTACATAATAATACATAATGTTCCATTTGCACTAAGATTACAATTTTAACACATAATGAAAATGTGCATGAGTTTCAGATGAATTTACAGGTTTCAATATTCATACTACGTTTACGTATGACTCAGTAAAGCCCTGACATTCGGTTCTATTTATTTAATGAATCATAATGCGATCCTATCATTCAACGCACTATTATTATGTTTGAGACATCAACCACTTGTCGATGACCATAATGTTTATATAAACTGTAGGTAACAACTGGTAAAATGTACATCTAGGTCATAAAAGCCGTAATATTTTCTTCTCAACCATGTCAACAATTATCCGTGAGCGAAATCTCCTCCCATCCGTTGTCTGATTGGTCTTTCGCAAGGATTCCTGGGTAGTTAATGTGTGTGGAGCCTGCATCTATGCGGGCTTCACGGAAGTCCACTTCAAGGGTACAAAGTCTTCTGCTGCTGAGCACACCTCAGAGCGTTAAAATGCTGAATGGGACGGCCTACGGACTTATAGACTCGGCGAGCACGCGCAATTTAAGTCCACGAGACCGAAAGTCCAGATGAATCTGCCTGAATCTGCTCCATTGGGTGATTATGGGGTGTGTTTCAACCGAACCAGGAAAGAAAATGCCTCTGCACTCAATTAGGTCTATCTACAACCAATCAGAGCAACGGAGTAAGTGACGTATGTTCTTCATTCATCTTTTCGATCGACAAATGCCTTGATCGTGGTTCTCTGTTCCTCTTTTAAAATTAATGCGCAGTCGATATCTTCTATAACAGACACGATGGCGGAATCTACACATCTCAATTCAATAGCAGTCATCTTTGTTGTAAACGAATTCAACCCAAGCACTCTTTGGTGACGTGGATGATTACGTTACTGTTGATCATCTGTCCATCATCGTATAAAGCCCGCCCTGACCATTTGATTGGTCCGAACAGCTCTGGTTTGAGCATAGTTGCTCCACAACGGATCAAGTCCAGACTGAACTTCCCGACCTCAAATGTTGTGGGCGGGGCTAAGTTCGGCTGGCATCCAGGCTAGAAAACTAGTGTAGCTCATATTAAAATCAGTGTGTATTAATTTGTTTGTTCACAAGGTGGCAGCACCATAGCATAGACAGTAAAATAAATGGACACAGCGACCCCATAGACTTCAACAGAGAAAAGTGAAGTCAGTTAGAAGCACTCTCTTCCTGATGGCTGAGCGACTGCGCAGACTCAAACTGAGCTTGACGACGTAGATGTGACGTGAGCAACCCGTCTGTCTTCTAGTAGCTGTGCCGAGAGAAATCTGAATCATTCCCTTCCGAAACTTGCAGAGACGGAGAGTGTGTGTAGGAGGTGTCCATGAGCTAGGAGCAGGAGACACTTTATGACTCTCTATGGGCTTCTCCCTTGACTTAACAATGAAATTAACAATGGACAAATGGAGTCTTTAAATGCCTCAGATGTAAAGTTTGCTGTCAAAGTGATGCCAAAATGAATGGGATTCAATGGAATGCTAACAGCAGGTGATGGTTTTTTTAGCCAATGGCGGCCGCCGAGGATGGTACGCTTTCCGGGTGCTGGATTACCCCCCTGGGCAACACTGACCCGAGCTGCTTTCACACACACACACACACACACACACACACACACACACACACACACACACACACACAAACGGAGGAGAGTGGAGGAAAAGAACAACATGCTGCAGTAAATTTGCTGTTTCAATCTGTTAGTAGCCTACATAATACATTCATTGTATTAAAGGTGCACTAAGTAACTTTTTTACCTTAACCGAACAGCTTCGGAGTCATTGGAATAGTTATATGACTTGTTTCGGGTTGAATGGTGGTCGTCGCGCATCCCCCGAGCGCCTGTGAGCGGAAAAACCACCCTTGCAACTTTGGGCCGGCGGGTCGCGTCAGGAAGTATCGCATGATATCAGGTCTCGCGATGTAACAAATTGCTTTACGGCACTGCACACAAAGCTAGGAAATCAAATCAAATCAAATCAAGTATATTTGTATAGCGCTTTTCACAATACAGATTGTATCAAAGCAGCTTCACAGTATTAAAATAAAATAATACAACAAAGTTTGTTTCTTGTGGAATTTATTGATTGATAGAATAAAATTAAATTAAATATCCCCAAAATATCCCCAACTGAGCAAGCCAAAGGCAACAGTGGCAAGGAACCGAAAAACTCCATCAAGTGACCTAATGGTGTCCTAAAACTCCATCAGGTGACCTAATGGAGAAAAAAAAACCTTGGGAGAACCCAGGCTCAGTCGGGGGCCAGTTCTCCTCTGGCATTTATGAACTGTGTAGTTTGAAACTGTGAGATTAACAATATTATATGAATGCCTGGCTGAAAAGATGCGTCTTTAATCTAGTTTTAAACTGGGAGAGTGAGTCCGGGTAACGAACAGTATCAGGAAGGCTATTCCAGAGTTTTGGAGCCAAATGCGAAAATGCTCTCCCTCCTTTGGTTGATCTGGATATCCTGGGTATGACCAAAAGCCTTGAATTTATTGATCTTAAAGGGCGTGATGGATTATAGGGTGATAGAAGATCCGTTAAATAGACTGGAGCTAAGCCGTTTAGGGCTTTATAAGTCAATAGCAATACCTTATAATTAATACGGAACTTTATAGGTAGCCAATGTAGTGATGATAAAATCGGTGTTATATGATCATATTTTCTTGATCTAGTAAGAACTCTAGCGGCTGCATTTTGGACTAACTGTAGCTTGTTTATTGAGGATGCAGGACAACCAGCTAATAAAGCATTACAGTAATCTAGTCTCGAGGTCATGAATGCATGAACTAACTTTTCTGCATCAGAAACTGATAGCATATTACGTAGCTTAGCAATGTTTCTAAGGTGGAAAAAGGCTGTTTTTGTAACATACGAAATATGATTTTCAAAAGACAGGTTACAATCGAGTATAACACCCAGGTCTTTTACTGTAGAGGATAAAGTAACAGGACATCCTACGATGTCAAAGTTGTATTGTGAGAGGTTCTGTGGGCGGTTTTTTGAACCGATAAGTATTACCTCTGTCTTGTCTGGATTTAATAAAAGAAAATTACGCGTCATCCAATCTTTTATATCTTTAACACACTCTGTCAATTTGGATAATTTAGCGTTTTCATCCGGCCGTGATGAAATATATATTTGAGTGTCATCAGCATAACAATGGAAACTAATTCCATGTTTCCTTATAATATTTCCAAGTGGCAGCATATATATTGAGAATAACAGAGGGCCCAACACAGATCCCTGCGGCACTCCATAGTTTACTGGAGTTATGATCGATTTTTCTCCATTTAAATAGACAAAATGGTAGCGGTCTGATAAGTATGATCTAAACCAGCTTAATGCTTGTCCTTGAACACCAGTATAATTTTGTAGTCGATCTAAGAGTATTGTATGATCTATAGTATCGAACGCAGCACTTAGATCAAGTAAAACTAGTATTGAGATGCAGCCTTGGTCAGAAGCTAAAAGTAAATCATTTGTGATTTTAACGAGCGCAGTTTCAGTGCTATGATGCGGCCTGAATCCTGAAAAGCTTTGTCGGAGGACGAAAGAAAGGAAACGGCAGACTGACCGAGCAAGGAGTCAGACTCGAGTAAATATCGTTCTTGTTGATGGACTAGTAGACATCTTCAGAGGTTATCTGTGCCTGTTCGATGTCCGACGCTTTGTAACGCGTTCTGTCAGGAGGAGAAATAGGGATAGCTCACAGATGAAGTTATTACCGAGAGTCAGACAGACTCACGGAGGCGATTGGCATCTCACAACTTGCACTTTATTCCCCAGTCGAACTCGTGTAACTGTCTGTCACCCGTTCTACCATCCACATCTTTATTTGATAAACAAAAGTAGGATAAGAATGAGCATCAAACTGAAATAACCCGCATACGGGTGTTCGAGGTGCACATGATACAACACAGACTGCCGACGACAGTTCAACAGGGCGCGCGCAGCTCTTAAAGGGGCCACACCTTATTTCCACTCATTACAGCTTCCATCCTATTGAACAGGTACCGGTATAGAGGGCGGAAGGGATCAGGCCGTGAGTGCAGAGACGGCTCTGCGCGAGTGCTATTTACGACAGTAACGTTAAATACAAGTACTCCACAGCGACTCTAGGGGTCGCTGTTTGACAAAAACGGAAAGCTGCATAGTGTGCCTTTAATTGTATTATCAGGTAAAATATAAATCTCAAATTTTTGTTCAAACTCTGAATAAATCCGATTCAGAGTTGAAAACGAAATGATTACTTTCGTAATCGAATTTAAAAAAAACAAAAAAAAAAAACGATTTACGCGCGTAAAACTCAGTTCGTAGCCTACTTACTGGATGATCACATGACAAATTTGCAAAGGTTATGAATTGTGTTGAGCGATATTTTATGTAATAATGGATGAAACCTGATAGACAAGATGTAACACAACTGCAACTGAAGTATATGTTATTCCAGAAATACCATAAGATATTTTGAGTTCAAGAATGTATTGTTCTAGCATAAAACACCCTAATTCTTTAACTGATTCAGTCTATGATAAATATAATGTACAAGCGACACAGAAAGCAGCTAGATGAGTTAGAAACTCAGATTATGAAATTGTTTGTAAATGACTGTTTGAGTGAAACACCTAAAGCTGGATAACTGAGAGGATTGTGTGATGTTCACTCCTTCAGTCAGTGAAGCCATGAGAGATTAAATCCTAGGATTATTCCCATCTTCCCACAGGAGAAACGACTGAAAGATGGAGTTTGAGGAGGAACCCTGCAGAATGAGAGATGAAGATACAGAGGAACAAACAGGTTGTTATTTTCCTTCATTCTCTTTAATGACCGATGAGGAACATTAAGATGAAAACTCACATATACAGTAACAATACATATAAAACTAGATTTACAGGGCTCGAAATTCATTTTAAACCTTTCAACCTTCAAAAAGTTAGGAGCACTAACTCTAAAACTGCTAGAAAATCAAAGCCATAAATCTAAATAAGTTGTTCCAGATTTGAGTTTGATGTGTGTAAGATTTAACAGAGTTTCAACACTAGATGCAGTAAAACTCCTCTGGGACACAGCGGTGGGATATGGGATTTGCAGTAGTTTTTCTCTCTCAAATATTACACACACACACAATTTATTTTATTACACGCATACAAACCACATTATGACATCCATACCAACACACACACACACACACACACACACACACAATTATCACTACATGATTGATCCAATTGCCTCTATAATATCCAGAAGCAGAAAACAGGAATAAAGCGAGTGTTTGCTTTGTAGGCCAAATCTGAGGAAATGGCAATATTATTTATTTTTTATTTTTTTTATGTTTCATTTTGATGCCAAATGAAAGCCTATTAACAAATATTGCATAATTTTATAGTTAAATGGCCTTGGGATTAAAAATTACAGTTTTAATGTGTTTCAATGGGGACATTTTTGTCCTTAAGATCCTGAGAGGAACTATGTTGTGTTGCTAGTGAAAAATAAATGTATTAAAGGAAATGGGGGTGAAATACTAAAATTCCAATAAAAATACACACTTGTGCCAAAATGTATGCAATTGGCATTAAAAAATGATATATATATATATACTGTATAAATAAACTGAAAAAGACAAAAATGTCCATAAGGGTTACATTTCTGGAGCATATGTGTCCAAAATGGTCGCAAAATTTATGCTAAATTGAGGCTAACTTACATTCAGCGATATATGTAAAACAGCGATTCCCAGAGAAATACAAATCATGTACATTTATCATGTGTAAATATTGCTATTTTTTCAGAAGGCCTACCACATGATCTCATATTTATTTTAATATCAACTAGGCCTATCTAAAAAGTATGCATGATGAAGATGATGATGATGAAGATGTTCAGGTCTTCAGCTGCTGATGGATGTCAGTGATGATGATGATGATCTTGAGAACATGATGAAGGGTTTGATGAGAATCTCTCCTCAGTTTTGACATCAGAATCAAACTTTACAGGCTCGTCTGGATCACAGGAGACTAGAAATCACAAATATATTGAGTTAATATGGGATATTGTTCTCCATCACAACAATCACAAGCTTCAATAGTCTATAGTGCAGAAAGCCTGAAGAATCAGTTTGAATAGTAAATCTACTCTCTTGATCATTTTGGGTTAAAAATAACCCCAATAAGTAACCCAACTATGGGTTGGTGTGGCATTTTCCTAACTGTGGAATTTGTAAATAACAACAAGAATAAAATGTGATGAAGGATTAAAGCTATGGTCTACGATTTCAAAGATTGTTCATTATTAATAACCTCGTTTAGATGCTGGTTATGGTTCTACAGTACAATCCTAACAATATGAAGAGAAAAAAGAATGAAAAAAATCCATTCACTCTATTGGGTGTACAGCAGCAGAGAAGTTGACCAATGTAAGCTGTCCGGCCGGACAGCTTACATTGGTCAACTGCTCTCATCCAATCCCCCGCTCCACTTGACGCTCGCGTCTCCACCCCACCGCACCCTACCCCGCCCCGCCCCCCTCCTGCGACATGAAATTTTGCGGGCAAGCATCTGACAGTCTATGGTAGCTAGCAAAGTAGCATCAGCTCAGCAATGGAGAAAAAACAAACCGAAAAAACCGACGCTGACACGGCTGACTTTTTGTTGAGCAGGTAAGCATTTATTTATACTTTTATGGTGTGAGGTGTTACATAAATAGCTTTTTATCAGTCTGACAACATGCTTATGCTGCCGGTCGGCATTGGAATGTTAGCCGTTTAGCATCGCCTATCACGGGTCAAAGTAATTATATTTCTTGAAGTGCTTGAATATATTTCAGTAGGCCTAGCGGGTTTCTGTTCGAGCCGATCGGAATTTGAACAAGATGCGCCGATGTTTACTACCGGTGATCACAGCTTGACTCAGTGACGTTGTTCAGGTCGTTTCCCGGTGGGAGGGATCAGGTAGCACAGAGGGGAGGGGGGTGTGTGTGGAGGGGCGCGATGAGTTTTTTAAAACTTCCCAACCGTCTCAGGCTTTCTCGACCGATTTTCAACATCGTAGACTACAGCTTTAAAGTTCAATAATAATCAAACACTCACAGAATGGCTTTAGTCTCTTCATACTGTCACATCTATCAAGTCTCTGTCCTCTTTCCTCTGGTGATTGACTGGTTTGTGTCTCATTTCTGTCCTCCATTTTTCTCTCAGTCTTCTTGTTTTCTGCTGATCTGTGATTTCTGCTGATTTTCTTTCTCCTCTTCATTTGAATCTGTTCAATCACACAGACAGAGTTTCATTAAAGCGATATAACATCATATCACGAGACATCAGATCAACTCCTGATCAACATCTGCATGAGCTCAGTGTTATTACAGCATCTCAGATTAACTCTACAATATTCACAATAATCAATGATGATGAGAAATGACAAATATAGAAATGTGATTTTATCAGGAGTCCTGATTGGATACAAAACTGATTATCATCATAATATAAATAGTGCTGAACTGATGCTACAGATTCAATCATGTTTTTGTTTAATAAAATGTTGTTTGTCAGTTATTAACGCCTATCACGTACACACAGCAGATAAATTCAGTTGTCAATTACATTTTTAGTTCTTAATCCTGTTCTGTACACACACAGTTCAGTGACAAATGCATCTACAAAAACTACACGTCAGGGGTAAGCAAATAAGTTTGACATCGGGACAAAAACACATTCCTCCATTAGTTAGCGGACCAGGGGCCTCATGTATCAATCTTGCGTACGCACAAAAACTTTGCGTACGCCAGCTTTCACGCTCACGGTTGGATGTACTATATTGTGGCAAGGTGGCCTGGGTCAACCCATGATTCATACATCCTTACAAACAGCATGGTTGGGATGAGGCTCCAAGCTGGCAAGGTGCGCGATGGGTGGCTTCTTGGTGAGTGATGCATTTAAAGTTATGGTTCTATCTAATTGTATTTTTTTATTTTTTATTTAATAATTCAACAACCCTTCAGGAGACCGCGGTTATCCACTAAAGACGTGGCTGTTAACCCCCCTCACCAACCCACAAACTGATCGAGAGCGCAGATACAGTGATGCCCATTCTCACACTCGGTCAGTTGTAGAGCGGGCGATTGGGCAGCTGAAATGTCGGTGGCGCTGCCTTGACAGGACTGGGGGGATGCTGTTATACCGCCCTGACAAGGTGTGCCACATTGTGCTGGTCTGTGGTGTGCTGCACAATGTTGCGCACAGGCATGGCATACCTCTTGGTGAGGTGGCAGCACCACCAGATTACCCTGAACCAGGACCAATGTATGTGCAGCCCAACCAACAAGCCCTTCAGGCCCGTCAACATGTGATTGCGACAATATAAATGGTAATGGACAAAGTTAATTTTTTGACCAATTCCTTTAATGAGTGGCTTATGTCTGTGAGTGCGTCAGTGATATTTTTCAGGTGACTGTTAATTTCTCCGATGGCCATAACGATTTGCTGTTGTGACTCCAGAACAGCATGCGTCAAGACGCGGCCAGACGGACGGGCCTCAGCACTGGGGGGAGCACTGGAAACGCTGGGCACATTGGGCGCTGGCTGCTCAGGAGGGGCGGATTCCGAGTGCGTGCCAGTGGATGTTCCGGCTGTTGCACCATTTGAGTCTAAATAAACACAGGCACGTTAACTGTGATTTGAGTCTGTTCCTTATTAATGGGTACACGCATTTGCCATAAATGCAATGGATACGTAAAATCTCTGGTGTACTTTTGGTCAGTTACATTGCATGCATTTGAAAATTAAATAGGTAAGCTATGTGTACCAAAGTAAAAACAAATGAGAAATTGGTTACCTTCTTGGCAGTCCTGTAGTAAACCCGAGTCTCCCACAGCAGCAGATACTACTCCAGAGAGTAAAGTGTCACCCATAATTGAGGCAACTCTCTGCTCAAAGGGTGTAAGTTCATCGACCCCTTTACCACTGCCTGTTCTGCCCACCCTTTGTCGGTGCACAGCAGTTCTCCGTTTAACGTCCACCTTTATATCAGACCATTTCTTTTTAAGGTCATTTACAGTGCGACTTTCAGATCCCACCGCATTGACGGCATCAGCCAAATTCTCCCACTCATATTTTTTCCTTTTGTTATTAATTCCAGAGGACAAAGTTCCAAATAAAATATTTTTTCTCGTTTCTACCTCTGATAGTAGCACCTCCAATTCACTTGGAGTAAAGTTTTGTTTCTTGCTGCTTGCTTTAGCCATTTTCTTACTGCTTTCTTTTGCCAAAGTGGACTCATTACCATATTTAAATTGATTTAATTAAGGGAGGAGACTGGGTGGGGCGTTGTGCTCGTGAGCTGTAACTCTGTGTTAAATCCTGTATAGGACAGAAACAAAAAACACATTTGTGTAGCGGTGTCCGGGTTTTACACTGGATAAATGAATAAAGCAGTAGTGACACGTAACCTGGCAAGTATCTTCATTCACCAACTTGCAACACAGACCGCCTTGCTAAAACACACACATGTGGGAGATGCGGAATGGATAAAAAAAGGAGGACTTGAATAAGCCCATTAATGGCATGTTTGAGTCATGCTCTTAACAAACTGTTTTATTTCCTCTTTCCATATTGTGAATAACAAATGTGTAGCATTTTAATTTGCTTGTTACACAATGGAGGCACGTGCAAAGGTTGGGCTCAACCTGACATGCCGTTTTTGCTCTTACACTCTGAAGTGTTTTTTTCTTCAATAAATCAATGCTATTGGTCACCCTTTACGTCTGTCTGTCTGTTTTACAAATATTTATCCAATGAAAGTTCTTAAAAAGAGCTTGCGTAAATCTTGTTCGTCCTCAAACTGTCAGTAAGCTGATAACTCCGCTTACTCTATCTGATAACTCCGCCCCTCTGTATGATAACCCTGCCCCTCTGTCTGATAACCCCGCCCCCTCTGTCTGACAACTCCGCCCCCTCTGTCTGACAACTCCGCCCCCTCTATCTTGACTGAATGAACTGAAGTCCCGCAGCAGCGCACAGCTGACAGTCACAGCAGCTGAAAGAAGTTTTGCAAGATGAAAATGTAATGTGATCCTGCCGGACATAATGCACATTTGCACACATTCGCTGGTCAAAAACCCCATAACTGCATTTGAGTTTGACTTTTGTAAAATGTTACCAATATATGAATAAGTAATACAACAACATGAAATTTATTCTTTGATTTAGGATTGCTGCTTAATTTATTAACATTTATACTACAGGGCCGTTGAATGCTTTAATCGGATTGGTTGATGAACGTTCTAAGGTGTGCAAATATTTTCAGGGAAACGCACGGCTAAAGTAGTCCCGGCAGTCGGCAAGTCTTGACAGCATTAGGCCGGCGACACACTGGCTGCGTGAGTGTGGCGTTTCTATTGCGTGTCAGCTGCGTGGCATTTTCTAGGTTTTGCCCACCAGAAACGTGTCTGACGCGGAGCTGCTGCTGCTAGGTGACATATGATAAGCCTCATTGGTGATATATTTGACATATGGGGAGAGAGTTGTGGAAGGCCTATACTTCATGTTAAACATATATAGCAGCAAAGACAACGTTGGCAGTGTTGACGGCAAAATAGGCTACAGAATATTTTGTTCTGTATTGACAGGTGCAATATTTGAAAATCGATAATTATATATTTTTTTAAATTACATTTATATCTGCATTTATGTCAAAACCTAGAGACTTTCAAACATCAAAATGTCATTTATTAATATGTATTCGTGTCAAAATGACATATAAACATCTTTTCCTATTCTATTTTGCCTGGAAAGGCTTCCAACACGCTTGCGTGTCGCGTGAAAAATAGGAGTCGGTTCTATTTCTAGCATGCATGCGTTTTCTGCGCCGGAGACGCGTGTGTCACGCAGGCAGTGTGCTATCGAAAGCCAAATGGTTCAGAATTCGCATGCTTTTGACTATGAGGTGTAATTTGTGCACTTTTTGGCGATCGCGAAGCAAACTGAGAGGTGAACTAACATGTATACGCTCGCCAGTCATCTGGCCCAATTCCCATAGTAATCAGGCGTCAGACGTAATCAAATCAAATCAAATCAAGTATATTTGTATAGCGCTTTTCACAATACAGATTGTATCAAAGCAGCTTCACAGTATTAAAATAAAATAATACAACAAAGTTTGTTTCTAGTGGAATTTATTGATTGATAGAATAAAATTAAATATCCCCAAAATATCCCCAACTGAGCAAGCCAAAGGCAACAGCCGTGTGCATAACGTACGTGTGGATAAACGTCTGGATAACGTACGTGTGGATAAACGTCTGGATAACGTACGTGTGGATAAACGTCTGGATAACGTACGCATGGATAAACGTCTGGATAACGTATGTGTGGATGTACGTGTGGATAAACGTTTGGATAACGTACGTGTGGATAAACGTCTGGATAACGTACGTGTGGATAAACGTCTGGATAACGTACGCGTGGATAAACGTCTGGATAATGTACGTGTGTATAAACGTTTGGATAACGTACGTGTGGATAAACGTGTGGATAAACGTACGTGTGGATAAAGGTTTGGATAACGTACGTGTGGATAAACGTGTGGATAAACGTCTGGATAACGTACATGTGGATAAAACATCTGGATAACAAACGTGTGAATAAACGTCTGGATAACTTACGTGTGGATGTACGTGTGGATAAACGTTTGGATAACGTATGTGTGGATAAACGTCTGGATAACGTACGTGTGGATAAACGTCTGGATAACGTACGTGTGGATAAACGTCTGGATAACGTACGCGTGGATAAACGTCTGGATAACGTACGTGTGTATAAACGTCTGGATAACGTATGTGTGGATGTACGTGTGGATAAACGTTTGGATAACGTACGTGTGGATAAACGTCTGGATAACGTACGTGTGGATAAACGTCTGGATAACGTACGTGTGGATAAACGTCTGGATAACGTACGCGTGGATAAACATCTGGATAACGTACGTGTGGATAAACGTCTGGATAACGTACGCATGGATAAACGTCTGGATAACATACGTGTGGATAAATGTCTGGATAACGTACGCGTGGATAAACGTCTGGATAACGTACGTGTGGAAAAATGTCTGGATAACATACGTGTGGATAAATGTCTGGATAACGTACGTGTGTGTGGATAAATGTCTGGATAACTTATGTGTTGATAAACGTCTGGATAACGTACATGTGGATAAAACGTTTGGATAAATACGTGTGGATAAATGCCTGGATAATGTACGTGTGGATAAATGTCTGGATAACGTACGTGTGGATAAATGTCTGGATAACGTATGCGTGGATAAACGTCTGGATAACGTACATGTGGATAAAACGTTTGGATAACATACGTGTGGATAAATGTCTGGATAACGTACGTGTGTGTGGATAAACGTCTGGATAACGTACATGTGGATAAACATCTGGATAACGTACGTGTGGATAAACGTCTGGATAATGTATGTGTGGATAAACATCTGGATAAGGTACGTGTGGATAAACGTCTGGATAACATACGTGTGGATAAATGTCTGGATAACGTACGTGTGTGTGGATAAACGTCTCTGGATAACGTATGTGTGGATAAACGTCTGGATAACGTACGTGTGTGTGGATAAACGTCTCTGGATAACGTACGTGTGGATAAACGTCTGGATAACGTACGTGTGTGTGGATAAACGTCTCTGGATAACGTACGTGTGGATAAACGTCTGGATAACATACGTGTGGATAAATGTCTGGATAACGTACGTGTGGATAAACGTCTGGATAACGTACGCATGGATAAACGTCTGGATAACATACGTGTGGATAAATGTCTGGATAACGTACGCGTGGATAAACGTCTGGATAACGTACGTGTGGATAAATGTCTGGATAACGTACGTGTGTGTGGATAAACGTCTCTGGATAACGTATGTGTGGATAAATGTCTGGATAACGTACGTGTGTGTGGATAAACGTCTCTGGATAACGTACGTGTGGATAAACGTCTGGATAACGTACGTGTGGATAAACATCTGGATAACGTACGTGTGGATAAACGTCTGGATAACGTACATGTGGATAAACATCTGGATAACGTACGTGTGGATAAACGTCTGGATAACATACGTGTGGATAAACGTCTGGATAACATACGTGTGAATAAACATCTGGATAACGTACGTGTGTGTGGATAAACGTCTGGATAACGTATGTGTGGATAAACGTCTGGATAACGTACATGTGGATAAAACGTTTGGATAACATACATGTGGATAAATGTCTTGATAACGTACGTGTGTGTGGATAAACGTCTGGATAACGTATGTGTGGATAAACGTCAGGATAACGTACGTGTGGATAACGTACGTGTGGATAAACGTCTGGATAAACGTCTGGATATTAACACTTTGGCTAAATTCTATTATCTTTCCTATTGTACCTTTTTAATTTGGGATATGATCATTCATAACACACTGTTTTCATGTTTTTATGAGTTGTACAGCAGTGTAGACACTATTAGTAATATATATCTCATTTATATATGTTTATTAGGGATGTCAATTTTAACAAATTCCCATGATCGATTGTCGTTTAAATTAACGATCAATTAATCGATTAATTGTTAGCCGTAACACTGCATTATGAGTCTGCTGCAGTGGCATATGGCCAACAGCATGACAGGGTCTGCAAACTGCACAAAACGCTATGTTCCTCACCAAATGAATGAGAATGGTTTTTAATCTAAATAAAGGGCTAGTAGGACTGTAAAATGTTTCAATGTGATTGATCATTTAATTAAATTAAGTATTTAATAATCAAATATAACGACTAATGAAAAGTGTCACCAACGCCTCTGATGCGTGCTTGGAATATGTGACTGTTGTGGACGTGCTCTTCCTAGAACAACGTGCTGAAAATGGCAACTAAACCCAATGAATTCACAACGATTTAATAAAACAGTGTTCTCATGTTATGTAATATGACAGTCCTAATCATAGTTATTATTAGCCGTGCATTGCTGTTTGAGCTGCGCGCTGAATGAATACCGTTAAACTGGAGCACTTTGCTAGCGCGTTATTTAACTCAAAGAAACGCATCCTCGAGATTAATCAGATATATACAAAATAAACATAATATTACAAATGATATCTGCACAAAATTAAGCGAATGCACAAGTGAACTTGAACTAAGTTACGTGCCATTCAGAATGACTCATGTTGTGGACGCGCTATTTCTGGAGCAACGCGACTATGGCAACTAAACCCAAATAATTCACAGTATTTTATTACAATATTGTTCTCTTTATAATGTTATGTAATATGACAGTCCAATAGTCATTATTAGTCATGATAGTCCAATAGTCATTATTAGTCATGATAGTCCAATAGTCATTATTAGTCATGCATTGCCGTTTGAGCTGCGCGCGCTGAAACTGAAGAGGATCACCGTAAGCTTTACTACATTAATTCTTAACCAAATGCATCCTATATGAGATAAATCAGATATAGATAGGCCTACACAAAATAAACACAACATTACAACTTACATTTGCACAAAACAAAAGGCTGCGAATGCACACGCAAACTTATAGTCATGATGAAGGTGTAAAATGGTCCCAAATATAACTCCGGCGTGCTCGCTATACATGTTTTGCGGTTGAGCAGCACGCACGCCACGCGCATGAACCTGCTTAATCGATGATCGATAACATTGATCGATTAAATGTATTATCGACAATTAATCGATCGTCGATTAATCATTAACATCCCTAATGTTTATATATTTATTAATTTATTTATTTATTTATGTGTGTGTTTAAAGGTAATATTGCTGCCTATGTAAATCAAAAACAGAAGTAAGGTTAAAAAAATAAAAGTAGCCTATTAATTAATTTTTTAACTGGTCATTGACTGATTTTAATTTACCTGTTAAATGTAATGTTTTACGGGTTTCTCTGTCTGTTCTGTATATGCTGCATGTCTTCTCAATCAAAACGATTCATCTGATTCAGATCAGCTCATTAATAGAGACTTTATACAAAAGAGACATGTAAAATGTGTGTTGCTGGGGTGACTTCAGGTCTCAGGGTTGGGAATCCCTGTGCACCAGCCCAGCAAGCATATATAGTCTGGAATAAATATGCAGGGCACAACACTGTGTTTGAATGTACAGTGAATGTATAATTTTTACCTCTTCTAAAAAGAAGAAACATTTCTACCAGAAAGACTCGGGAGAATTGATACTGTAACAATAACATTTATTTAGAAGCTCAGCAAGCAATCAGGTTCTTTGGCGTAGAACTACAAGTAGTAGTTCGTAACTCGCATTCAGAGGGTACGGAATCTGCGAGTCCCGCCTGAAGACGAAGGCGGGGGCGCCGCTCACCCCCGGCGGAGTAAGGAAAGGGGCCATCTGGTGGTGGTGGGGTGGATGGAGGAAAAGAACATTCTGAAGTCTTCAGGATGGAGGGGATAGCCTGACTGATGGTGTTTTGGTTGATAGAGGGAGGACCCAGCTTGGTGGAGTAGAGGAGTTGGAGGAAAGATCCCATCTTGGTGGATGCGGGGAGGATGGAGGTACTGGAGCGACAGCTTCTGCGAACTCAGACATGTGTAAGCGCTACCCTTTTAAGCTACAGTAAATGATATGATTGGATAGATGAGGAGGTAATTAGTGATGCGAACGATTGAGTCTTCCTGGCAGAACTTGCGCTAGCTTCTTTTTCTTGGTCTTGTCACAAAACGCTTCCTGAACCTCACTTAGACATGTAGTCGAGTGTTTCCTAACCCTGAAGGCTCTACAGCATTGCATGTTGTTGATGAAGTCTCCCTCCTCAGACTGCTTTATGTCTGAGTCTGCACTGAAGAGGTGATGAGCTGATTGAGATGTGATTATGAAGAGTTGGAAAATGTGTTGTGTTTGGTGTGCAAACAGTGAGGTTGCCTTTTTTATTTGGTAAAATACAGTACCTAAAAATGTCTGCAAATAAATATGACAATCATGATTTAAAGGGAGTGCAATGTGATAGTTTACGTACTGTATGTACAATGTAAATTTCTCTCATCTTACATCAAGTAACCGTTAGTGTGTAGGCCTACTGTAAGTGTAGTGTAAGTGTATAATATTTGCGTCAAGTAGGCCTATTTGTACGGTGACGCATTGCTGCCACATACATATTATTTTTTCCCCTCAATTATGTCGTAATAACGAGATCATATATGTCATTAAAACAACATATTTTCTTGGCCTTATAAGGACATGTGTAGTCATGTACAAAATATGCCTTTATCCACATAAAATTGACAGCCTATCACGCCTTTATCACACTTCTACGTTCAAAAAGCTTAAGCAAATAGTAGCAGCCCCAATCAGAGGCGAACAATTAATCAAATTAAACAAATTAATCAATGAGGCCCTTTTTAAAAAATATATTTTATATAGGCCTATAAGTTTTTTTATATAATATATTATATATAATATTTATTTTTGTTAATCTTTATTACCTAGAGAGATATAATTAAACAAAAAGTGGTCAAAACACATCTAACAGAACATAGCCTAAGTTGTTTATTTTTTACAACATTGTGTTCTTATTTTGTTTAATTAACGAAATGTCAATATTCGTCTTTATAACAGAAGATACAATAAAACATCAATACATCAATACAATACAGCCTACAATCTTCACATGTATTGTCACCTTATAAACAGTCCTTTGTGTGGTGGAATAAGCAATGCTATATAGAAATACATGGTTAGTTTCTTAATTTAAACTTTATTTTATTATTTTATTAGTTCATTAACTAATTATGCTAACTCAACTAATTTAATGTAAAGAGCTAGATACTAATTACTAATTAAATAATGTCAAATAATAAATGTAGGCTATTGATTAGAGTTGCCATAGACTAAAGATTTTTCTAGACTAGTAGTCATTCATTTAAACAATTATGACTAATCTCACGTTTATATTCAGTCCTGGGTGCATGTATATGGCTATAGCCTATATTTCACGCTCAAACGCATGCAGAAAACTTGCCGCAAAGCACCAGCAAAAGTAGGCTAATGATAATAAATGTGTCTGAAAAAATTAATGAAGCATTTTAATTGTTTATTAATAAACTAGTCTTTTCTAAATCAGTGTAGGCTGCCTGCAAACATATCTCCATACATCTCCGCTGTAATGTAGCCGTAATGTAATCGTAGGTGGACATTTTTTATAAGCTTTATATAGATAGCTATATTTCTCATGTCTGTGAGGCTTACACTGTTTTTCAGTTCATTTTTGAGACGCTTCGCTTCGTGACCGCATTACCACCTCGGGTGTGCATTATTTTTCTAATAATTCAACGGCCCGGTCAATTATTCCTTACTTAATCATGTTATGGTAATAATATTAAATTATGGTTAATTCAAGGCTGTTAATATGCACGTATTCGCTATCTAATTTTTGAATCTATCTATATTCTATATCGCTTGTCTCCACATGTATATATGTAGTAAAACATGTTTTTTTAGGGCTTTAGAGCTAAGGAAGCCCTGAAACGTCCTGGTTGCGTATGCAACCCACCGTTCCCTGAAGGAGGGAACAAAGGACGTAGTCGACGTCGACTGAATGGGATCACGCTAGGGAGCCAATTGTCTTCGAGCGTGCTAGCACGAGCAAATGAAATTTTCGCGTGCGTGATTCGCATCACACACTCCGCCCCCGCAGAGCGGGTATAAATACGGAAGTGGATGCACGCACTAGTTGCTTTACGCTGAGGAGCCGTGAGAACTCTGTCAGCGGTGACGCAGCTATAGTGGCGAAGCGACTACATCCTCCATTCCCACCTTTTAGTCGAGAACGTCTAGCGTAGTCGACGTCGACTGAATGGGATCACAGTCCATGGAAAACGCCACTAGAGCTGCCACCGGAAGGCCTGGTTAAAAAGCCTCAATTCCTGCCGCAATACTGAGGCGGCGAAGGTGAGGCTAGACCAGGGAAGTCAACTGCTGTTCCTACAGGACCACTGGAAAAGCGTACCTTTGCACAAGGAAGTACCTTTGTACGCTACAGAACCACATCCTGGCCCGAAGGGGAGGTTACTATGTGGGATATACACATATGGACTGGTGTTCAGGCAGTACAACATATGGAAATGTCACTGGGATGACTCCAGCCTATAACAGGGGGGAGGATCAACCAACAGTGAGGGAAGACACGGACTCACACAGGGGGCTGTACCGTGGAAAAATACCTATATGGGATCGCCGTAGGGATCGCAACATATGGACCCAGCCTAGCACAAGTTCCACTAGTGCATACGAGTGGTAGGCCTAGCTTCGGATGCTCCGCCACGTCTGATGCCGCAGGGTATGGAGGAACTCGACAGGGTTCGGTTAGGTGAACTTTACTGGAGCAAAGTTGCGCACGTATATCCAGTCCATGGGAAGGGAATGGCGCAGCAAGCCGACACTTCAAACTGTGCTTACGGTGAAGCTGGCTTCATGTGAAGGGAGCCCATGGGAAGCAGCAGTTCGAACACAGGATGTGTATAGGTGTCGCCCAGCCCCCAACTCTATTTTACATCTGTTCAGCGAGGCACTGTATACCAACGCCTAGGAGGGAGCACTTTTACTCTCGCTTAGGAGGAGCTCACCACCCAGGTAGGCACGTGCATCTTGGGATTACTCACCAAGATGAAGGCAACCACTCTGAAGTGGGCCAACCTCAGCTTGGAAACAGCCTTCCCTTCTGCTGGTTTCCATAACAGATAGAGCTGGTCTAAGGTCTTGGCTTTACATTCTGATCACGTAAAGCCGCTGAGGCGGACGGACAGAGAAAGCCAGGGCTGGGTCTGCCTCCTCCGGGGCAGCGCTTGCAGGCTCACCACCTGGTCCCGTAGGAGAGGTAGGAACCTTGGGCACACATTCAGACCAGGGTCTCAACTTGTGAGAGTTAACCTGCCGAATTCCAGGCACAACTTGTTGACCAAAAGCTAGCAAGTCCCTACCCTCTAGTGGAGACCACGCGAGCAGGAGAACTGTTTCTTAAGAACAGACATTTTTTAACTCACTGCCTGCGATGGCTCAAGGGCGGTCTCTGCAGTGCAGTAGCACCAAAGAAGAAGCCAAGAGGGTAAGGAGGGAATGCAAGGAGTTATATATACCCTTGTTCACCTCAGGGGACCTGACGATCAAATCACACTCCTTTTGAATTCACTGCCTCATGATGTGCGCTAATGTAGAAGCCACAACAATTTGAGGTGGAGGACAGCCTCACTCCAACCACAAGCAGTTCTTTGAAAGGGAGCACTGAAGTGATCGAACACCTTCGGGATCTCCTCACGGAGAGAAGACTCAATCAACGACCAGGTTCAACTTCTATTAGAGGAGCAAGCATCTATTTAGATGGAGCTCACAGAAGTGATGGTCTCTACTGCATAACAATTCTTACGGTAGACCAGAACCACCGCGTCCTGTTCTGCTAGAACCAGACCTGGAAGTTTCCAAGGTCTAGACGCGGGTGCCATCGTGTCAGGAAGGCTGTCGAGAGGAGGAGGTTGGTTGGCCAATAAGGGGCAACTAACAAGACCTGCTCCATTACACAAGACAGGAGCAATGCTCAACACCAGATGTGAAGGGATCACTGAGCATCAGGAGCATTTCTGCTCAACACCTGAGCGTGATGAAGATCACTGAACTCGTTCTCTTCCTAATTTCAGCACCACAGTGCAAAAGGCTCACTGGGGAACGCATTTCTGCGGGGCCCAGGGCCTGCTGTGGCCAGAGTTTTTGTTGAGGGATACCCGCTCAGACAAGAGAAGAAACAACTAGCATAAGACGAGTTCAGAGGGGCAACAGACATGGCTGTGCGGCCCCGAAGTGGTCTGAACAGCTGGCCAGCTGGGGACGGAGTCTCCACTGTATCCGGACCAGAGGCTGTCATGGGGCTAGAGAGCGGTACGATTGAGCAAGTCGTAAAAAAATAGGTGGAATGAAGCGGCCTTAGAAGCTTCTGACTCTACGGAGGAGGTGGCAGGCGAGTTGCAACGTGCAAGGGAGCTTGCTCAACGGTTGCAACTTTTGTTCAGTACAAGCTCGCTGAGCAATGGTGTCTCAAAGCGAGGGACTGTACACAACTCGAGGCAACGAATGCCAAATGCAATCAAAGCCGCCCAGAGCTCTGTTACTGCATTCCTGTTATACGTGGCCCAGCTGACACTTCCAGTAGGACTGTGGCACCACACACAGGACAGGAGCTCTGCTCAACACCTAGGAGTGATGAAATTCACTAAAGAATCTCTTTAGGAGCATTTCTGCTCAACCCCTAGGTGTGACGGATATCACTGAGCCTGGGCGGAAGCCAATGCGAATGGTCCTCTGGACTTCCTCAACTTCCTCAACTTCCTGTTGACGAATGCGCATGCATCGCGTCTGAACACGTTGTTGTCTTTGGAGCTCCATCCATCAATTTGATTTATAATTCTTGATTTTCTCTTTAAACTCACTTACAACGAACATTTTCTACTTTTCCTCACCTCATAGTTACAACGCGGACTGTTGAGCAGACGCGTCTCAAGCCTATTAGTGATCCAACATCGGATACTCTTATAGGTTACTCCTGGGGATCACGGCTGAACGCGTCTTCTCTACACTCACTTACAAACAAACATTTTTTTCGCCTATCGTGCGTCTACTCTACACCCGTACCATTAAAAAGACGGATTATATCCAAGACTTAAGTCATAAATTAGTATTAATATTGATAGCATCACTGGTAGCGTCGTTGCTAACTTACTGTCCATCTGTTAAAATGGTGAATATATCAGATGTAAGTAGTCTACCTTTTGGTGCAGGTGAGGACACATTTGAGCTGCACGCACTGCAGTCTGAGCTGGAAGCTGTTGAGAAACAGATCCACGACCTTTTAGTGAGACAAGCCGAGCTGAGGGACCGGCGTTTAGCTCTTGAAACATCACGTGCCGTTGCACACAATGGAAACAAACTAATTTAGAGGTCTTTAGAATCGCGTGGAAAGACAGTATGTCACGTTATAAAAAGGCCCTAAAAGCAGCCAGGGCTGAGCATCTCCGCAAACTAATAGAAAATAACCAAAACAATCCAAGGTTTTTATTTAACACCGTGGCTAGACTAACAAATAAACAAGCGTCACCGGAACAAAATATCAATTACAGTTTAGTAGTAATGATTTCATGAACTTCTTCACTGAGAAAATAGAAAGAATCAGAACCACAATTGTAAACGTTCAATCTTCAATCGCGCCTTATAATTCAGCCTCAATTATCACCCCGCAAGAACAATTACAGTGCTTTACAACTATAGAACAAAAAGAGTTAAATAAACTTATCACTTCATCTAAAACAACAATATGTTTATTAGATCCTATACCAACTAAACTACTGAAAGAAGTGTTACCTATAGTGGAAGAGCCTCTCCTCAATAGTATTAACTCATCTTTATCTTTAGGTCATGTTCCAAGAACATTTAAATTGGCAGTTATAAAACCACTCATTAAGAAACCACAATTAGATCATAATAACCTAGCAAATTATAGACCAATTTCAAATCTTCCATTTATGTCTAAAATATTAGAAAAAGTTGTGTCCGCTCAACTGGGCTCTTTCTTGCAAGAAAATGACATCTATGAAAAGTTTCAGCCTGGTTTTAGGCCGCACTGAAACTGCGCTCGTTAAAATCACAAATGATTTACTTTTAGCTTCTGACCAAGGCTGTATCTCAATACTAGTTTTACTTGATCTAAGTGCTGCGTTCGATACTATAGATCACACAATACTCTTAGATCGACTACAAAATTATACTGGTGTTCAAGGACAAGCATTAAGCTGGTTCAGATCATACTTATCTGACCGCTATCATTTTGTCTATTTAAATGGAGAAAAATCGATCATAACTCCAGTAAACTATGGAGTGCCGCAAGGATCTGTGTTGGGCCCTCTATTATTCTCAATATATATGTTGCCACTTGGAAATATTATAAGGAAACATGGAATTAGTTTCCATTGTTATGCTGATGACACTCAAATATATATTTCATCACGGCCGGATGAAAACGCTAAATTATCCAAACTGACAGAGTGTGTTAAAGATATAAAAGATTGGATGACGCGTAATTTTCTTTTATTAAATCCAGACAAGACAGAGGTAATACTTATCGGTTCAAAAAACCGCCCACAAAACCTCTCACAATACAATTTTAACATAGTAGGATGCCCTGTTACTTTATCCTCTACAGTAAAAGACCTGGGTGTTATATTAGATTGCAACCTGTCTTTTGAAAATCATATTTCATGTGTTACAAAAACAGCATTCTTCCACCTTAGAAACATTCCTAAGCTACGTAATATGCTATCAGTTTCTGATGCAGAAAAGTTAGTTCATGCATTCATGACCTCGAGACTAGATTACTGTAATGCTTTATTAGCTGGTTGTCCTGCATCCTCAATAAACAAGCTACAGTTAGTCCAAAATGCAGTCGCTAGAGTTCTTACTAGATTAAGAAAATATGATCATATAACACCGATTTTAATATCACTACATTGGTTACCTATAAAGTCCCGTATTAACTACAAGGTATTGCTACTGACTTATAAAGCCCTAAACGGCTTAGCTCCAGTCTATTTAACGGATCTTCTATCGCCCTATAATCCATCGCGCTCTTTAAGATCACTTAATTCGAGGCGTTTGGTCATACCTAGGATATCCAGATCCACCAAAGGAGGGAGAGCATTTTCACATTTAGCTCCAAAACTCTGGAACAGCCTTCCTGATACTGTTCGTTGCTCAGACTCGCTCTCCCAGTTTAAAACTAGATTAAAGACGCATCTCTTCAGCCAGGCATTCATATAATATTTTTAATCGTACAGTTAAATCCGGTCTCTAGTTCATAAACGCCAGAGGAGAACTGGCCCCCGACTGAGCCTGGGTTCTCCCAAGTTTTTTTTTTCTCCATTAGGTCACCTGATGGAGTTTTTCGGTTCCTTGCCACTGTTGCCTTTGGCTTGCTCAGTTGGGGATATTTTGGGAATATTTAATTTTAATTTTATCAATCAATAAATTCCATTAGAAACAAACCTTGTTGTATTATTTTAATTTAATACTGTGAAGCTGCTTTGATACAATCTGTATTGTGAAAAGCGCTATACAAATACACTTGATTTGACTTGACTTGACTTTATAAACTGAGGATTTGACGACAGGCCAGTGAAGCGTGTCGCTCTGCCACGGCCACCTTAGGGACTCGGCCTTGAGGCCAGTGCTGAAGCGGTCTCATATGGAGGAAGCCATGCGGCTGCATCTGCCATATGCCCCAGGAGCCTCTGACTAGTTTCAGTAGGACCTTTTCTCACTTCTAGCTAGAACTGAGCTGGCACACCTCACTTAAGAGATGTGCTAGACCGAGACCACCTCCATACTAGAAAAGAGAACTCGGACTTTTGGCGAGCTTACTCCTTCCCAGTTGACCTGAAAACCCAACTGGCTATGAAGCACACGAAGGGTAAGAACATCTACTGATCTACAAATAATCAAACGCAAGAACACAATGAGTTCGTGGAGCGGAAGAATAGAGATCTGAAGTACACGTCTTTCAGATCGAATGCTGCAGACCAAGCTTGGGCATTAGATGGTCAAAACCCACCACATAATAAGGGTACAAAAGAGAACAGGCTCTGAGCCGAACTCCATGCCGGCTGGAGGGAGAGGCTAACACACGTCCTTCGCCAGTAGGACTGCGGAGCACACACAAAGGACAGGAGCTCTTCTCAACACCTGGGAGTGATGAAATTCATTAAAGTGTCTCTTTAGGAGCATTTCTGCTTAACCCCTAGGTGTGATGAATATCACTGAGCCTGGCGGAAGCCAGGCGAAATTAATCACAAGCTGGGTCTGAAGGTTCCGAATGAGGCCAGACTGAGCATCGGTTGGAAGCATTCTAGACTTCGACAACTGGACCAGGGGCCAGGAACCACAGACGTACCCGAGGTGAGGCAGCAAAGTGGAGGACAGGGATCCGGCTCGAGAGGCCCGAAGGCGGCCCGAAGCGGGACCTGAGTGTGCGGTGCAGCACTTACCTGACTCCACTGGTTGGCAGGGGAAGCGTGAGAAGGCGGGTGACCGGGTCCTCAAATGCGTCCAACTGCCAGCTGACGAAGAAGAGGGGGCTGAGGAGTGTAAGGCTTAATAGGGTCACACATTGTCAGACTAGCCCTCTTAGGGCCTCAGGGATAGAAGATTGCTCTTTCTTTGAAAATGTGGGTACCACTGGCTCTGCTTTTTTGGGAGCCAGCGGCGGAACAGACATACACACAAAAAACAAAGAAGCTTCATCCGGCCCTCCACCGGACGAAGGGAGTGGATCGGTGACCACTCCCCAGAGCAATCCTCCATCCCTGGGTGGTCCGCTCGGGTCAGCGTTTCCGCCATCGCTTGCCACCTGGATTGGCAGCGCCTGAAGCGGATGGGGCGCCCCTCCTGCGGCCGGCTCCATGCTGAGACCTGAGTGGAGGCTGCTGCACTGGTCCAGCGGAAGCGGGGGGCGGCTGCAGGTGGGCGTCCTCGGCGACGAGCAGGCGGAGGGTCCACCGCCGATGACCGGGTGGAGGCAGCAGCGGGCCGTTGGGGTAAGATGTGCCGGATGGCCTCCGTCTGCTTCTGGGTGGCAGAGAACTGCTGGGCGAAGCTCTCTACCGCGTCGCCGAACAGCCCAACCTGGGAAATGGGAGCATCCAGGAACCGAACCTTGTCCGCCTCTCTCATGTCCGCCAGGTTGAGCCAGAGATGGCCTTCCTGGACCACTAGGTTGGACATCGCCAGACCGATCGCGCTAGCTGCAACCTTCGTACCCTGGAGGGAAAGATCGGTGGCAGTGCGGAGCTCACCCATGAGCTTACGGTCTGAACTACCCTTGTGCATGTTCATTAGCGCCTGGGCCTGGTGGACCTGCAGGAGCGCCATGGCATGCAGAGAAGAAGCATCTTGCCCACAAGCTCTGTAAGCCTTGCCCGTGAGAGCGGACGAGAACTTACAGGCCCTAGAGGGGAGACGAGGATTCCCCCTCCAAGAGGCAGTGGTCGCCGGACACAGCTGCATCGCGACTGACCGCTCCACCGGAGGGATCACCTCATATCCCTTAGCCGCTCCTCCATCAAGGGTAGTGAGGGGGGAGGAGCTACTCAGGCGGTTTCTGGCAGAGAAAGGTGCCATCCATGCCTTCGTCAACTCCTCATGCACTTCAGGAAAGAAAGGTACTGGAGCGGCGGGCTGAGAACCAGACCGGCCCACTCCGATAAACCAATCATCCAACCGAGACGGTTCGGGACACGGTGGTTCATTCCACACGAACCCTACTGCCTTGGCGGCCTTTTTCAGCATAGCTGACATCTCTGGATCCGGCTCGGGCGACGCTGGTCTCCCAGAGGGAGGCAGCGCAGCCGAGTCGTTATCTCCAGAGGCCAGCTCCCCTTCCGATGCTGCGACAGACATCCTGTTCTCTGGAGGGGCCCCGAACGAGACGGCTGGTCGGTCCATTACAGAGGCGCAAGGTCCATTACCTTGTGATGAGCAGAAAGAGAAGCGTCCAGATAGATCCACTGCTCAGAATGGTAGATGTTCACTGGGGTCTTCCCCTGAGCACTCCTCCGCTGTGGTGCGTCCAATAGAATAGGCTCGTTTGAGATGCGCGGTTTGAAACGTAGTCGAGAGTAGCGTCATCAGTGAGGGGGAGGAGTGAAAAAAGTGTAGACAAGGCGAACAGTTCTCTCTTCTTGAACCATGTAGTGGAAATGGGGCGGTAATCGTCTGTGTTTCTGAAATATATGCCATTGAATGTGTCCATATTTGTGTTAATTCTGCAAATGGAAGTTGCTCTGATTAATATTGGGATTAATGATTTCATATGTGATCTTCTGATGTATAATAATTAGATGCCAGAACATATCTACTACTAATCTGGGGTGCGTTTCCCGAACAACGACATAACTCGCTGCTTAACTACCATAGTACGGTGCATCGTTGAAGAAATCATCTAGCTAGTCACGACTGTTTCCCGAAACCGTATTGTCCTAAAGCGTTAGTTCAACCCATAGACTGTAAAAAATATGGACAAAGCGTCTGTGACGTCACCCATAGACTTTCTGAAGAACGGGTTTGAAGCCGTTTATGGGGGGTATGGGCGGCGCCATCTTGGAAAATCTTGGGAAATCCTAACCCCGCCCACCTTCTGACGCAGCGCGCGTCACTCAGCTCGCTCTGCTACTCCGGTTATCTCTGTGTATATTTTAGGCAACGAAATATGTTATAAAACACCATACTAACTCTTTTCGTTTTCATTTAAAGAAATCTTAAACATTATAGCCACACAAATGTGGTTCAGGCAACGCGTATTGATTATATTCACTGCACATAACGTTTGCCTATTTATAACAAAACGAAATATAAAACACAAACCTGCCTCTTTTCGTTTTAAATATAGGCTAATATAAAAATATTAAACATTTTAATATGGTCCAGGCAATATGTGCATTTGTACTAAACAACAGATTTTGCAGTAAACACCTTTACAGATCATCTTCGTTGTATTAAAATTTTAAATGACAAAACTCAACCCAGTCTCTTTTTGTTAAATTTCACTTTTATCAATATTAGCCATTATAAAAGTATAAGTAAAAGGTATAAGAAGCTATACAAATAAAGCAAACAATTCAGTCAAACATACAAAGTCAGCGCTCTAGTCTAACCATACAACGGTAAAGTTAAATAGCTTATAAAGTTATGAAACTTCCCCACAGCCAAAACGATTGCCCAGGGACCAAATTATAGATTCACAAGACCAAAAATCGCCCATTAGATATAGTCAAGACGAATTATATCTCATGTTTAACCACTACAGCAGGGAACGATAACTGGCGGCCCGCGGGCCAAAAGTGGCCCGCCAACAATATTTTCTGGCCCGCCGGATTATTTTGGAAGTCCTAAATGCTGCACAAAACTCTTCCTACTTGAGAAAAGCCGTAGTCGCGCGGCGATTTCCCCGTGCATACTGTGTGAAACGCCCATAGGAAATCATGCGGCGCGGGATTACATTTTAAAGTATAACTGTGCGTTCACACCGGACGCGAATAGCGCGTCAAATTCGCGCCTGCCGCGTCTAGTTGCTTGACCACTTTGTGTCCATTCGCGCGTCAAAAGACGGTATCGGTCAGAACTCTGGTGTACTTTGGACGGAGCGGGCGGTCTGACTGACAATAGCCCACTCCCGACATCTTTTGACAGCGTATCCGCACTTAATTCTGACCACCTGTACACCTCTGAGGAGCTGTTTGGTAGACTACTGAAACCATTGTCAGTCAACAACATTCTTTTTTTGCAAGATGTTTGAAATAGTTCGGCAGAAAATAGCCTACTTCATTTGTCAGTAGGGCAATATGATTTTCGTTTATGTTGCTTAGAAATTTGAGTGATAGGCTTTGTCCTATTTAATTTATGTTAGACTATTTCATTTCATTTATTTTATAATTTTTCTCTGCTGACAGTAGGCTACAATGTTAAAATAGCCTAATATTTAGGCTATATTGGTACGAACACAATTTTTGTATAGCATTTATAATTATTATAGGCTAATAATATAATGGCGACTTTTACCTTCTGTAAAAAGGTCCGGGAAAATTACCTCAGGTAACGTTTTAATAGACGTGCGGATAGACCCACTGTAAATCAAATAATTTCGTGTTTAAAAGTAGTTTCCTGTGGTTTTTCAAGTATTGACACGCTTGAAAAGGCATTCAGTTGCGTTCTAGACACTGGGAGAAGTGCGTTAGTGTTAGGTTAGGTAACGTTAACGTTAAGTGCCTGCAGCCTATTACCAACACAATCCAATCTTAAGTTAATTCATACATTGTTCGACCAGACATAACTGTTTTACACAAATAACCTAGCCTATGTGTGTGTGTGTGTGTGTATGTTATTTGTGTTTGCACACATGATATCGGGAAGCAATGTAATACACATACCTTTCTTCAACTTATTAAAATATTACTTTACTGCAGCTATCTGTTTCTGCTTCTTTATCATATTTATGGTGTGTGATTTATAAAATACCTCATATCCTACATCACATATTTTGATTTTGGACGTCTGGTCACTTTATATCTTATATCTGAATATTATATTACTGTTAAGCTTACTATGAATATTAAAATACGCCGAACCATGTGTCCTGTATCATAGCTACATTAATGACCTTTGCAGCAAAAAAACCCGCTTGAAAATCAGTTCGGTATTTAGTGAGGTGTGATTAATTAAATGCGCTGACAGCTCATTGCACCTGCCATTCAGATTACACTGAGTGGAGCGGGTGACCGGTTTAAGATGGCGGCCCCACGGCTCGACCGCGCCAGTAGGCAGTAGCGGTCGATAGGGCGTCTATCTCTATGTGATGTCTATGGGTACATGCGCCGAGCGCCCGGTCATCGCTGGATCTCACAACTGGATCAAATTTTCATAAATCTTTAAATAAACCACAGATTTGAGCTTTAAACAACTACATTCTACATCCCTACTAGACGCCTACGATCGGTCAACGAGCGACGTCTCGTGGTTCCATCACAGAAAGCCACAAAATCACTTTCCAGAACATTCTCATTCACAGTTCCAGGCTGGTGGAACGCTCTCCCCACCCTCATCCGGAATGCAGAATCCCTGACAACATTCAAAAGACAGCTGAAAACCCATCTATTCCGTGAGCACTTAACCTCTTAAAAAAAAAAAAAAAAAAAAAAAATTCCTTTCCCTTTGAAACCTCACTTATCAGGCTTATGCTACTCTGAATAATGCCTGAACTTCGTATTTTGAGCACTTCTTGCGTTGTTGTTGTTTTTGCCTCTTCATGATGACTCGCTTAATTTAGTCCTAATTTGTAAGTCGCTTTGGATAAAAGCGTCAGCTAAATGACTAAATGTAAATGTAAATGTACATTCTTGCCTGAAAAACTCTTAAAACTACATTTCATGATACAGAAACAGTAGTATTATATTTCAACTGTGTTAAAAAATGGCGCTTCTTATGTTGTCATTCTCCTTGGCGCAGCCTAAGCTGTCAATCAAGCTGTCAATCAAAGTTAACCACGCCCTTATTTGTCATTCATTTTATATCTAAATACGATCTAAACTAACGAGTCAGAAAAAAATTCACCCCCCTCACAGTTGTCAGGCACTCGGAAGCTATCGAAAAATACAATAAAAGTCCATGGGACCAACCTGTAAAAACATGAATTTATGCTGTGAAAACGGACATTTTAACATGGGGTCTATGGACATTTGCTCCCTTTTTTTGGGGGACCTCCCTCTAGCGGATTTTCGATGTATTGCAGTTTTTCGCACTTCCGGGTAGGCTTCATTTTTCAGATCAGGGCTGCGTTTCCCAAAAGCATCGTAAGACTAAGTTGATCGTAAAAACGATCGTACGACTGATCTTAATATTACGGTCTGTTTCCCAAAAGCATTGTAGCTTAAGTAGCACTTGAAAATCTTCGTAGATCTACTAGTGCTCTGGAGTAATCGTACATCCTCAAGTTCATCGTAAGAAGACAGATTTATGAGGACACCTGCAGGACAACCGGCAGATTACACCTTTAACTTTATTCAAATGTATGTGATTATAATATAAGGTTTTGATTGTACTTTATTGTACACTTTATTACTCTTTTTTGTTGTTGGTTAAATTAATGTATAAATTAAATAATTAAAAAGGTCAGAAAACAAAACAAAAAAATAGAAATAATTTAATCTAATAATTTTAATCAAAATTAAATGAATGAACAAAAAATAAATAAAATAAATCCTTTAAATCTGCTAAAAATTGCATCTTTGTTTCGCTCTATCTCCTCTAAAAGGACACTAATTTCATCTTTTTGAAAGGTATCTTTTCGTGTTTTTTTTTTTTTTTTTCAGCCATTTTGTCAGTGCCTCTGCCTGTAGGTGCTTTATATAGACTTGTCTTGATTGCTAATCCACAACAGATGACAATTATTAGGTTAAACGTTCAGAATACGATTCCATATAAGGTTATGTTTCAGCACTTCGCGAATGGACAGCGACTCTTAAGTAGCACGTAGAGCGCGTTCTCGCGCGTTCATGTTAAGTGCATTTTTGGGAAACGCTCGTGGAATTGCTGCGAGCGTTCGTAACTTTGCACGTAGAAAGCGCTCTTAAGAGCTTCGTTATCGGGAAACCCGGCCCAGAATGTTGCCGCTTGGTTCAACCACGTTGGTTCATGACGTCACGCGCATGATGGAGTAATAACTTATTTTAATGAATCTGTTTGAGATCGAATTAATGCTAGATGTTTTGCTATAAATTACAGACATGGCATCTGAAGACTATTTCTCAATTATTTCACTTTATTTCCAGATTCAATCATAGGCTCGTTCTTATTTAGTAGGCTAGAGCACGCTCGCACATGCGCACTCTTCAAAAACGGTGCTTTAAATCTCTTGACAAACTCAAAGACGTAAATGACATTTGTATGTATTCTAAATAAAAGATACAGGTTGTACTTAATGTCAGCTTGCTTATTTTGCTCAAGATAAGGATTTTATTAAGTCCACATGTCATGCAATCTAAAAACTCTGCTTCTAACCACAGGACGAGATCTGTCGTTCCAACCACACAACTCTGCGCGATTAAACGATGCTCTGCTCTGGGGTGCGTTTCCCGTACAACTATATAGCTCGCTGCTTAACTACCATAGTACGATGCATCGTTGGAGAAATCAACTAGGTCACGACTGTTTCCCGAAACCATATGTCGCAAAGTATCGTTCAACCACGTTGGTTTATGACGTCTCGCACGTGGTGGACTAATAACTTATTTTAATTAATCTGTTTGAGATCGAATTAACGCTTGATTTTGTCATATAAGTTACAGACATGGCATCTGAAGACTATTTCTAATTTTTCTTAGTTATTTTGCTTTATTACCAGACTCAATACTGTAGAGCACGTTCGCACATGCGCAGTCTTCAAAAACGGTGCTTTAAATCTCTTGATAAACTAAAAGACGTAAATTACATTTGTATGTATTCTAAATAAATAACACAGGTTGTACTGAATGTCAGCTTGCTTATTTGGCTAAAGATAAGGATTTATTCAGTCTACATCTCATGTAAACTAGAAACTATGCTTCTAACGACAGCTCGAGAGCTGTCGTTCCAACCACACAAGTTTGCGATGCTGTTTGCGAAAGTTCGTTGGAACGATGGTTTCGGGAAACACCAAATCGTTGAACTATGCTGATAACGACGGAACTTGCGACCCTAGTTGGCTAACGATGCTTTCTGGAAACGCACCCCTGTATGAGTGTGTGTTTTCTATTTCTCCTAACACACATAATATGATCTGCAGTTTTCATCTTTGTCCACTAGATGTCATAAGTAGATTTGAGAAAACTCAACAGCCTTTCTATGCCATAAAAAGATTAGATGTCATCTAGCTACAGATTATCAGCTTTATCATCATTATTATTATTATCTTGTGCAGTTTTAGTGTTGTATGTGTTTGTTCCGTCCCTCTTTAAACTGAAGATAATATTATGTTTCTTCATTGACAGTTTCTGTGGATCCACACACACCTGTAAAGTGTCGAAGTGAAGATCAAACATGAGCTGAGATCATGATATCTGAATAAATGATGTGAGGACGCCTGAAACTAATGTAGGCTACGATTAGTTTCCATAATAATGTCCTGCCTTAAGGACATTATTATGGTGGCTTTTAATCTTGCACTTAATCATGTTATGGTAATAATATGAAATTATGGTTAATTCAAGGCTGTAAATATGCACGTATTCGCTATCTAATTTTTTAATCTATCTATAGGCTATTCTACATCGCTCGTCTTCACGTATAGGCTAAATGTAGTAAAACGTGTTTTTTTTTTTTTTTTTTTTTTTAGGGCTTTAGAGCTAAATAAGCCCTGAAACCCATATATATTATCTTATTATTATGGTTGTTATTAATAGTGAATAAATGTAAAGCAAAACAAATTGTGTTATTGAATTTGTCGTAAAGTTGTGACCATTTCTTCATTTTATGTAGGCTTACTAAATAATCTTAATAGGCCTATTATATATATATATATGTGTGTGTGTGTGTGTGTGTGTGTGTGTGTGTGCCCGTTTTCAGTTCCAACACATGCCCCAAAAGGTCTGTGCACGGCCCGAAATTAGCAGCAATATATATATCGACCCTGAACGGAAGGAGCGGCAAAGCGCAATACCCGACTATAGTGTCCCGAAAACAGTGTCTCGAAAATAATAGTGTCCCGAGAATAATAATGTCCCGAGAATAATAAGGGCCCGAGAATATCAATCGATCAATCAATCAATCAAACTTTATTACAGACTCAAAGTCCAAATTTAAAAAAAGACAGTGAA